>VDFB02000002.1:234964955-234986442 GCA_007258455.2 Sequoia sempervirens
TCACAACACTTCGATTTTCTCAAAAAATCATAAAAATAATATTACATATCATCATATTCTCATCAAAACTCTTATTGATTTCTCAAAAATCAATTAAAAATAAAATAAAAATAAAGAACCCTAAATAGATAAACATCAAAACCTAATCCTAGGTCATTAGCATCCCACCATAATATTCTCATTGTTTTCTCAAATAACATAACCCACATTCAAGTCCTTACATTTCACTAAGGCAAAGAACAAATCAAGGCTTAACCATTGTCCTAGGCACATAAAATAAGTCTTAAAAGACTTAACATATCGACCTAACACACAAATTTTGGCCCCCCTCAAATATCAAAATTCAGATTTGGATTAAATCATAATGCAAGGATTATCCCATGTGCTATTGACTGAATATTCCAGATCATCATAAGGTCGAATTAGGGTTTCAACAAAATAAAGTCAAACCCTAATAGTCACTTCATTTCACATTCTCCACTTTGAAGGAAAAGAGCTCTGCCTGAGAGCATGCCGCCATGACAGTTGAGCTCGGTTTGAGAATCCACATGCTTGATAATCTCCATCTCCACCTTCCTGTAGCTGGTAAGCTTGATTCGTTTGTTATAATGCAACTCTTTATTTTACTCAAAGAGCAAGAAAACATCAAGGCCGCGACCTGTTCATTATGGTTTTTGACTTTTCTTTACATTCTTATGCTTATACTCCTTTGGCCGAAATGAGCCTTGAACTCAAGCTCTGTCTGGAAACTCCATGAGAGCTCGCTTATGGATTTTTTCTTTTGCCTCCTGTGCACAAGGTAAGCTATGTGTTTTTAGCCTCTATGGATTTGTATTTTGTTCACTCTGGCCTTATGGCCTCGACTATACACAACCTCTAATGCATTTTCTTTGTACTTTATGTGTTTACATCTATTATTAAAGCTCAACTATCATTTTGAGAGCTCAAAATCTTGTTTTTCTGGCACTCTTTGAAGCTCTTGGCTGCAGTTATACACACTCTCCACAATCTTGAACTGGTAATCTTTTTCCTTAAGCACGTATCTCCTCTTTGTTCTTCAGAAACCTAAGGAATCTCTCTTTTATTTTATGAATTTCTGGCCATGTTCAGGCCGCACCAGCTGTGTATTATAGAAAGCATTGTTAGAAGTTTTTTGGGCTCAACCCAAAACAGGAAATCCATCTTCATGTATATTTGAGGGCATATCCGCATGTGGGTATTTGAAATTTCTGGAGAAAACTGTATTTTCTCTATTCTGAAGCTTGGCTCAACACAGGAAATTCACATTTTTGTATTCTACTGCTGTCTCATGCAAAATCTTCACATGGGTTATCGTTGTTATGGCATTTTCTGTGTTTTGAATGCGAACCCTGAATGTGGATACCCCGTATATTCATCGTTATCTCCTTAGCATTCTGAAACCCCAACGTGGGTATTTGTTGTATTTAGTTTATGGCTCAACCCATTACAAGTGATGCTTTACTTTGATATTCTTGTGTCCTTTAATCCCCTCCATGTAAGTGCTTGATAGTGAGAAGGGAACTAAGCATTGTCTGAAAACTCCCATATGATACAACATTTAACCTGTCATCTTGAGAAAGAAACTTCATATGGGTTGATTGAAAATAATGAAAACTGAATACTTGGCTGAAACCCAAAGTGGGTAAACAAGACAGTAATGAGGAAATACTAAAATTATTTAGAGCTCCATATATTTTTTGAAAACTGCGATCTCCACATGTAAATCTGAAAACACTTGTGGGTATATGAGAAGACAATAAAATAGTAAGTAAAAAAAATCTGAACCCACTTCTCATGACATTCTACTCTCCTCAACTTTCTTCATAGAAATGTTGCAAAAATTCTATTTTTAACAAAACCCTCTCCTGAGTATATAGCATTTTGAATACATCTTGCTTGTATTGCGTTGAAAAACTTGATATTCTTTCGGTTTCTTATTGCCTGAAACTTTCACCTATCTGCATTTAAAAGGTTCCTCTTATGCCTTTTGTTTATCTTCAGGCATCATTGACATGCCATTTTTGAACTCTCATGCTTTCATAAACTTACTTATTCTGGAAATGAAACTTGTGCATTTGAATCTTTGTCGAATTTGTTTATGCCTAATTTGCTTGACTCTTGTAACTCACTGAAGATAATTTTGAATGCACATCGTACTTTAATTGTTGTCTCCCACCAAGCACTGATACATAATTCTATTTGAAGCACCATCTCAACCAAAGTGAACTAGTTGTCCTTGTTGTAGCTTTCCATTAACTAGTACTTCATATTCAGATACTGTATTATTGATGTTTGACATTCAAATAGAAACTGAAACCTCTGCCATATGTCTCTTTATGAAGAAAATAACCATAAGTTCATGAATGCTAGAATTATATATGATATTTGTATTGCTTAAATATTGACTTCATGCTGCTTTCCTTTGCACTCAGAACTGTTCCCCTTTTGAATTCCTTGATCTTACTATACAACAACATTTGCCTTTTGCTCTTGGACTTTATTTAGAGATTCTAAAGTGAAACATGGTAATATTATTGTGGACTACACTTTACTTGACCTCTTCCATACATGATTAATACCTCTGAGACACCTTTGCTATGCTTGCTCTTTCCTCATTATTCTGGAATGATCATTTCTTATTGCATCCCCTAATCTTTGCGCCACCGCATTGTCATTATTTGGGCCCGATAGTTTATTTATCGCCAGATGCGTGAGTGCGTCTTTTTGTATTCTTGAGAAACATGGTACTCTTCATGCATTTTTATGTTTCACTTATCAAACTCTTCTTAAAATCTACTCCTTCGCGGTGAAATTTGAGCAAAACTCTTTATTAAGGCATAATGTATGCACGTTCACTATCCTTGACGCTAGAAAAGGAATGCCCCTAATGAACTGGGAACTTACATGACATATATGATTATGATGAACACAGAACATGAACTATGTAGCAATGTTTGACATAATGGTACTCAATTGAATTAATTGAGCGAGTTAAACTCACTGTTCACCTGTAGCTTTCAGAAAAGATAACCCGATCGTTATGAATGCACAATTGGTTTAATAGCTTGATAAATAACGATGCTTACTCTTTCAATTTTATTTCATTTCCTTTGATGAACATGATGATGTAATCTTTACATCGGCCATTTAATGAATAGAGGCGGCATGTCGAGCTCTACCCTTGTGGTATCCTTTTTCTCCACATGCTTGGTCTTGAATAATGATCAACTTAGTGACTTTACCTATACGTACAAAGGAAACAAACAATGTTAGCATAAAATAGAATATGATGATCATGATATTGTTGTTTCTCCTTCAGCTCATTTCTTCCATACTTGATTGATTGTTTCAATGCATGATTAATAATAGGTTGCATTATTGTGGGTGCCTCATATAGGTTACATCATAATCGGAGCCACTAACACCCCTCTTTTCTCTTACAGGTCAATGGAGCTCGCGAAGACAAAAGTGCACCATCATCGTCAACCATCGGCCAAAACAGGCAATGATGATTATGTTGTTTACTTATGTGATTTCTTTTCCACATCTTTAATAGTATAGTGTGCTATTAGTTACGCACTATGACAGTTACATCCACGACTTGTGTGGATATTTGATTTCCATTCTTGCTTTTCATTTGAAAAGAAAATGCATTTAAATGCAATGTTGTAATATCTGATTCTTGAAATCAAATGAAGCCTTGTAAAATATGAGTTTTTTCATGAAATAAATGAAACATCTAAAAATGCTCATTTGTTTATTTACTCAATTTTGTACTTCATTTAATTAGGGATATCTGAATTGGAATATCTAAATAGCACTCTGTAACTCCATTTCTCCTTTTAAATGCACAACTTTCACTTAATGAATAATGATAAAAATGCAAAACAACACTCAAACGTAATCTACAATTTCACCTCATGATATAATAATGTTCAGCCAGCTCCGCCAATTGAGCTATAGGTGAAATTTAGTATGATGCCTAGATGACCCTCGTCACTCCCGTTGGTGCTTTGATACAAGTGTGGTTTCTATTAAACCTTCTTCTATTTGTATCATCATTCTTCCATTTTGTGCTTGATTTTTGTTAAAATTGGGGATGATGCAAAGTGTTGGGGGCATTTAGGCTCCCCTTTCGTGTTGACCCAATTTTTTTATTTTTACTTTATCTTCTCGTGCATTCTTCACATGGTCTAATATAGTAGGGGTTTGATGATAGTTCATTTATATACTATTATTATATATATCTATATATATTTATGAGCGAGTTCTAACCCGAAATGTCGGCTACCCGTGATTTCTTTATTTATGTTTTTCTCTCTTTGCTTTATCTTTCTCTCTTCTTTGCTTGAGTTGTCCCTTTCATGTGTGACAAGCGCCTTCTCTTCTTTATTTTGATTTTTAGAAAATGCGTTAAGTTTGCTTAACAAATATTTTTCTCAAATATCTTTAAAATTTTCCTTAGAATCCCGCATTCTCAACGTACCAACCCTAACGAGATATGTTTCCTTCATCACGGGCTGTTAAAGAAATGACTTGAAGACCTTCCTTCGAAGTGGGAACAACTTTTATTTCCCCTCGCGCGGGGGAATATTCTTCCTTTCAAATTCCTTGATGAAGTGAACATCTTTCAAAAGGATTCCTTGATAACGAATTTCTCTATGAAGAACAACTGCTTTCGAATTGTGTGTCTCTTGAGTGGACCCCCCTTCTTCCTCATGGCAGGTTCCCAAGGGAACCTTCTTTCAAAGCCTCTATTCTGAATGGAATTATTTCACATCTAGCCTGGAGGTAGCTTGAATAGACTCATCCCATTCACCCTTTCATGTCTAGCTCGGGGGACAAATTGACTAGACCTTATCTTTCAAACAATGCATTCCTTGAGTGGACCCCTCTTCTTTTCAAGGGTTCCTAAGGGACCCCTTTGAAATTTTTTGACGGTTTGCATGACTATCCGCTTATTTACCTACACAGTTGCTTTTGACATGTTCTATCTATGGGTAGACGTGTTGTCGCTTCCTGACTTTGCAGAGTCCGCTTTCTTAGGTTTCCTCCATGTGAGAGATCTTGGATACCTTCCCTATAGGACTAAGAGCCTATAAGGCACTTCTTTCAATATTCTTCATGCTTGAGTTCATGGAGAATACCTTCCCTATATGAATGAGAGCCTGTAGGGTGCTTCCTTCGGTATTCTTCATGCTTGATTTTGTGGAGAATACCTTCCCTATGGGACTGAAAGCCTATAGGATGCTTCACAGGGCTTCCTTCATGCAAGAGATCTTAGGGGTTGCCTCCTTGTAGGTCTGCGGGCTTGTAAGATGCTTTATTTTTCCAACTTCATAGTTCTGAGTAGCTATGGAGTCCTTTGCTTTTCCTACACCTTCAGGTACACCAGACTGAGTACTACTTCCTCGACAGTTCAAGTATACATTTCTAACTCTACTCTCTTCTTGATCTACTTTACCAAGCACTCATCAGTATTCATGCTCGTTGAAGTGGGGGAAAAATGTATGAGTGAATTTTCATCCCCTATGCAAATTCCCTTTTTTCCTTTATCCACCTTAGAAAATCAAGTTTGGAGGCTTAATTCCACATAAGCCAGTTGTTAGCAGTCCATTGGGCACCTGTTTTGAGCATCGATGGAGGTGTTTCTGTTAGGGATGCTTGTGTGGCATGCAAATGTATGCACAATGCGCTTACATCCTTGGAAGATTCCTATGACTAAACTTGCAAAGGAGTTACACTTCTCATTGGCAGTGAAGTTGTAACACCCCCTTTGGCTAACTGACCCAACTATGGTTATTTTTCCTCATTCTCTCTTCAAATTCACCCCTTCAACATTGAATCCAACTTCTTCTGAGCTATTTCACACTTCAAGATTCCATACTCACACTTTTGCATTCACTCTCACTCACTTCAAGCATCCAAGCACTCTATTGCAGCAAAACTTCACTTTGTCACTTCAGTAGAACATGTTTGGGACCACACCATTGCAACAGAGGCTTGAGTTCCTCTCATTTCTCCCCCAAGCATCCTTGAGTGCTCTTGGTGGAGGTGGTGAGCTTCCCTCTCCTCTCCTCTATCACTTGGTTGAGTAGCATAGTACTAATTTATAGTTTTTGCATTCTCTTTATTACACTATTTATTTATCTTGTTTCCTTAGCTATTTGTGGAGGTGGAAACACCTAAACGAGGGTCTAACTGAGGTAGGCCCCTATTCAGCCACCCAATATTTTCCCTCTTTCTGTGTGTAGGTGTGCATGCTTCTCAGAAGATCAGCTGGCGAATGAATTTCTCGATGAGATCCTTCTCATCTTCTTTACTCTTGCTTATTTACTTTACAATATTAGAGAGTATTTTAATCATTTACTTATTTCATTCAGGCCCTTTAGTTCATTAATTGGGTTGTTAGTTGTTTAAGCAGGTTTAACCTTATCTCTGTCGTTGTATGGTCGTACAGACGATAGCACACTTTAGAGATGCTAGCATGTCGCGTTGTTGTCCAAAGACCGCACTTCTGTCCTTGGGCAAAGAGCTCCCTGAGGTGCAGAGTTGAACCTAAAAACTAACTCGCCTAGCCCCACCTTAAAACTTAGGATTGCAAAGTGGTTGTAGGACTTTATAGTCCTCATCATTCTTACTCTCATATCCTAAACATCACATTCAGTTGAGGTAAGTTAGGGTTGCATCTCGCATCGACCCTCTGTCCTGGGTCTTGCATGGTGGTCCCCCTCTCTTACACTAACTCCCAAAACTAAATTTTCACAACTTGGTTTAAAAGAAAATTTTGAACTAGCAAACTCTAATGCTCAAAATGAGTTTTTGAGGATAGGTGACCACGCATGACGACCAATGTAATTTTCCTTGTTTGACATGCTTAGAGTACATGTTTCTTTGTGGAGTGGACATCACATGTCATAGATTTGTTCTACCACATAAGGTGTTATGAAAATTTGGCTTGCCACAAGGTAGGCCATTAAGATAGGTAATATTTAGTCAATATCTCAAGAGATAGGTCCATGGAATTTTTTTTTATGTATGAGAAGATTTTCTACAACTATAATAAATGTCATGGGTACTTTTATTAGATGTGGAAAATGTAGGTGTTACTCCATATTATGTAAAGTGGTTGGCTACTCATTGCATAGAGAAATTTATAATTCTTAGTAATAGGGGAGAGGTAAGTGGACATGGGGGTAAGGGAGTCAAGATTAGAGGAGGCATGAGTGATGGAGAAAGTCCATTAGAGGCTAGAGGAAATAGTGTAGGTGCACTGAAATTAAAGGTAGGAGTGGGTGGGGAGGACCTAGAGAGGAGATGAAGGTAGATTATGGGAAACACAATGAGGAAGAGGAGATGTAATTATGATTAGCCATGATGTTATCATATTCAGACACATATTAGATGGAGAGGGTTGAGACTTGTGTAATGAGGGACCAAGTGTTAGGTCAAATATTTATTATTCTATAAACATTACTAAATAAATGCATGAATAAAATTGCATAAATTTCACTATATGCTAGGTACGGTGAATGCACAAAGAAAATCACATAAATTTCATTATATGTTTTTGATAAAATAAGTTGCACTTACAAGGTGTAGTACCATTTACACAATGATTCCAAAGGGCTAAAAAGAGACTAAGTCCAAAGATACATCAAAAGACTAGTAACAACAAAAACCAAAAGAAATAGGAACAACAGACCAATAGTAGAGAAAAACCCACAACCCAGAACATAGACCCACACATTACATAGTATTCCCATCCCACTTCTCAAAGAGAAGATTAAGGAAATTATCACCCACCCAATTAGGCCCCTCACCCTCTTTTTTCTTCTCCACTTCTTCCTTGAGAACATCAATGAGTGTGATAGAAGATATGTGAATGATCTTAATGGTGAATTGTGTCAACCGAGTGAACTTCTTTTCTAGTTTTTCCATCCACGCCTATAGCTTGTTGAAGTCCTCTGACATGTCATTATATGATGGGGATAGTTCAAAGTATTGATTACTGCATCATTGAATAGATGGGATAGTGAGTGTAAAAATCTTTTTGAATTTTCATATAGTGGGGCTAGCAAGTTTCTTTTATCTATGGTGTATTCTTTGAATATGGGATATTATGAGCATATGTTTTTAGGTTGGGATGGGGAGAGGAATAAGGATAGGTTAGGATAAGATGGGTTGGTTAGTGGGTATGATTAACGTGTAGCAAATTCTTTATTATGTTAACCTAGTTTTGATATAGTAATGGGTTTTATACACCAAGGTGTAAAGATAAAGGTGACAATATATCTATTGGATGGCTTGACACACAAACAAGAGGTTACCTCAATATCACCAAGGAAAAATTACCTCAGTGGATCCAATGATGAGGTAACCAATAAGTATAAGAGGATTCCATTATAGACACAAGGTGTGGGATGACCTTGGTGAGTCATGTGAGGGAAGAACCATTAATAATGAGTAGACACTTACAAATAAAAGGCAATAGAATGGATTTGGAGGGTCTATGTGAAGGAAAAATCATCACACATAAGGAAATACATGCATACACAAGGTTATTATAAAACTTGGTGAGTCACAAAAAAGGACAACCAAGCAAGAAAAAGGATGGACCCACACACACAAGGATATTGCTAGTGTTGGTGGGTCATGTGAGGGAACAACCAAAAAACATAGCACATAGAAACAAAGTATCATGCCCCAATGTATACCAATCAAGATGCACCATAATATAGAAATATCAAAGTGGTCATGAGTAGTATTACACCCCATTGTGTGTTTAATTATCTACTATTACTATGATTGGTCTAAATAATGAATATATGAATGTGTTTGCAATTCTGATTGGAAATCATGTACTTGTACTTTGTTTAATTGTATCATTAGGAGAATAATGAATGAATGCTAATTGGATTTGATGTTATATTGAAATGAATGTTTAGAAAGTATGTTTATTGAATTTGATATTCCAATGATGATTTATATGATGCAAATGATGGTATTGTGAACGACTAACTACTATTGCAACTATGTTAAGTTGAATGCAGATAGAGGGATCAAGCCTATGAAAGAAGGGGAAGTATCACTCAAGAGAAGGATTTGGTTTGGTAACCCTTAATGAGGCCTAAACTAAACTCACACACACTCACATATAAAATGGTTAATTCAAGTCCTAGTTCAGGGAAATTGGTAAGTCATTCCTTAGTTTGGTTTTTCCATGATGTGTTTAAGTTGAGTATAGTAGGGCATACCATGCTCATGGATTGCTCTGGGCATGGCAAGACATGTATATATATGGATATATACATCAAATGTATATGTGACTAATCGATAAGTTGGAAAATATATGTGAATGATTATTGTATATATATATATATATACATATTATATATACATATATGTAATGGTGCATCCATACATCAATATATGTATGTATATGTACATATGTATATAAGTATACATTAATGTTGTTTTTAAAATGATAGCATAGAAATATGCATTCAAATATTAAATGATTTGTATTGATTAATGTTAAGGAATATATATATATGATAAGTTTATACACTACATAAAGCACTCGCATGAAAGTATTATAGTGTTGTTATTAACATAGCACATATATGAATATAAAACCCACCATGGATTAAAGAATCAAATGTAAAAGTAAACATAGTGGCAGAATATATCACAAAAGTGTATAAAATGTATTAACATGAGAATAAGATTCCAAGCACATTATTAAGTTGATAAGCATGTATTAAATGAAGTCAAAACTTTGTTAAGTGTTGAGTGTTAAGTGTTGAGTATTTTATTGTAAGGTTTGAGTTTGAGAGCTATTTTATTGGAGGATTGGAAGAATTGTTCTTGGAAGGGTTAAGCTAGGAGTCAGCTCAAGTTCAAATTGGAATAGCATACTACAAGCATGTTGAATCTTTCTTTTATTTCTAAGTATGCTTTGGAAAGATTGAATGTTATTATTTGATTTGTGTGGTATTTCTTTGATTGTTGGAATAGGGAAAGATTATGTTTATTTATTTGAAAACTGAAAGGAGCTTTATTATACTCTATTTTTGTATGAAGCTTATTTAAAGTGTTTGTACATACTCCATATTAAGGAGTGATTTCATTAATTAGTATTATATACTAGGAAACGAAGCTACTTGAGTAGCTATGAAGTATTTGTTACAATTTTTTTGGGAAATTAAACTATAGGTAGTTCATAGGTTTTCCTACAAGATTAGTTAATCCCATGATAGCAATAACTTATGTGTAAAGTGAACTTAGTAGATTTGATATAAACATAGAAGGAATAGATTGTTCATGTGGTTAAAGAATACCTCACAAAGGGATTACCTATGCATAATGTACTATTGATCTCAAGACAAATCAAGTTAGGGAAGTAGGGAAGTGTATATGATCTATGATGACTTTTTATATGAAACTTTGGCCAAAGTAATCTAATTTTCCACTGGTTACATTTTCAATTTCATTGTGTACCTTTTATGCATGCTTTTTCATGATTGTCATACAAGTTCTAGTCATGTAGGGCACAAAACTAAGTTCAGCTAGGCCATAGTTATGAGGTTATCAAACCAACTCCTTTTTCAAAGGGTAATGCCATCTTGCCATATCTGGAAGATGTGCGGGGAACCACATAAGAGTCTTTCATTGGTGAAAAAGCTTTGATTGATGCTTCCCCTTAGTTGGTAGTCAAGGTTTGAGGGAATCTTCCTAGATCAATGTACATCTATTGTTGAAGGAAGCTTAGAAAAGCTATGTATGTTTTATTTGTAATCTATCTTGAAAGCATGTAAATATTTTTATTATGAAAGAGAACAATGTTTGGAAATATTGTTGTGTTATTTATGCTCATTTAATCTCTTCAGAATACATTTTGTTATTGCATTTGGAAATGTACATAATTTATTGATTGAAAGATTGAATTTAGAGAATTTATCTTTGTAGAACAATTGGCATCTTACACGTGGTATTAGAGTTATCAGGTTTAGCTTTGGAACCTATGTGCTCGTCATACTTTTCGTCCAACATTAACTAATGTTTAGAAATTCTTGTGCCAGGATGGTGCATCTCAAGTTAACTGCAAGAAAGTCAATAATCAAGAATAAGTGTTATCTAAAAGCCAAGAATGAAAAGAGGCCATTGTTCGTACAATAGAGGGAACCAACTACGAAAATGTTATCTAGTTAAGTGATACTGAGACAATCAATCACACTCTTTCTTGAGTTAGTCAAGTAAAGAGAAAGATGAGGGAGGAAGCTAACTTCAACTATTTACCTCTAGTCTCACCAGCAAAATATGACTCTTTGTCACTTTCCAAGGATATGCCCTCGGAATGTAGCATCAACCATGCATAAATATTTAGGGACCCTAGAGTTCTTCCTCTATTTGAAGTGAATGTAATTTCCTCAAGTAATGAATGTGAAGGATATATTCCTCATAACTATGTGTTGAAAGATAAGTCTAAAGGTTACTACCCCTTTTGGGATAGGGAAGATCAAATGAGAGATGAACAAAAATCTACGGGGTATACCTTGTTGAGTTATGTATCAGAGAGTGAATATGAGGGATACTCTCCTCTCAACTATTTGAATAGTCGTTCTATGTAAATAGAAAGGATATTGAAATCCTTATGAAATAAATAAAACTTATTCATTTATCAAAGCTTTCATTCATTTACTTATAAGAAATTTCTATTATGTGTGAATAAATGCTCAATTAAAATGTTTTTCATTAAGTTGTGTACCCCATCATATCGCCACTTTTTGGCCCGTCATGATCCTTCACATACCCTGTAACTTAATTGAATCTAATAAAGGTGAAACTTCAGGTGCAATACTTTTCTTGCAAAGGATGGTGAGAACAAGGACTAATCCTAGAGGAGGCCAAGAAGTTGGACAAGGTCTAGAGGGTATTGAAGCTAAACTGGATCAAATTTTGGCTATTATTCATGAAACCAACACACAGTTGGGGAATCTTGAGCAAGAAGTAAGGGAGAAAGATAGAGTGGAACAAGAGGTTCCAATTAATGAAGAATTACCCATTAATGAAAATGAGGGAGAGAATTCTCATGATCATACTCATAATTAAGAACATAAGAATGAGAATTTACACTCTTAGGTTGAAGGAACTAGTAGGAAATGTTTGGAAACTGAACTTACTAGGGACATGAGGAAAATAACTCCACCTAAATTTGAAGGGAGTACCAATGGGGAAGAAGCTGAGGCATGGCTAATAAAAATGGAAAAATATTTTGAGATAACAAACTACTCAAAGGTTACCATGGCTATTTGGGGAGCTTATCAGTTAGCAAGAGAAGCCTCTAACTAGTGGATGAAAAAGAAAATGGAACTTGGACTCAGTTCTTTGAAACTAAATTGGGATGAGTTTGTGGAGATATTTTGTAAAAGGTGGTTACCCCAACTCTTTTTCAACCAGAAGCTTACTAATTTCCAAAATCTTAAACAAGGGGACATGTCAATTAATGAGTACTAGGAGAAGTTTACTCATCTGATGAGGTGCGTTCCAATGTACCAAAAAGATGAGCTCTTTTGTATCAAGAGATTTATTATGGGGCTTAATGGATGAATAGGTTGAGAAGTGGATGTGCATGGACCATCTACCATGGACCTAGTCTATGGAAAGGATATGAAGCAGGAGCAGAAGCTCAAGGCCATCTCCATCTATAGGGAGAATAGAAATCATAAGAGGTTTGGAGGAACTCAAGATAACCAAACTCCAAATAAGTATAATGGAGTGCAAGATTCTTAGAAGCAAGGAGATAGAAGATCCTGAAGCAATTGGAGCGAATCAAGGAAGGATCATAGGGGAAAAATAATAACAATAATCCCAACAATGTTGGAAGAAATGTTAGTATATATAATGGATCCATGGGGAGGAAAGGACTAGCAACTGAATGCTACACATGTGGCGGAAACCATTATGCTACTTACTGTCCCAACAAATCTTTAGGGACATGGCCACATGGAAACCCTCTCCCAACCCAACAAGTTTCTTTCCAAAAAAAGATCCATGCTACCTTGGAATATCGTCAAGTGGAGTACCAAATCACTCCAATGGAAACACTAGACATTTTATTTAGTATATACTCATTGATATTGGAGCAACTGAAAATTTTATTTCACCTAAAATAGGTAAGTAAATATCTAGGAAAGTTGGATTTATGGCAAAGCCTTGGGTTGTTGAATATGCAAACCAAACAAGAGAAATGTTGGAACAATGCTTGTTTGAAACTAAGATTGAACTTCCTTATTTCTCAACTTAGGTAAACTTGTATGTAGTACCTTTAGGATCCTATTGTGTTATCCTAGGAATGAACTGGCTTTGGAAATATAAAGCCAAGGTGGATTGTCATGCCAAAACTGTAGAGTGCTTAGATGATCTAGGAAAATGGGTAACATTGCAAGGGGTGTCTAGGGAAATCAAGTTGTGTGAAATCTTTGCAATATAATTGCATAAGGCAAAGAAGAAAGGATGCGAGCTCTTTGCAGTTAAGTTGGAAAAACTTGAGGAATCCATTTCCCAAGATGATTAAGTCATCAATGGGTCGCAAGTCCATTATGAAGTAGAGGAAGGTGAAGTAATGGAAACTAGAAAGACGGATATGAAGAAATATCCCATTTTGCGAAAAATTTGCAGATGTATTTCTAGAGGAGCTACCTGGATTACCACCCAAGAGGATATTTGATTGCTCCATTGACCTTGTACTAGGATCAAAACCTGTTTCCAAAGTGCCTTACCGAATGAAAACTATAGAGTTAATGGAGCTTAAGGCACAACTAGAAGGGTTCATGATATCCAGAGGATTGATAAGACCCAGTGTTTCACCCTGGGGAGTGCTAGTGATCTTCATAAAGAAGAAGGATAGTACATTGTATTTGTGCATAAATTATTGGATGCTTAATAAAGTTGTGATAAAGAAAAAGTACCCTTTGCCACACATTGATGATCTCTTTGATCAAATGTGAGAAGCAACTATATTTTCAAAAATTGATCTACGATCAGGATATCACCCGTTAAGGATCAAAGATGAGGACATTTTCAAGACTGCTTTCAGGATGAGATACAAAAACTATGAGTTCATAGTCCTTCCATTCGGACTTCGAATGCACCAACAACATTCATTAACCTAATAAACAACATATTTAGGGATTTCCTAGATAATTTTGTATTGGTTTTCTTGGATGACATTCTAATTTATTCCAAGAATGAGGAGGACCATTTAAAGCACTTAGAGATAGTTCTTCAACATTTAAGAGAACATTAGTTATATGGAAAACTTTCTAAGTGTACGTTCTTTCAAAATAAAGTGCAGTACTTTGGTCATATGATTTCGGCTGACAAAATTTTAGTGGATCCAATCAAGATAAAAGTAGTAATAGATTGGCCAATACCTAAGAATGTATCTGAAGTCAGGATTTTTATGGGTTTAGCAGGATACTATTGGAAGTTTGTGGAAAATTTTTCTAGTATATCCTTTCCTATTACTTCATTACAGAGGAAAGGGAAAAATTTTGAGTGGAAAAAAAAAATCCAAGTAGCATTTGATCTACTCAAGGAAAAGTTGACTACTACTCCAATTTTGAAGGTTCTAGATCTTGAAGGAAACTTCACTATCATTATAGATGCATCAGGTGAAGGCTTACGAGGAGTTTTGATGCAAGAAGGGCATGTTATAGCTTTTGAATCAAGAAATTTGAATCCCTATGAGAAAAATTATGCATCGCATGGTTTTGAGCTAGCAATAGTGGTTCATGCACTGTAGATGTGGAGGCACTATTTGTTAGGGAAGCCTTTTGAATTAAAAATTGATCATCATTGTTTGAAGTATTTTTTCACCCAACCCAATCTAAATGCATGACAAAGAATATGGTTAGAGTTGGTATCAGATTATGATGCAATATCAACTATATTAAAGGGAAGGAAAATTGGGTTGTTGATGCCTTAAGTTGTAGGAGACATATTGCCTCAATAGTCACGATTCAAACTGACTTTAAAAGCCAAGTATTACAAAAGTGCAAGGATGAGTACTATGAGTGAGTTAAGCAAGCACTCACGAAAGATATCCAAGATGCAAGGTACGAGGGATATCACTTTGAACCCAATGGATTGCTAAGGTTTAAAGGAAGAATATATGTGCCCAACTCTAAAGTGTTAAGGAATCTTGTGTGAAAAGTTCATGAAGCACCATACTTAGGACATCCTGGAGTGACAAAAATGTTGGCTGATGTGAAGCCATTATATTTCTGGAAAGGGATGAAAGGAGATGTTGCAAGATTTGTGGTTAAATGCTTGGAGTGCCAAAGAGTGAAACCTAAACACCATCACCCTATATGCTTACTATATCCACATGATATTCTAGAGAATAAGTGGCAATTCATTAGTATGGACTTTGTACAAGGATTACCCATGTCAATGAATAAGCACAATGCCATTCTAGTGGTGTTGGACAAGCTTACAAAGGTAGCACATTTCATACCTAGGAATTTGACAAACGAAGCTCTTGTTATAGCTCGCAAATTCATTCAAGAGTTGTTTAGGTTGCACGGTATTCCTAAGAAGATTATCTTAGAGAAGGATGCACACATGATTTCTAGGTTTTGGAAAACCTTATTTTCTACACTTGGAACTCAGTTAAATATAAGTTTAACATATCATCCGGAAACATATGGCCAAACAGAAAGATTAAACCAAGTATTGGAAGACCTAAGTTAAGGATGTATTGCATGGATCAACAATACAAGTGTGAAGATTATTTTCCTTTGGTGGAATTTTCATACAACAATTCCTACCATTTTGCAATTAATATGGCTCCTTTTGAAGCATTATATGGCCAAAGGTGTCAAACCCCTATAAGTTGGGTTAAACTTGAGGACAGGGTGAGTCTAGGGCCAGAGATGTCAGAAATGGAAGAACAAGTTAGGGTTATTAAGCAAAGGCTAGCTAAACCAATGATCAGAAGAAAAGATATGCTGATTCAAAAAGGATACCTAGGAACTTTGTTGTAGGTTCGGGTTTTTAGCGACTGGGCAATAGGAGTATGATGTTGACTGTGGGACCCAGTGTGATGATGGTTAACAAATGGCAATGAATGATTGCATCAAGGCCATCCATAATGGTGCATGATCAATGGTTGCGATCAAGAAGATCCAATGGTGCCTGTCAATTTCGCTAAGCTTTTGGAGGATCCTAGCTAAGTCTCGTGGGGTCAGCAGAGTAGGGTGGAGATTAATGCATGGTGGATGGATTTTGACCATCGATGAAGATGGTGGAACCCAACAAAGAAAGAAGTGAAGGTGATGATGGTGAATGATAACACGTGATGACAAGTGGTGGAAGAAGATTTGATCGACAAACCAACTCACATTGTCGTTGTGAGTTGTGTGGTGATGACATGGATGACATGTAGGTTTGTGTGGGCCTGATGATAGAGCTTGAGGAGATAGTGGACTTTGGATGTGTGTCCTGGTGGACCCTTCATATTGCAAGCGATGTATTAAGGAGATTGGTGACAAAGATCAAAAGGTGATTGATCCAACAATGATCATCAGTCAGTGGATATCAACGACACATGATTAAAGGTATTTGATCTGACCACAAAGATTTAAAAGATATGATGATGAACGAGAGCCAATGCGAAGAAGATCAATGACCCAGATTTGAATGTAGTAATCACAAATGGCTAACTCAGTGTGAAGGGGGTTTCGAGTGGTAACCGACACAGGAGAAGGAATTAATTGGTCCAACTATACCTATGACCAATGTCAATGAAGATTTAATCTGTTAAGTGGTGACATAGTTTGCAAAATATTTGAAGATCAAATTAGATCGAATGAACAGGAGAATGCATTGAATGCATAATCTGATTCTAGGGTTTGACAAAGAATGAATGAAGGATAATTCTTTGTATCAAAATTAAATGTTGTGTGGCTCGATGCAAAGGTATGGTGATATCTGATGAACCTTATCAAATGTCTCTATGATGAGCTAGATGATGGCATGTAGCTCAAAGTACAAATAGCTTGCTAGTGAAGTTAGTATATGAAGAAAACCCTAATAGTAAGTTGGAGATGATCTAGACGATTGAGAGAATCTTGAGGTAGAGATTGTAGGTCAGTGGAGATAGAAGACAATTGGATATTGTCAATGTTAGATGGTTGTAGTAAGTGGGTACGAACAAATAGAACAACCTGTAGTTGTAAGGAATGTTGAGTAGTATAACATCTAAGAGAGAAGTATGTTGTAGAGATAAGAAGTGTGTTTTGTGTGTTTGCGAAAGAGAGAGTGATGTGCAACATATAGAGAATGCATTTGTAAAGTTCTGGACTATAAAACAAAACATTATCTAAGTTGGCATTCAAGAGACTGTAGAATTGTGAGACACTGCAGAAAGGGAAGAAAGTGTTGTGCAAAGCAGAGAAAAGTGAAAAGTAGAGGTATGTGTTGTTGAGTGTGCAACTTCAATAGCAGAGTGTGTGTTGCAGTGAAAGCAACAATGTATTGAATGTAATGATGCATTATAGGTTGTGTAGAACCAAATTGTATGCATAAATAAATTTGTAATGTTGTATTGAGTTGTGGCTTAGATCAGGGGATTGTAGTCTCCATGAAGTTGTGGTTTCTAAATTAGGGTGTTGTTGCATCCTTGGGTTGTAGCCCTAAAAGCATTGTAACAGAGATTTGGATTGTGACCCTAGATTTGAGTAGTTGACTTAAGAAGGCTTTGTCACCATGGTTTTTCCCATATTGGGTTTTCCACGTATATCTGATGTTATATATATATACATATTTCTTTGCTATCATTTGGCAGATGTGTGGGGCACCACATAAGAGTCTATGGTTGGTGGAAAAGCGCTTGAGTGATACTACCCCTCTTTAGTTGGCAGCCAAGGTTTGAGGGAATCTTCCATGATTGATGTACATCTATTGTTGAAGGAAGCTTAGAAAAGCTATGTATGTTTTATTTGTAATCTATCTTGAAAGCATGTAAATACTTTTATTATGAAAGAGAGCAATTTTTGGAAATATTGTTGTGTTATTTATGCTCATTCAATCTCTCTTTGGAAGAATTTTTTTTATTACATTGAGAAATGTACCTACTTTATTCACTTAAAGATTGAATTTAGAGAATTTATCTTTGTAGAACAATTGCCATGTTACAAGTAGGTTTACTATGGGTCAAAAAGTATTATTAAATTTTAATTGATAATATTTTTTTAAAAGGTGTGTTGTGGATAGTGTTAGCTAGTGGTAGGGAATTTAGAAAGAAAAAATAACAAACCTTTAAACAATGTTTTTTGGTAAAATAAGAATTCAAAATATAAAAAAACTATACCAAAAAGCAATTTAGAAGAAAGAGCACATCTCTTGATAATATTTGGTAAAAGCAAGAATTGATTCTATAGCATCATAAAATCCAACCTTTGTACATACATAATATATAGTTAAAATATGATGGAAAATTCTAAAGTGAAGTTTTCACTCCTTAAAACAAACTAGTTAAGAGCCCCAAGAGATTACCATACAAAACCATTTAATTCAAGAAAGAATAAAATTCAACCTAGTTGCAAGCACTTCCAACTCTTGGAATTCTATTTATTCTTCTTAATTTATCAACTCTAAATGTTGCTCCATACATTTTCCATTCACTATCCACTTTGGCCACCACTTGCATCTCGTTTAGAGGATGATAAAAACTTTATAGACCTCCTCTATTCCAAAAAATGCAACCTACAAATCTAATTTAAATATCACCAAACAATAAATTCAAAACATAAGTATTTCCAAATAATTGACTCATAAATCTAGTTGGATAAAAGAAAAAGAGGATTATGTGTAGTTAACTAGGTCGAAAGGAAGCAAATGATTTATCATTTCCATCTTGTAACATATTTGGATCATTTTAAAAAATTAGTGACCCATCCAAGGCACTTCCACAATACAATGTTGTTGAATGCATAAGACAATTGAGAGGGGGGTGAATCAGTTGTTCATTAAAACATCAAAACCCTCATTAATATTCAGATCCTTATTAACCCTTAATCTATTAAATTGATTTAGCATGAAAGTAAATAACAAAAATAACAACACATTAACATGACCATACACATCAGAACACCAGATTTATATGGAAAACCCAAGAAGGGAAAAACCATGATAAGGATTAGCTCACAATATAAATTAATTGCAACATCGAATAGAATAAGCTCACTGCCAAAGGGATCATTACCCAAAAGGAGGGATCACCAACAATGACTCATTTCCAAATTATAAAGAAGAAGATAGAATATTGTTACAATGAGAAATACATCTCAGAGCAACAAAAAATATTCCCCACTTCACCACCAGTGCATTCACACTCTCTCTAAAGAATGCAGACACCTTCTGCTCACTGATTCTAGTAGTCTTAATCATTAAAGCTCACACTTTATTTCACACTTTCAAACTTCACATCACACACTCTTACACATGTTTTCCATTAATTTACCACTCATATATACCATCCTTAGCCTTTAACACAATTTGTAGGGTTGGTTATGCACCTCAACAATGAAAATTCAAATTAGCTTGGCACCAAAGCATTCCCATGGTGGAGAGGAATGAAAGTGGACCACATCACACCTAAATTCAGACCTAAATCCACACATATACACCATGCCATGCTTCTACAAGCACCAAAGCTTATCATAATTAATGTAAACACCCAAGGTCGACCGAATGCATGTTGACACCATTAGACAATGAAGTGCATGCTTCCTTTGATCCACAAACAACTCACAGACCACACACAACACTTAACACAATATGGAATATTCCATTAACACCCTAAAATCCAACAAATTCTTTGCAACAACTTTCACCTAAAATATACATTCATTCTATGCAACTAGTTAACCTTCCATACACTGTAACACATGAAATCAACCTTGCAGAGGACCAAACCACAAACAACTCATACTAAAGATAGATATGCACACTATAATCACACTCCTAGATCTATAAGATCAAAAACCATAATGTGGAGATATGCAAAGTAAAACCATTTCTCCTAAACACCATTGTTCTCACAATTCACACACTGGTAAACACAACTTCTTTTGCAGAATGATCCAAAACATGAAACTCTAGATATAACACCTTTGATCAACATATCTGAACCACACAAGTAGATCTTCAATATAGAAGAAATGTGGAGCAAAAACCAAAACACTACTTTTCCACACTAAACACTCTTTTCCTCAAATTTTCTCAAAAGCACTTGAAAACCGAGCACCACAAACACCATCTCATCATATGCAACACCTTCTCAGAATCTCAAATACACAAGAGGTTGAACATCCACAAACACATGCTCATCAAAAAAACACTAGAGGTTGATATTAGTGAGACTACTAATGACAATATAATGCAACCAATCAAAGAAACTCTATAGGTTGACATCAATGCAACACCATAGACCTGCTGACATTAGTGACAACACAAACTTCCAAAAAATGTTACTCAACCCTTTTTATCTTACAAAACACACACAATCCTTTTTATGAGACTTCAATGATGGTTGCTAAAACTTTTCCCCAATTCTAAGCCATATCTAACAAACAAACTAAAAGATACACACATTATTGAATAATATTATAACTTATGTACTTTATTTTACAATGGGAACTTGTCAATGAAGTTGTTAAAAGGAGATAGGTTTTTTAAAAGATTAAAAATATTATCAACAATTGTATTTACTATTTTTAATTATTATTTTTATTTTATGTACATAGGTCTTTCACACCCATATATAATTGTAGATGCCTCTTGGCATAATAATAATATACTATATACTAATAATTAATATATTATTAATTAAATTATGGGGTTCATCCCATAGTGCAATGGTTAAGTGGTGGTGTTGTTATGGCCACTAGAGTTCAAGTCTCTGTTGGGCTATTGTGATAGCAAGTATTATGCCTTCGTTGATCCAATGTGCTCACAGGCTTGACCTGCAATGTTGAGGTTGTTGATGATGTTCATGCTTGAGGCCCATTTTCTTGTTGAGTTGGTGTGCTCACAGGCTTTGTGCCCTAGTTGGGCTACCATGCTCATAGGAGTGGATTGTTACTTGAGTTCATGCCATGGAAGAGGTCCCCAGATTATGGCCTCCATGTTGGCTTGAGCTAGGCTAAAAATTCTAAATGTAACTGATAAAAAATAAAAATAAAAATTATTAATTAAATTATATATATTATAATAATACATAATGTAATTAATAATAATATAAAAATAAACATAATTTATTATACTATATGCTAGTATATATTAGAGTTAGGATTGCAGGTTAAAGTTTGGGGTTAGAATTAAGTTTAGGTTAGGGTTAGGGTTAGGATTAGGATTCAATTATGGTTAGTATTAGGGTTATTATTCAATTAGGGTT
>VDFB02000002.1:234986542-235434208 GCA_007258455.2 Sequoia sempervirens
CATAGTGGGTCATCCTCTAGACCCCTCTTTCCTGTTTTCACACCAAGGGAAGAGCAACAACCAGTTGAGGCTACTCCAAACTTTGCTGATGATGCTCGTCAAGCCTATATGGAGTATGTTTCTTTACCTCTTGACTTGAGAGGAGCATGGACCTTTGATCAATTCATGAATCAAAGGAGTCGGAGAAATGGTGGTAGGAATGATCAACGTCCTCCTGCAGCCCCTAGAAATGATTTTTACCAAGCATTGGGAAAGATCACTATGGAACATTTTGATGGTGGTAACAAGTGTACAGCCAGGTCATGGGTGCAAAAGTTAGATAACTGCCTCTCCCTTAGACCTATGCCGGAAGAAGATGCTATCAAATTTGCTACCTTGCACTTAGATGGCATAGCTCATGAATGGTGGACTCACGGTTTGGTCACCCTTGGCCATAACCTTATTCGCACTTATGGAGAGTTTACAAATAAGCTGATTGAGAGATTTGACACCAAAGATCCGGAATTGAAGTTTAGAGAATTGGCACAGTTGAAACAGCAAGGATCTTTAGAAAGTTATGTGGCTGATTTTCAGAGGTTGTCAGTAATGGTGCCCAACATTACTGAAAGAAGACTTGTAGTCCTTTTTGCTGAAGGTTTAATGGAGCCATTGAAGGGTTGGGTCAAAGCATTTGATCCTCCAACATTGGATGAAGCTATCAAGAAAGCTAGGAGCATGGAATTGGTAGCCCCAAGACCTAAATTTCACTCAAAAACATTCAGCCATAAGAAGGATAAAAAGCCATCTTCAAATCTGCCCAAGAAGTTTCCACCAAGGCTGTCCGAAGAGCTCAAAGAACAGCTTAGAAAGGATGGAGTTTGCTTCACATGTCGTGAGCCTTGGGTGAAAGGCCACCGTTGCTATGGAAGAGGCAAAGTAGTTCGAATGGAGGGCTATTCTGATTATGGATCAGAATCTGATTCGTCTGATCAGCAATACGAATCAGCAAGTAGTGAAGGTGAAGAAGTTCAAGAAGACAAGTCCGAAGAGGTTGGAGATAGTAGTGCTTTTGCACAACTATCTAGTTTTCAAAAGAATGAATCTTTTAGGGTTCATGGAGTTGTAAATTCACAAAGGATAGTTGCCCTAATTGATACTGGAGCAACTCACAATTTTATTGATGAAGGGCTAGTTGCTAGAAAAGGTTTGAAGACTGAAGATTTTGATGGTTTCAAAGTAATGGTTGCTGATGGTTTCACTATGTCTTGCACAAGGAGAATTCCTAATCTATCCTTGCAATTAGGGAATCATGAAATTAAGGATGATTTTTATGTGGTGGGTATAGGAGACACTGATGTTGTGTTGGGCATACAATGGCTGCGATCTCTTGGTGAGATCACATTGAATTTGAAAACCATGGAGCTGAAATTTCAGTCTAATGGAAGGAAGGTTGTTTTAAGAGGGATGTCAAATGGAGGCCCTCGAATTGTTTCTTTGAAAAGGATGGAAAGGTTGATCCGCCATGATCAGGTTGAATGGGCTGCTGAATGTATGGTTTTACCAGCTGATCCGGTTGAGGAAAAAAGGCAATATCATCCTGATATTCAAGCCTTACTTTCAAAGAAAAGTAAAGTCTTTGGAAGCTTACCTCCTGGAAGACCTCCTGAAAGAGGCTCTGAACATGTGATTGAATTAGAAGGAGCAAAACCAGTCATTACTACACCTTACCGCTATCCAAAGAGGCAGAAAGATGAAATTGAAAAAAGCCATCAAGGAGCTGTTGGAAAGTGGTTTTATTAGACCAAGCAAGAGTCCATTTGCTTCAGCAGTAGTGCTGGTCAAAAAGAAAGATGGTACAATGCGTATGTGTGTTGACTATCGCGCATTAAATCAAAAAACCATCAAGAATAGATATCCTATCCCTAGGATTGATGAGCTTATTGATGAGCTCCATGGGGCAATGTTCTTCTCAAAGATTGATCTTCGTTCGGGCTATCACCAAATCAGAATGAGGGAGGAGGATATAGAAAAGACAGCGTTTAGATGCCACTTTGGGCATTTTGAATTTCTAGTCATGCCTTTTGGTTTGACAAATGCACCAGCCACATTCCAATCTTGTATGAACAAGATTTTTAGACAGCAGTTGAGGAAGTTTGTGCTCATCTTCTTCGACGATATTCTCATATTCAGTAAGTCATGGGAAGAGCACCTTAAGCATTTGGAAGAAGTGCTTAACATTTTAGAGGCGGAATGTTTATTCGCCAAAGAATCAAAGTGTGAGTTTGGGTTGGAAGAACTTTTATACCTTGGCCACATTATCAGTTCAAAGGGGGTGAAAGTGGATCCAGAAAAGATAAGGGCCATTCTTGATTGGCCAACTCCTAAGACTATTTCTCATTTGAGAGGGTTTTTAGGGTTATGTGGATTCTATAGAAGATTTGTAAAAGGTTATTCTCATCAAGCAGCACCTTTGACAGATCTTACAAAGAAAGGAGCTTTTCTTTGGACTAAGCAAGCACAAGAGGTTTTTGATAAGTTTAAACAAATCATGAGTTCGTGTCCTGTGTTGGCACTTCCGGATTTTTCAAAACCTTTTGAATTACAATGTGATGCTTCAGGAGAAGGAGTTGGAGCTGTCCTAATGCAAGACAAACATCCTATTGTCTTCGAGAGCAGAAAATTGAGAGGGGCAGAAAAAACTTACTCTATTTATGACAAAGAGATGCTTGCCATCATGCATGCTTTGTCTAAATTCCGTCAATACTTGGTGGGAAGTAAATTTGTTGTTAAGACTGATCACAACAGTCTTAAACATTTTATGCGCCAAAAGGAATTGAATGAAAGGCAGCAAAAATGGGTAAGTAAACTCCAAGCATATGACTTTGACATTGAATATGTCAAAGGAAAAAATAATATAGTTGCTGATGCTCTCTCTAGAAGGCCTCATTTGCAATCAATTTGTGAGTTATCAGCTGATTGGAAAGAATTAATTGCTGCTGATTATGTTAAAAATCAGTTTGCAACCAGCTTGTTAGAAGGTCATTTGGTTGATGAAAGGTATAAGTTGGTTGATGGATTAATTTATTACAAAGATAGAATCTTTTTAGTGCAAGAATCTAAGCTTAAGAAAAAGATTCTACAATCTTTTCATGATGTTCCCCTTGCTGGTCATCAAGGGATTTTCAAGACCTATAAGCAGATTCGTGAAAGATTCACTTGGAAAGGTTTGAAAGATGAAGTCTTGAATTATATTAGAGAGTGTCCTATTTGTCAAAGGAATAAAAATGAACACTCTTTTCCTGCTGGTCTGCTTCAGCCCTTACCTATTCCAAATCAGAAGTGGGAAAGTATTGCCATGGACTTTATCATGGGGTTGCCCAAGGTGCAAGGACGTGATTGTATATTTGTTGTGGTTGATAGACTAACAAAATTTGCTCATTTCTTTGCTGTTACCACTTCATTTACAGCAGCTCAAGTGGCTGAGTTGTTTTTTAGAGAGGTGTTTCGTTTGCATGGGTTGCCTAGAACAATTGTCAGTGATAGGGACAGCAAGTTCCTAAGTGTTTTTTGGCAGGAGATCTTCAGATTGAGTGGGACAGTGCTTACTCCAAGCACAAGTTATCACCCACAAACCGATGGGCAGTCAGAAATTGTTAACAAGTGGTTAGAGGGCTACTTAAGGAACTATGTTTCAGGACAGCAGCGAGCTTGGATTAAATGGCTTCATTTAGGAGAGTATTGTTACAACTCTTCTTATCACATGTCAATTAAGATGTCTCCTTTTAAGGCTCTTTATGGTTATGAGGCTACTAACTTTGTTGATTTAGTGTTTGGTGATAGTAGAGCTCCACAAGCACTGGATATGTTACAACAAAGCCAAGACATCTTGAAAACTCTTAAGGAAAATCTGCAACAAGCTCAAAATCAGCAGAAGTTATACGCTGATCAGCAGCGTGTGGAAAGGTCTTTTGAAGTTGGGGACATGGTCTATTTGAGGCTTCAGCCATATAGACAATCTTCTCTCAAGAAGAGTGGTGCAGAAAAGTTGAAGCCACGCTTTTATGGTCCTTTCAAAATCACCAAAAGGATTGGTGAAGTTGCTTATGAGTTGGAACTTCCAGCTGAAAGCAAAATACATAATGTTTTTCATGTGTCTCGCCTCAAGAAGGCAATTGGACACAATGTGGTGGCTACATCAGAATTACCTCCATTGGATGAGGAAGGTCATTTAGTGTTGATTCCAGAAGAGATCCTTGACACTAGAGAACGTTCTTTGAGAAGAAGGACAATCAAAGAATATTTGGTTAGATGGAGGAATTTGCCTATTGAAGATGCTACGTGGGAAGGTGAACAGATTTTGTTGCATCCATCTTTGCAGTTGCTTGGGGACAAGCAATTTCGAGGAGGGCGGACTGTAATGTCCCCTTCTCATCAGTGATCAGCTTTGCAGTTCTTCAGTCTATTCCGGAACCCGTAGACTGGGATGAGGTGAAAATTAGGGTTTCTTGGGCTTGGTTTTCTGTGGCATTCATATTATTTACTATTTTTAGTAAATGCTAGTTGTGGCAGTTGCAGTTGTCTATTCTTAATCCTTAGCAGTTGGAGCAGTGTTATATTTTGGTTTGGTCTTCAGTTGGCAAAAATATTAAATTAATGGCATTTTGTTCTATTTCACTGTTGACCCCCACCTTGGCCTAAGGAGTTAACTTAAAGTTGTTTTAAAGTGGGGCCATGAAGGGTACGCCCTCATCAAAAGTTTAAATATTCTTTATTCAAATATTTCTTATCTTGAAAGTGGACGCCACTTTTATTGTTTTGAATAAAGTGTAATGTTGAAGGCCTTTTGGGACGCCACTTGAGAAGTTGACTGGTCTTTGTGAAGTGGAAGAGTCTCTTGTGTCTTTTGAGATGCTTCTCAGGCGTTTGAAGAGTCTTGATGAGTTCTTATTTATTCAAGGTCTTGGCTCCAGCATTGATCATCCATCAATTACCTTACTGTTATGCTGTCAAAATGACTATGGACATTTTGCTATTGCTTCGAGGATGCTACCTCCTAGCCCCTTCCCAATTTCGTGTTTGAAATACAACACCTAGTTGGAACATTGCTGCTTCTCACATCAGACTAGCAGATTGAGCAACAAAGGTTGAGAATTTTGGTGAATTCTACAGTTTTGAAGTTCCTGGTTTTGCTACAGCTGAAGCTGTTTTCTGTTCATATCTTGTTGAGTGATTTTTATTTAGTTCTGGGTGTTTGAGCAATCTAATTGTTGACTGGAGGCGCCAACTTCCACCAAAAATCAGAATTTAATTTGAAGTTGCTGATTTTATATTGCAAAATCGATTTTCTCAAGGGGCCGTACCATTTAGAGCTGCATTGGGATTCGTGCCAAATAAATTAAGGACTTTGGTTGCTGTTTCTGGATTCTAACTTGGGCGCCAGACTTGTAAGGTGCATTTGCAACTCGTTTCACGTCATTCGGAGAAGAATTGAGTGAGTTATGATAATTTCATTGATTCTCACAGTTGCAGATTGAAATTTCCAGTTTTCTGTTTTACATCAGATTGTTGAAGTTCTGATTTCTGATTTATTAGCAGCTGTTAGAGAGTTAAAATATCATTGAAAATCATCTCTTAATCTTGTGTATGAAGAATTCTATATTTCCTATGTAATTTGCAGCTTATTCCACATTGTACAAACTGTAAACAGTAGTACTGTTCCAGTTTAATTTGCTGCAATTTCTTTCTGTTTCTTCTCACATAAGTCCCCTGGATGGTTTACCGCCAGTGAGGTTAATTTGATTGTAATATCTCATACCCACTCATAGTGGTGAATCCCCACAGCATTGTGGATGCCCGCCGCAGCGGATGAATTGCTTTATTTGTAATCTTTTCCCCCCACTGTTTGGTGGTAGCGTGGAATTGTTTTCTCATGGCTGGTTATCCGCCTAATAGTTCATAATTTCAATTTCTTAGACTCCGTCATATGTTAGCACCTCGCCCTCAGTGGGATCTTGAGTGCACATTCTTGACGTTGAGTAGTTCTTCTATTCAAGTTCAGTTTCTTCAGTTCAAGTTCAGTATCTTCCATTCAAGTTCAGATTTTAATTTGAGGCTAACGCTAATCCAATCATCTATTGCTGGTTATTTTGTGTTATTCCTTCAAAAAAATTGGTTAGCATATTTCAGTTAGTGCTCCCCTCGGATTCGTGACATGGACTTGCTGTGACCTTTTTCACACATCACCCCATTCAAATGGGGACCCCCTAATTTTTGCTTCATTCGGGTCTTTTGGCTTGGGTCCTTCGGTCTGTCTCTCTCTATCGGTTCTTCCCGTCTGACGGTGTACTTACCTTTTGACCTGGGTTTGAATTTTGGTTAAGTCTGAAGGGTTTTTAATGAATTAGGGTTTACAGTCTTCAGATAACTTTTGAGGTCAAATTAGATTGGATAATCAACTTCTGAACTTAGCACTGTTGTTAGGATACTTCTGGCAAGATCTCTCTGAATTTTCACTGAATTCCAATATCTTTCTATTTTTAGTAAGTGTCAATTTGGAGTTTGTTTTCTCAAGGTTTTCACGTTCTGACAACTGCACTACACTCTAAGCACTTTGAACTCGTTACTGACAAAATTTGAGCAGAAACAGGTGACATGCTATTTTTAGCAGTACATCTTCCAGAGCAAATTCCAGGGTCTACATGTTGAAGTTTCGGATGCATGTCAGGGTATTCTTGGTGGGTTTTTCGAGACCTTCGCAATGATGTGACATGCAAGACAGGGCAACAACTTTCAGCATTCAGCCTTCGAAGGCTAATATTAGGGTTTGCATGCAAGTTTTCTCAGCACATGTCAGCATAATCTTTCTGGGTTTTTCGAGAGCTTCGCAACGATGTAACATGCAAGCAGAACTGGTCACTTTTCAAAAACTTGCTATTTTTAGCCAGTGCTTGCATGTTGATGATTTTTCTGGGTTTTTCTGGGTTTTTCAAGATCTCCAGGGCAACGTGACATGCAAAATCATCTGACAACCGGTTGGTCACTTTTTCGGCCACTTTCTATTTTTAGCGGGTACACTCCGGCAGCTGCCCCACACTTCAGAATCACAAACAGGGCGAAGTGCAACAGAAATGAGGTCAAATGGAAATCATTCAAGGCACATGCAGGAAAATTAGGGTTTTAAGCTTCGGGATTAGAACGAGGAGGTCAAATGTCAAAATTTCCAAAACTAAAGTATCCCACCATGATCAGTATCGTTCAGGGAATCTACTGGCAAAATTTGAAGGAAAACGGAGCACTTACTATTTTTAGTAAGGCGTCCCTGAGACCAGCTATAAATAGAAAGTCAGCATAAAGTCTCAATCTGAATAGGCAAGTTTACCAACGTTGAGCATGGCATCCGAATTTCAACACGAACGGAGCTAAGAAAGTCTCAAAATCAAGCAGCTGCTATAAATAGTGAGCCACTTCAGAAGCAGCTATAAATGGCAGGTTGACATCAAGTCTCAGTGTAAGCAGGTCAAGCAGATGATAAGGACCCCATGGCGCGAATTTCAAGACAAATGAAGTTGCAAATGATGGAAAATCAGACACTATTTTTAGCAGGTTGGCACAGAGGAATTAGGGTTTCCTAAATTCAAGGGCAGGACAAGACAATCATGCAAAAACAACATCCAGCCACGGTCATCACACTTCAGGCCTTCGGCACATAAAATTTGAAGACATTCTGAGCAATTGCTATTTTTAGTAAATTGCTATAAATAGCAGGTACAGGCGGGCATCCAACATCAGCAGCTTAACCATGTCCCGGGGTGCGAAACAAAGTAAAATCAGGCTTTTCAGAGTCAGAAGTCAGTTGAAAGCACAAAATTTGAAGAACTTTCTAAAAATAGAAAGTCAGGGCAAGCTAGGGTTAGCAGGAGAAAATCACTCTAAATTTGGCAGAAGGCATGAAATCCACCAAGTTTGATAATTTTTTTCAAGTCCAGCATCAAAACTTGCTTTAAAAGGCTAGAGACTGGCGAAAATTCTACCAAGGCAAAAATGAAGGCTCACTGGTCAAACCTGAAGTTGACCCCTCCACAGGCACCTAAGAACTTGAAGAATAAAATCATATCAAATGTTCAAAATTTGATGCTCAGAGGGTCAAATGCGCCCAACTTTGAAGGTAAAAGTAAAAAAATTGTTCTAAGTGTTAGAAACTTGAGGCTACCACTCCCATTTGCGCCTAAGGTCATAGAAATTTGACTAAGGCATTAAAGTGGAACCTCAAGGGGTTGTATGCGCCCAGAGCCTGGAGGAGGGAGTATTTAAAAATACCCTAAGTGCCGAAATTGAAAGCTCCCCATTTCATATGCACCCCAAATTAAAAGCTCAACATACTATTTGCGCCCCCAACTCAAAGACCACCCTCTTGTATGCGCCAAAGGTATAAAGTGGAAGCATGACCACTGATTTGCGCCCTGGCTAGTGGAGGAGTTGAAAAACTCTCTAAGTATGGAAAATTAGATGCTCACCCATTGATTTGCGCCCATGATCTTGGAGGGTGAAATTTCATTAAGTGTTCAAAATTTGATGCTCAACTATCATTTGCACCCAGGGAAAGAAAATTAAAACCTCACACTTCCATATGCGCCCCCATTCAAAAGCTTACCCTCTTGTTTGCGCCCAGCTAAGAAGGCTAAGGGTAGAGACATCTAAGTCATGAAGATATGCGCCTAGATTCTTCTAAGTGCAAAAATTTGAGGTAGCCCCTCTGAAATGCGCCCCTACTTCAAGGATGAGAATCTTAAAATATACAAAGTGAAAGCTCTATGTGCCATTTGCGCCTAGGGACTTGGAGGCTAACATTTTATCAAGTGTTCGAGATTGGAACCTCAAGGGTGGATTTGCGCCTAACCTTGAGAAGGGTGAGGAGACTTGAAATTGACTAAGGCATACAAATTGAAAGCTCTAAGTGCTATATGCGCCTAGGGTCAAGGAGGATGAGAATGAAACTTTAACTAAGGCGTCAAAAGTAAAAGCCCAAGCTATAATATGTGCCCAGCTTTGAGGAGACTCCACAATGTTCTAAGTGTGAAGGATTAGAAGTAAAAGGTCCAAAATGCGCCCCCCCCCCCAAAATGAAACCTCTACATGCTATTTGCGCCCTACTTCAAGAGGAAAAGAGTAATAAAGTTTCTAAGGCGTGGAAAAGTGAAAGAACAACCTTGCATATGCGCCCCATTTAACAATGAGAGCTCAACAATCATATGCGCCTCAAGAGGAAGGTGTAATTTAATATTCGACCAAAGCATTTAAATTTTTTTCCTAAGGCAAGATCGAAGGTTGAAAATTTCAAGGTGTTGGAAATTCTTTGCTAAAATGCCTACTATCAAATACACCTTGCTTTAAAAATTTGATGAATTTAATTTTTAAGTGCTAGGGGGGACAAGTGAATATTAAATGTTTGAAAATTAAAGTTTCTTCCCTCAATTGCAAAAAAATCAAACAAAGGCATTTGGAAATAAATTTTAAATTTGCTCTAGGCAATTAACTCAAAATTTGCCTAAGTTAAATAAATTAAATTAAATTATTATTTTCCAAAGTTTAAGTTTAAATTCCCCCCTTCGTTTGGACACTTGAAATTTTAAAAGATCGGAAGATTTTAATCGCGGGGAATTTATTTCGGAGTTATTACGGACGGAAAATAATTTTGCCTAGCTATTTTAAAATGCTGACGTTGATTTTTCACGGACACTGGTGAAATGAATAATTTCTCGATTAAAATTAAATGGCAATAAAATTAAATTTTAAATTTTAAATTGCCATTTTAAAAGCGGTGATATTTTTTTAAACTGAAGTGAATTTTAAAGTTTCTCGAAATTACTTCAGTCAGCTGAAAGTAACTGGCAGTCGGGAGGGAAATTTTAAATTTAAAATGAGGAAAGAATCTCTCAGAATAGAAAATTGCTATGACGACTGTAAGACGGCTGGAATATTCTCTTTTAAATTTGGAAAATGTCTAAGTCATGATGAAGAGAATTAATGGCATTTGCTAAAATAAGCACCAGCTTTCAATTATAAAACTTCGAAGATTTTCATTTCCATTCACAAGATTCGAAGCTGAGATTTGTGCTGGAGAGTTGAAGGTGATTTTTGAGCTGTGTGAGATTTTTTGAGGCTGATTCATTTCTTTGAAAGCTGAAAGTTGAGAGTTGCTGAAAAAGTCGATTTATTTCTCTAAGGTCAAAATTGCTTGGAGTTGCTGAGATTTAAAATCTTTTGAAGTTGTTGAAGTGCTAAGAAAGAACAAAATCAGAAGTAGAGGTTGTTGAAGTTGAGAAATTTATTTCTCTAAATTGCTGAAAGTGAGTGCTGAGAAGAGGTGAAGTTTAAATATTTTTGAAGTTGCTGAAACTTGAAGTATTTTCCGAAATTGAGATTGCTAAAATTATTTCTTTCGAAGGGCTGAAATTATTTTGGCTGCAAATTGCTGAAGTTCAGAGTTTTATATTTTGAAGTTTAAATTTATCAAGATTTGGAGTTGAAGTTTTACTGCTGGAGTTATTAATTTTATTTTCTTTTCGCAGCCAACTCCATTTGCCAGACATCTCACGAAGTTTTTATTTTTAAAAGTTTAAATTGTAATGTTTACTTCTCGTTTTGCAGATGGCTGAAAGTCGAAGAGCTAATGTTGCTGGAACAAGCAAAGCTGGAGCTAAAGCTGGAAATAATGAAGCTGGAAAAGAGAATGCCTCCAGGCAGGCAATCATCAAGAATTTGAAGAAGTCTTTTATTCCAGAGTCTAAGTTCGTGTCGAAGTTCGGAAACTTGACTGATACAAATCTTGGTTCTTTCAACCTCGAGACCTTCAAAAGAAGAATGTACGGACAGGGTGGCAATCCTCCAATAGTGACTTCACATAATATTGTGAAAAGTGGATTGTATGCAATAGCCGGTTTCCCGCCAGCAGTCTGATGTCCAGAGCTTATCATGGAGTGTGCAAATTTTTACAATTCGGAGCATCGACCAATCGTTTCTCTAGATGGCATGTTGTTGGCCAACCTCGCACCTGATGCAATTGGTGAGGCATTCGGGATCTTACCCACAGATAAGATGTTGTACAAGTCAAAGGCAAAAGCTGACAAGATGTATGCCACATCTTTTGACAAGTGTGTTAAGAGGATTAACACAACATGGATGAGGAAGCCTAAGCCTCCTGGCGCTAAATTACCAAAGCAGATCATTTCAGAGGAGCTAAATCAAGAGTATTGCGACTTAATCATGTTGCTCAGCCGAGTTAATGGCACCCCGCAGGCATATGTGTTCGAGCCATGGATGTTCTTCTATATCAACGTGGTGCTAGAAGGAAAAGCGGATGTAGATTGGGCACAAATGATAAGTGATAACATCAATGAGCAGTTTGAAAATCTAAGGAGGACGAGGACATTCTACATGAGTTCGTATGTTATCTACATGCTGGCTCGGATGACGAAATACAAGGGGTTAGAGTATCAGGAGCCAATTGGGTGTGGGCTCAATCAATTCAAGATTCATGAATCTTGCAGGCAATTGCATCTCACGAGCACCCTTGATTTCAAGAGGGTGAATGATGCCTTCACAATGCGCATCACGAGGACCCTTCAACAGAGATTGCAATAGAGAATATCTGAGGAGGCACAGATGCTGATCGAGTATGGGTTTTGGTTTGTCCAATTCCCCAAGTTTACCTATCTAAGGTTGTCGGGGTTCCATTCGTACGCCTACCGACTACCAAGGTATCCTACAAATCGAATGATAATGCTTGAGTTGTCTAGGCAATTGGTGGCCTATGACAAAATTATAAGGAAGAAGAAGGGAGGTTTGCACTTCCCCATTGTTTTGGGAAACTCACTTGAGGAGTGCCTTTCTTTGCAGGCAGCCAAGGAGGCAGAGGATGAATTACGGTTCTATCAGTTCACTCTCCATACCAGCCGACAGGATTTTGATCCTTGGGGGAAGATTGGAACAGTGTTGGGTGAGTAGTACAGGCACAGGGCTCACTTGGAGGATTTTTGGGCAAATGCCGGAGACGAAGCTAAGATTAGAAGAAGAATGTTCTCCAGATTGCCCTTGAAGCTGATCAGAGAGTGCGAAGTGGTCCAAGTTCCGGATCAGATTGATGAGGATACCAAACTTACTCACCCAGACTATGAATCGATAAAGAACACGCCAATCCCACCACCAGATTGGGCTGAGCCGGAGATTACGGACTTAGACACTTTGTCTATTCCCGTCTTTACTTTTACAAGGAGTTGGGTTGAGGGGCACGTTCACAGGTTGAAGAGAAGGTCAATTGCCCTCTCGTACAATCTCATGGGTGATCGGAGGCCACCAGTGTCAGCAAAGAAGAAGAAATAGATTGCCCAGGCTGCTGAACCACAACAACAGGAAGAACCTATTCAGCCTGAACCGAAGGGATCGAAGGATGCATCATCTACTCAGTTGTTGGCCCATTCCTCCAGCGTGCAAGAAATCTCATTGTTTGCATACCAGAGAGCTAGATTGAACGAGGAGCCCGAAATTGGAGAGGTCAATCAGCCATTGCCAAGAGAACTGGACAGTCAGAGTGCTAACGCTCCTGAGGGTGTCAATCAGCTAGAAAAAGAAAATGAAACGGAGATAGATATTCGCCTTGATCATGCACTTGAGGTGGCCTTTGAGGGTGAAACGGAGCCTGACATTCGGGGTTTTGAGGAGGGTGACCAGCATATGGAGACAAATGAGCCCCAACAAAATATTGCTCGAGAGGAAGTTCATGAAGTGGAGGCAACTGAGGAACAGCCTCTTATTGTTTACGACACTCAACATAATTGGCTCTCACGTGCAATAAGGAGAGATCAAGAGGACAACGCTGACATGGTGATAGAAATGGAGGAACTTTTAAATAGGACAAGTCACCTAAAAGGAAGAGAGCCAAAAAGTATTCAAAGATGGAGACTAACGAGGCCGGTTCGCGCACTCTCCATGTTGTCGTTCCTAGGGAGGACCATGACTTAAGTGATGTAATGCCAGAAAGTTACACAGTAACTACAATTGAATTAGGGCGTCCTTCTAGAGCACAGGTACTTGAGGAGGCTGAAAGTTCATTCCAAGCGTTGAAGGACAGGCTGGTGAAAAAGGAGGAAAAGTATAAGAGATTGAAGAAGGAGCATAAGGCATTGGTCGGATATGTGCAGCATCTAGCACGTCCATGTGCTCAAGAGAACCCAGCAATAGAGCTTCCACCTGAGTTGCCACGAGAATCAATTAGTGGGCTCGAGGAAATGAAGACGGCTATTCGAGAGGGAGATAATTGGATAGACGGTGTTCGCACAGAGGCAGAGAAATTCATGGTCAATCTTGTCTCCTCTTTTTGGAGTGCGTCTGGTATCCTCTCGCGCTTGGATGGCATCGAGCAAGCTTGGGGTGACACTCACATATTCCAGGACAAAACCATTACTCGCCTCGCTACTCTGATGCATGTGCCCATGCAAACTTTGGTCAATGAAGGAGTGATTCAAGATGGGGACAGGTATGATTTTCTTGGATGGCATTCGGCTACATTCACTGGCAGGGGCTTCTTCGACATGGCAGCTGCGGAGTCTTCTAAAATCAAAAGGGCGATGAGGAATATCCACGAGGGCATCCTCAATACCTTGGATGCGTTGTTTGTCAAGAGATTAACTCATGAGGAGGTGGAGGTGGAAGGATTGAAGGCAAGGTTGCAGCCTTTCTTCTCTGAGATGAGGATGTTTTCTCAACTTGACTTCGAGAACATTTCTACGTTTTCAGCTATCATTCAGAGTACGCAAGAGTCTATTAAGACTTGGAGAAAGACTTGTGATCGGCAGGAGCAAATGGTGGGTATTCTTGAGTATCAACTCAACCTTACTCCGGCAATTTCAGAAGAGGAAGTTGATTCAGTGTTGGCTTGGTTCATAGCTTACGCGGTCAGAGAGAAGGGCAAGGGAAACAAAGTCATGGACGAGAATCTTCTAGAGGGATAGTGGGCATTAATTGCCCATAGTGGTCAAGGAGGAATCTGCTATTTTTGGGATCATTATGAAATATACCAAGCCAAATTTTTTCACTTTTCCAATAGCAAATTACAATGAGTCAAGCACCCGTTAAGGTTAGTTTGAAAACCCAAACGATGCTGAAAGTAACTCTAACCAGAATGTACACCAGGATCCCGATGCGGGCAAGGTGTGAGCATTGGTCAGAGGATCTCAAAGGAAAATGCTGAAAAGAAACTCTAACCACGAGATGCGCCAGCGAGCGACGAGCATTCGGTCAGAGGATCCCTATCTAATTGCAATACTGGAAAAAGCTCAACACCAAGCATGTGCTACTCAATCCATGATGGATAAGAGGCGACCATATGGCGGAGACTAGTGAATACACAATGCAAATTAAGATAATAGGCGGCAAGCCAGCCTCTTCCACTTATTCAATGGGCAGTTACAAGCATGGAAATTGCAAGAATATTAAAATTGCTGACAGTACTACTGTTCAGCTTACAATATGTGAATAGTGCTTGCAAATACAAAAATTTAGAAGCCTTTAATCAAAGCAACGTTAATTGAGTCTTCCACAATGATCTCCAAAGCTCTCTAACACCCACACAACTCTAAAAACCCCCTTAAATACAAACTGATATGACTGTAACAAGGTCTGAAACTGTTAACCAGCAACATAGAGTTCTTAATGAAATGATCACAGCACCCTAAATACTCAACCAAATGACCCCAAACAAAATGCAACAGCTTCCTACAACTAGGGCGCCCAAGTTTGACCCAAGAAACAGACCCAATCTGCAATATTTTATTTTTTCTCAAATTTCCAAGCAAGTACAAAGGTACGGCCCAAGAGAAAGGGCGATTTTCTTCAAATAAAATCAGCACTTAATTAAAAATTATGAAACTTTGCACAAGTTGGCGCCTTCCCTAGACAAATGCAGATGTGAAGTACCCAGAATGCAATCTTTTTGTATTTTTGAATTATGAGTGAAAATCGCTATCAGCAATGAACTCAGCAACTACAGAAATTAACATGAAAATGCAAAATACTAAAATGCAATGACAACTAACTCACAACAAAGCAATACCTCACTACAAAATGCACTCGAACAAGTAATCTCTCCACTAGGTGCTGTCTCACAAGCACGAAGTTGAGCCTAGCTAGGAGGCATTCATTCCTCGAAGCAATCTTCTCACCATTTCGGCAGCATAACATTACTCAAGAAGTTGGATGATGAAACTGAAGACCAAGACCTCCTTTTAAAGACTTGAGATGACTATCCAGAAGCTTCTAGAAACCCAGCATTTCAAATTTTGAGTAACCCCTTTTCCCTCCAAAAGTGGCGTCCTTTTTGCCTTAAGCAAATTTGACTTTTTTTTTAAATTACAATAAACTCCAAGATGGGCGTCCTTTTTTCCAACATTGATTTTTTGAACATTAGAAAATATAAAATAACCTCATGGGGCGCCACCCCTTCAAAAGCCACCTTTTAAAAACAACTTAAGTCCCAACACTAGGCTAAGGGGGGGTCAATAGCAAAATATAACATTAAACATGCTTTAATTAAAATAATTCAACTTATCTCTCCAAACGAACCCCAAAGCCAAAATTGAGCAAATCCAACTGAACATACTGAAGTAGGTCAATCGAGCCGAAACCAACAGGACCACTGCCAAAAATAGAATTTACTAAAAATAGTAAATTCGTGAAAGTGCTCAGAATGCCAAAACGAACACATCACCGAAAAGCTCACGAAAAACCCAGAAGGAATCCGCAATTCAAACTCCAATCCATGAGCACAAGGAACCACCAACCAAGAAACCCTAATTTCACCACCGAGAAGCCTACGGGTCTCCAAAATAGGCTAACGGTCAACCAAAAGAAGTAATGCTCGAGAAGGGGACATTACACATTAATGACGCCACTCCTCCACCTTCTGACGGTTTTTAGGGTTAATCTTGTCTAGGGCTGAGGTGGCTCAATCTGAGCCATCCATTGTAATTTGATCTGGACCATCCGTTGAAATTGGCCAGCTATATAAAGGGGAGTCCCCTCATTTGTACACTAGTAGTTAGTAGTTAGTGAGATATCAAAGCAGAATAGAGAGTAGACATTTTTGGGAGTTAGAATAGTTTAGTTTCATTCAATTGTTTGAAGGAGAAGGGGAATTCTCCCTTTGAGAATTTTTGTAAGAAATTGTCACGAAAGCTAATCATAATAAAAGAATTTCATTGATGGTGAACTCCACTTTTGTCATGAATAGTTTGCGAGGTTTCTTCTTCCTTCAATTTCAAGTAGGATTTAATTTTCATGCAAGTAGTTCACTTTGGATTTGTGGTGTTTGATCGAAGTAGCTTCTCTTTATCCATACCACTAGCGACTTACTGACGGTAAGTCTGCTTGCGTGGTCAACTGGAAAATACCTCAAACTTAACTTCGATTGTGGTTCTTATGCTTGTATGCATCTTTATGATGGTATATGTATGTCGAACTATAATCTGAATATCTTTCGTTACTCCTTTGAAGATTGCTCCTATTTTGCTGAAGCTATCCGATGCGAGGCTAAGTGAAATATGGTTGAAGTCTGCTGAAGTCGAGCTCCACATATCTTGCATTTAGAATAGAACATAAGCTTCTTAGGCCCTACACTCATTTACTTTCCGTTCATTTCTGGTTAGTTTTAGAGAACGTACCTTGTTGCCAAATCATCCGTATCATATAAACCCCTTCCAATCATCCATTCATTGTTAACTACAAGTATTCTGAACAATTGTGTAAGTCCCCTCGTGAAAACAGCAATTCACATCAAACCAACTGAGGGTATTCTAAGTATTCGGAACCTTGGATTTGAACGTGCGAACTTTCTTGCAATCTTAGCGCACGGAATACTTTGATAAAGAGAGAATGGAGTAGCCCTTGGACAACTTCGTTCTGCTGATTGGTGCAGTCACGAAAATCATATCAACAGGACTAACCACCTCTAATGGATCCGTTAACTCTAGCAGTTGTATCGAACATTAACAAGTCGACCTTTTGGTGCAACGGCAACCATGGGGCCAACAATTGGCATCAAAGCCAAAGGTGCCAAGTTCGAATCCCCTTAGGAAATGTTGAGGGGGAGATTGTTGGCAAATGGTTAGCGCTCCCCTCAGAATTCGTGACATGGACTAACCACCTCTCGTGGATCCGTTAACTCTAGCGGTTGTATCAGGCATTAACAAGTCAACTTTTTGGTGCAACAACCATGGGGCCAACACCTTGAACAATGACCTTTTGTCCATACTAATTCTTCACAAAATATCATTGGGATTGAATCAACAATCACCACCTCCAAAGAGGAAAATTATTCCTTTTTTTTGAGTTTGTTTCATCAATAGAGTGCTATAATTTCACAAAGCAACAATAAATCTTTTGATCTTGTGACTCTTCCCAAGTAGATAAATTTTTTTAATACTTCCCAACGGAGTTGCCACTTTGTTGGTTCTCCAAACTTGTTAGTTATTGCTAAGGGGTTGCAAATCCCTATCCTCAAAAGAACTAAGATGTCTGGCCAACAAATAAGAGATAGATGTATCTCCCCTACACTTTAGGCTATGTAAAACAGAGGCAAGTGGACCTAATAGCAACACTGAATATTTGTATAACAATGGGTTTATCACGATGAAAAAGCAAATAAATCGTTCATGTGAATACAGCAAGGGTTTGAAAATAATTATAGAATATTAATTTCCTTGTACCTTCAATGCTTGGACATAAACACAACACCAAAACTACTAATATACAACACCAAAGTGTAATTCCTCATTTTTAAATCTTTGAATGAATGGGCATGCTGAAAAGATTGGTGCCTACTCCTTGGGATTACAGAGTAAAAAACTTGATTCAAATATGCTATTCTAACAACATTCTATCTCTAGGGTTTAATGTAATGTCCCCTTTTTCCTACCCTAAACCTTTTAATAGTGTTTTTAAACACTAATATATATTATATAATACTAAGATATAAAAATATAATTAAAAAATAATATAAATAAATAAAAGAGCTCATCTTGTGGAGGACTCATAACAGAGTTCTATTTGCACTTCATTGGAGACATTTGGAGGTTGGAGCATCATTGCATAATCAGATTTGCAGATCAGATTTGGAGCTGAATTATTGTGGCATTTTGTGAGCAGATTGCATTAGGGTTTTGCCCTAATTTGGAGCGCCACTTGGAGCAGACCTGAGCGCCTGCCTTTGGAGGGCGAATTTGCATATTTGGAGCAGCAAACCCTGAGCACTTAGCAAGGAGAAATTTCGCCCATCTAGGGTTTGATATTTGAAGGCTATTTTGAATATATTTGGTATGTATAATCATAGTTTCAAATCTGATTTGTAGAGCAGAATTTTGGGCATTGTTTAGCATGTTGTGCCCTAGAATCCATTGTAAAAATCAGATCAAAACTCTCAGTTTGTAGCAGCAGGGTTTAATTCAGAAAATCAGATTTGTTGTTGCATTTGGATGCCCTACTTGTGTTTTTCAGAATTTTGGGCATTGTTTGGCATGTTGTGCCCTAGAATCCATTGTAAAAATCAGATCAAAACTTTCAATTTGTAGCAGCAGGGTTTAATTCAGAAAATCAGATTTGTTGTTGCATTTGGATGCCTATCTTTTGTTTTTCATAGTGGATTTCATGTTTGATATGAAAATCAATTGGTAGCATCATTTGGCATGTTTATTTGTCATGTTTGGGCACTTGTATATTCACTATAATTATTTGTTTAAGAGCAGAAAATAAAATCAGAAGTTAGGGTTTTGACCAGAAATCTAAAGTTCAAAAGTCTAGGGCAGAAATCAGAAATCATTTCCAGAATTTTAGGGCTGATCCCTAGTTGGGATATTTCATTTAACAGCAATTTACTACCACCTTATAGTAATTTAAACCCTTGTAATTGACTTACTAAAATGATTCTATTTATTAATCCTCTACAAACACTGCATGCCCCAATCATTGCATGAAAAGAATTATCACCTTCCTTGAAGATAAACTAATCACACTAGCAACTCTTCTAACAAATGTGCTAGAAAAAAAAATATTTTCCTTGAAAGTATACTTCTATCCAAGAACATGCAATCTTGTACACAAGACAATCAAATTCACATATTTGAATTCATATCATTATACCTAAGCAAATTTGTTACAAACATACTGCAACAAAATTTATGACTTCTATTATCCTTCAAAAAGAAAATTAAAAATTTGAACAGAATTTCTCTTCACAACCTCTCAAAAAACCCAAACCTTACAAATCAAAAGAATTATATATTATGTAATCCCCTTTCCAAAAAATCATACCAACTACTCCATCTTTGGCAAAATCAAAATCACCCAATTGTTAGGAATCTTCCAATTTTGTCTAGTTCAAATTGAAATTTGCTGCTTTTTATTCTCCTTTTTGGACAATCTAAAATCCGCAACCAAAATTGTGTAAAGTAACACAACTTCTAAAAGCCATAACTTCTGATCTAGGTATGCAATTGACCTCCCATTTTTTAAAATTGAAGAACTCAAAGAGCTCTACACTCCTAAAAAATTGCTACACCATTTTCAGCAACTTTTAGGGCCAAATTCTTTCATTTAAAGATTCAAAATCCAATTTGAATAATTTTTTCAAGATTTAAAAATTCTAAAACTTTAATATCTCACTATCTACAAATGATCTTTGGCTGATTTTTTCACTATTTGATGACTTTGAAACTCAAAGCTCCAGGTAAATTTTTAAGTCCATATGTGCTCACTTGACAACACTTTTTAAAAATAGCATGTGACTATTTTTAGACATTAACAAAGTTTAACTTTACCAGATCATTTTAAGGGACCTTTATGCAAAAATGACACTTTACAAGATCGGGAATCTTGATATTGATCAACTTTGACACACAAAGAAACTTTTTTGCTCTTGACCTAGATTAGGCAAGTTATAACACCAAAGGAAATACAAATTGGAATGGCACCTTTACAAATTGGATCAAAGCTTTAACCATGGGCATAAGATAAAAGACTAGACATAGGGTATAACAAGCCTCTCAAAACTAATACATGTAATGCACTTTATAAGTTGAGCATGTGTGCATTAATAAGCCCCCCAAATTGCTCAATTTTGACACTCTTAGTTTAGTTACAATGTTTGACACTTTATTTTAGTGCATTTACAATGCAAGATATCAAATTGATAGAGTTTTACAAGGCCCAAAAGTGATCGAAATGTTGAAAGTAATATGTGACTACAAAATAGGAACAAACAAATTGTATCATTGTGTAGGATTCAAAAAAATACGAACTTCAGAAACAAAAACAGCAACCAAAAAGGAGCTCGTTTGTGAAAGTTATGACCTATTGCCTCATTGTAAAGAGCATGTTTACTCACTACGATAACTTAAGAGAGTAAACAAATGAAACTTACAGAACATGAAGCATGTACAGAATATTCATGAAGGCATATTGCACAGAATAGGATCTTCACTTATTTTATCAATTAACAGGAAGTACAAAAGCATAATGTCCACATTACAATAACATTGTTCCCGATTACAATAAGCCCAAGTACATATGGTCACTAAGAAACCAACCATCACAACGCTTCGTAACAACCAAATCAACTAATCGGGACTTAGTTTCCCAAAACAACATCTGGCATCAAGTGCATGAAAAATTTGCTATTTGACTATAGTTTTATTTAAATATAACCCACTATGGCCGACTATGACTGACTACGACCGACGACTTACTATGACCAACTATGGCCAACTACAATGCATGAAATTATACCCTGTTTCAAAATAATTGCTCGCAAAAAAGGCCTTCGTATGACCAAGAAAATTCCTCTTGAAGTTTGCCTCTAATTGAAAAGGCAAATGGAGAAGGCTATGTTGTTGATGGCAAACTAGTGCCCATGGGCGACAGACTAGTGGTCCCAAAGTGGCAATATGCTAGTGAAATAATAGCCAATGGACAGCAAACTAGTAATGCTCAAGTGGCAAGACGACTATGATCTAGTGGCATTGAGGTAGTGGACAAGTCAAACAGTGAAGGCCACAGATTGAGTGGAGTTCCAATGGAGCCACTATTGGAGGGTTGGTGGTTGGTGTTGTCTAGCGAGCTAAGTACACCAATGATTGTTAAGGCCACCAACAAGGGTTTTTAAAACCTAACAAGTGAGGCATAAACCCCAAACCTTGTTGATGCCAAGCTAGTGACCCATGGGCAACAAAGCAATGGTCCCTGAGCGGCAAGATGGCAATGAAACAACCGATGGGTGACAAACTAGCAATACTCGGTTGACAAGACAATTATGATCTAGTGGTTTGAGGTGGCGCACCAATCAAGCAATGAAGGCCACAAACTAGATGGAGTTCTAGCAAAGTTGTTATCGAAGGACTAGTGGTTGGTGGAGTCCAAAAAGCTAAGTGGCTTCCAAGAGTTGTTGTGGCTGCCATCAAGGGCCTTTAAATCTTGGCAAGGTGGGGCACGAGCCCCAATCATGCCACCTATGTCGATGGAAAGGTTGCATGGTATGGATTACCCTATGTACCCCCTATGTCAAATGCTTTCAAGAAAATTTATCTTGTTAAAAAAAATTGTTTTCAATATTTTTTTATTTTTTAAATCAAAAAAATTGAAAACATTTTTTTTTTTAAATTATAGCTATGTACACTACTACATAGGGAATTTGCACAGTCCCTAAACAAATAAAATTGCCTCACTTGCCCTACATTGTTTTCAACAAATTGATAGTCAATTCTATTACAAAAACAGCACACAAAAAGTTAACCAAAATTGAATAAAAATCTATTATGAAATAAGAAGCAAAAGCATCCTTATATAGGATTACAAATATCTTATCCATAGAGGATAAGGATGACAAATATCTTATCCACAAAAGATAAGCATGACAACTCATAGAATAAGATTGACAGCTCATAAAGCAAATATCTTATCCATAGAGGATAAGGATGACAAATATCACAAAGGATAAGGATGACAACTCATAGGAAAAATATCTAAAGTCAACATGACCTTATTAAAGAAGATTCCTAAAGTCTATCCTAAAAGCTAATTGACCATTACAATATAAAATATTACTTTAATAAATTCACATGTTCTAATGTCTTTCAAATGTAATGGAGATGTCTATTTTCTCCAAAACTATCTCAAAACCCATGTTGTCTACAAGAACAAAATCAAACCCTACAAACAAAAGTGGTAACTTGACTTCATAATGTCCATTTTGAACAAAGAAAAAGCCTAAGCTAGCTAACTTGACCCTTGAATGCAATGGAATAGTCAATTTCTTCCTTGGAGGCCTCCTATAATGAGTGATTTGAAAAACACCCAATTTGCAAGACTATAAACCCTAGCGAAAAAAAAAAGTTAAGGCAATATCCCAAATTTAATTAAACTACATCTAAATTGGCATGCTCTAATACCATGTTAGATTTAGTAATGAACAATGAAAACGATATTTAAACCTCCTAGAATCATAAATAAAATTATGACAACATAATTTACTAGCAATCAAAAGACAAGAATGATAGAATTTTAGTATTTATATTCTAGATATTTGAAGTATGAAATGAAGGAATTCAACTATAATATATAAACTCTAGCACGTACATGTTAAGGTGACAAGTGTCCTCAAGGAGAGCAATAAACTAAAGACTAACTCAACGATAGAGCAAAAGAGTCAAGTGAACTCATCTTGATGAGGGAGTGAACTCATCTTGATGAAAGAGATGTGGCACCTATCTACCATCAATCAAAGAGTTGAATGAGGTAGAGGTGGCATGTGCTCCCATTAATCAAGGAGATGACATGTATTCTTATTTCCTAATTTACTCAAATAGTATTAATTACCTAAGTAAACTTAATATAAGGTGCAATAATAATTAATTATACCAACAAGCTATTTTGAGGGAGGAATCTTTCCATAATTGGTAGTTATTAATTTGTGGAGATATGGAGCATTAGAGTTTGGGTGGTCAAATTGACCCTCTTGCAACTCTATATTAAGGTGCTTGGTTGCATATTGAGATCAAAGGACAAAACCCTGTTGGTTTTCCAAAGAGAAATCTCATCCAAAGCATGTATTTGTGCTAAAAGCTTTTGTTTTGTTTTCTAGCAAGTATTTGGATTTGAACAACATTATGTTTATAAGGCTACCAAGGGGATAGCTTCCATATATGTTAAACCAAAATCTGAAAATAAATCTGCTCTAGAAACAAGCATGCATCATACATCACAATTATTTGGCTTCCTATAATGACCCATAGACACCTCAAAGGCCCATTCCACTTGCTGGAGTAAAAGGATTTCTAGATGATGACCAATGAAAAAATTGAAGACCTCCATGTTATTCCGATTGAGGCCTTCTCTAGACAAACATACTAGACAAACATACAATTTCAATAACATCCAAGTTTGATTTAGCAGATCAATGACTTGGTATTTCTTCAAAGTTATGGGTTACTTGTTACCTTTTTTGTAAAAGTGACTTATGTCACTTATTGTAACTAGAAGTTAGAAAATGAACCTTATTTCTGGAAAAATGATGTAAAACATAACCAAATAAGGTTTATTATTTTCAAAACCATTGTATTTCAAAGAAGTAGTTGAGATAGTTACTAGGTAGTTATAGGTGGTTATAAAGAAGAAGCCTCTAAATACCAAGCTATTTTGTATTGTAAAGGGGGAACTCTTACAAAGGGGAAACTTTTGAGAAATTTTTGGAGAAATTGTATGAAGAATTTTGGTTTGACGCTTTGTACCTAAGGGTTTTTGGAATTGTATAATTTCATAAAGATAATGAAGAATGCATTTTGGTTCGTACATTCTAAATGTGTTCCTGTGTTATTATTATCGATTTTTCGTATGTTAAATTAATGATCCCTCTATGTACATGTGCAAACCATTGGTAAATCATGCAAGTGATGTAATGAATGCACTCATATCTTGGTATCTTGGTTTGAATGTGTTGAAACTTGAAGCAATTTGTCTCCTCGTATGTTGAGATTTGTTACACTTCTTTCATTATTGTTGCACATCAAAATATGCTTTGTGGTGCAGCCTCTTTGTAATTTGTCATACCTTGTGAAGTCCTAGTTGGTATTTGTATGTCTTTCGCGAGAGTTTCTATTATTCAACTTTCTTTAGTTTTCCCTTTTTTTATGTACTTTCTGGTTAAATGTACACAAAAACCCTAAAAACCACTATCATATGAGGGAGTTGCCCCTCTCAAACGGAAAGGAAAGTTGTTAATCCAGTAACAACTTATCCAACTGTTGGAACTATTACCTGATTTTTTTATGGAAAATCAGAACAAAAAATAAAAGGAAAATATTTTTTGCAAAGGAAGTCAAAGTCAAAGGCAAAGGAAGTCAAAGTCAAAGTCAAGGGTTAAGGATAAGGATGACAACTAAGGATAAGATTGGCAACTCACAGAATAAGATTGACAACACATAAAGCAAAAAGGTGAATCTTACAAATATCTTATCTACAGAGGATAAGGATGACAACTCATAGGGAAAATATCTAAAGTCAACATGACTTTTGATTTTTAGGCTCTTAAAATCTATAAATAAGAGGCCTATGTTTGTTGAAAAGCATTGGAAAAGTTTATTGTGACAAAGTGACATTTAGTCTTTTAACTTTTTCAGTCAAAATCAGGTCTCTACTTCCGTAATCTTCTTCATTTATAGCATCTCCAACCTTGTTTCACTGTGAAATAATGGCTGATTGTATACTTGTGATGTAATATTTTGCTGTTTTTCTAGAAAACAATCATTGTAGCAGCCTTCAGTGATTCAAAGATCAGCATTTTGCCTCTATTTGTTTCAATTTTCTCTATGTATGAAAGAAAAGAAGGTATTATTGTGAGTCCTATGACTCCTTGATTGCTGTTGTTCTAAGTTTACCTCTGAATTGCTGTTACAAATTACTGTGTGAAGCTTTAGATTGAGATTCATAGGTTGTGTTGCTGAAACAAAGTAGAAATCTGCTATATTTGGTGTATCACCTCCATTTTTTTGTTTTAGATTTAGATTATTAGATCTTTCTCTCTTTTCCCAGCAAGGTTCATTAGTTAGAGTTAGATTTTAAGTGATTTACCAAGGGGAAGCAGCCCTTTAATCGGAGGTTGACCAGGAGTTTTGTGAGTCCCACAACTCAAGAGGTCATACCATGTTTCACAAGATAGCTGGATTCAAGATTCAACAGGGTGCATATTCCAAGTGATAACAAGAACATTTGTGACTGCCCATTGGGCAAGTCACTTTGAAATATGCAATGACAAATTGTAATGACCCTACTCAAATCTGATTGAAAACTTCTGATTTTTTGGCCTTAGTAATTTTGTCAAACACTTTGCATACAAGGGTCATATGACTGATATAACATTTCAGTTTGCTTTAATGGATCTTTTCTTCAATTAGCATCAATGAGAATGCTTACAAATGACTCTAAATTGTCTAAACAATGACCTAGCATGAATGTGCAACTTATTGTGGCAATATCCAATGCATATATATGAACTAGGCATGAAAAATGATCACCTATAGCCAACGGGTATTTTAACAAACAGTTGGTATGCAAACTAACAAACTCAAAACAAATGATATTGAATTGCTCAAATGACACCAGCAATTTATATCTCCTTAATTGTAATGAAATATCTAATACAAAGCTCATACAAATGGCCAAGACTCTTGGCACGTACATTAATTTCAAAATATGATAATGCTGATACAATGCACACCTACAGCTACAAATATAACTATGCTAAATGCAATGCTAGAAGATGATAGAAATGTGAAGAACCTGGCCTCAAGAAGTGCCTTGGATGAAAGATGAAGTAGCAGTCAACAAGAAGTTCAAATGATATTCTCCAAGCCCAAATTGAATTGCTCAAGTAGCCGCCCCTGTTCTTGCCTGGCAATATTTTAGAAAAATAAATACAGCCTCTAATCTCCTCGAATTTGTCCTTGAAATGATTGTCTCGGCGATAGCAATTGAATGCAACAATACCCAGAACCATAGGATGCTTCGATGATGAGATATGAACAAAAATGTCTTGCCAATGGTGCCCTTGCTGTAGTATATCAGACCACTGAAATTATTTACCAGCAACCTGATAGCTATTCCAAAATACTCCAAAATGATTGCCAAGCTCTCCCAAGATGAATGCTCAAATACCCACAAAGAAACAATACATGAATGAGGCCATACAAGCAAAAATCTGAATATGATATGCAAAATTCTCCTCCATTAAAATCTGAAAATGACTAGTAACTATAACAGCAATGTGCAACAAATGAAATCGACCCAATGATGAAGTTCCAAAGCTCCAAAATGCCTCCAAAATCTGCAATGGATTTCCTCAAATCGATACAACCAAAATTTGGCCAAAGGCCATAAAATTTTGCTTTGAAGTACAAGTAGAAAGTCTGAAGCAACTTCCTCAACTTTGCAATAATTCAAGTGATATTTCACACCCTCAAAATTGCTCACCAATTGAGAGTTTTCGTTCTCAATGGCCAAAGAAAACTGCAGAAACCCTAGGCTCCACAACCATCAAACATCAACATCAACAACAACAAATCTGGATGATGAGAATGAAGCCCATGATGTCTATTTATACTTTTTCCTCAAGAGGTCGGCCTCCTTCTAGAACTTTCCCAAGTCACCTTCTAGAAGGAATATTATAATATTTTATTTTATTATTTTATTATTTTGCACTTTATAATAAAATAATTATTCATAACATAAAGTGCAAACATAACATTACTTTATAACATGAGGTTTCTAAAAATAGAAACATATCAAGAAATCATTAGAACACCTCCATATGTAGACTGAATCACGAAATGAGCCAACCAATCAACTGGGTATCTGCCAAACAATCCTCTGATCAAGTCCCATTAGCCTACGAGGATCAGGAATAGGCTAATTCCTCTAAACTGCATTGCTCATAAAAAAGGGGACATTACACAAATTTGTTTACCAACAACATAACAAGTCGATATTTTAAAAAATTATATCATGGGGACTTAAAACTCGTGCATATCAAAACCCTTCCAAGACAAAGGAAGATGGCTATACAAAGCCATTAATGGATCTTGGTATATACCTTGATTTTCCAAAAAGTCTACCATTCCATTTACCTTCCTCTAGCAATGTTGAAAACTAACGTTTACAAATCTTGAACCTAGCATCAAGGCCTCCTCCACAAAACATTTAAGCTTCTGATTTGAACATGACCTTTTGCAAATTGCATTGATCAGAATCTAAGATTCTCCTTCCACAATTAAATTATTATATCCATTAGAATCATTGCAGCCACACCCGCCTCAAGTGCTTCTCTTGCTTCATTTTTTGTTCTAATGCCAAGGACAAGAGAACCACCATACTTGAACTCCCCTTTATCACCTTGTAAGACAAAGCCTGCACCCGCTTTACCTAGGTTTTCTATTAATGCACCATCAAAATTTAGTTTGACAGCTTCCCTTGAAGGAGGAATCCAATAAAATTCTAGGAGTCCACACCAATAACTACCTCTTTCTTATTAGGTCTTCCAGTCTTATTGCCTCTTACCCCATTAACAAGGGCCTGATCACTGATTTTATTATATTACTATTGAACAATGAATATCTATCATGACATTCAAGTTTGACAAATTGATATCAAATTAGTGTTTTTTTGTATTTTCATGGTGATTTTGTTTATTATATGCATCCTATGTGGTATTTTGAACTCAATTCCTATTTTTATGCTGCAAATGTGTATGTATATATTTATGCTTTGATATGTTGTTTGTATGGGCATATCCAAAACAAATCCAACCTCAGAAAATTTGTTGCCGTGTTGCCATACCCAAACTGGTTGCTTAGCTTACATGAAAAAGAGCTTGTCCAAATATAGAAGCATGCTGTCAGGGACTCATGAACATTACAATATCTAGATATATATTAATCTCACATTCTTCTTGCAGTTAGTTAAGATATGAGCATAGTAATATGTCCAGGGATACACAGGGACACGTTATCCCCCCAAGCCCTGCATTTCCTTCCCCATTTCCTGGGGATGTGCCTTAGCCTAGAGTAATCAGGGATGCATTTAAAACAGTTAGATTTTTATCTGAAAAAATTATTTACATTCAAACTTTTGCAACTATGAAAACATATCCCTGTTGAATAGCAACATACAGTTGTTGCCCTTTTTATTGGCAATTCTATGATTTTATACAGCTGTAAGAGAGCAGACAATTATAAAATGAGAGTACACAGCTGTGGAATTAGCAAAAGCATGAGGCACACAATTATAAAGAAAAATCGTGAATATGTCAAATGAGAGCGTACAGTTGTAAGAAATGTATATTGTCAATACACTTTCATGTAAGATTTTATATCCTTCAAGCCCTTTGTAGCAATGAAATCAAAAATTTCTATTTTTTATAACTGCTATTTTCAAATCACTGAACATGTTGACACTTGAATTTTGATGTCAAGTACAGCTAAGCTTGTAAATACAACATATATATACACAAATATGTCTGTCTATATAACTTAAGTGTATATATATGCATTTTTCAGGGACAGCAAGACATGTTTCATGAATGGCAGTGAAAGGAGACATTTTCTAGGGATGGCAATATATACTGGCTGACCAAGGAGACATTTTTTTGGACTGCCTATAGATATTATATATATCTTAACAGTTCCCAAAAATTCCCCCTTGGATTGCCATCCCCAAAACACATCCTGCTATCCCCATCCTCAAAATACCATGCAACATAGTATATATCAACTTAACACTGATGGACCAAAGGCACCTAAAGGCTGCAGGGTGTGGTTATCAAACTTGTGTCCTCAAAGGTGTCAAGCATGAACACATGCACAGGAAATATGACACCAGAAAGCTGGGTTCCACACTCCACAGTAAAATTCATTGCAGTATTTACTCTATTGCATGTTATTTATGCATGAACCCAAGAGCATGCATGATCACTTCAGACAGGAGGTAAATGCAATGTTAAACTACTTGTGGAACAACTATTGGGATCAGAAAAAATTGAAACTCAATTTATTAAAATTTTCATCCTATATTGATTTCTGTAAGTGACCAAAAGCGAATTATTGGAACTTAGACATATCAACAATATATTAGAGAAAAGTAAAATTTTCTTTTTCATCAAAGCTAAATAAAATAATTCAAAAAAATTCATGAAAAACTTCAGTATGGTAAAAGGCTCCATGCTTCTTGTGTACTGCATAAAACAAGCTATACGAAACATAAAGCTTAAAGTATGTGCTTATTTAGAGAAGATCCGACACAAAGACATGCTATTGGGTCCAAAATACTGGTACGGCATAGTTATGCTACATGCATCTAATAACCTATCTTAGCACACAAAAACCATATTAAGTCATTCTTCCATAGAGTAACATGTTATATAAATTCTCGGTAACATCACAATTTTTCATTCAATGTAAATTCAATTAGAATTATCCCATTAGATATAGGATGCATCCATTTTTGTTATAAAATGTAATTTTAGTGTTTTCGTCACTAATTGTGATTTAATGCAATTGCAAACATTTGACTAATAATCTAAATATTTAAAAGTTCACTAATAAAGAGAAATGCCTGTATTACTTCAGCCCTCTTGGAGCTTGAATACAACTTTGTGCTGCCATTAGTTGTTAATATGAAGAAATCCAAGTTGGTACCATTAAGTAAGAAAGAATATATATTAACGATCATGAATGAACAAAATAGGTTGATGGGACCTAAAATACAAAATCATTGACAACAAAATAAAACCAATGGCAGTTTCCAAGAAAAATCTTAGTTAAAAAAGAATGTATGAAAAAATTCTAAAAAGAGAGTGGCAGCTGAAAAAGTTGAAGGTATACTGTATATGAAAAAGGAAGAGAAGAACAAGAAAACCATTCTCTGTTCATCCCAAACCCAAGAATTTTCATCAATGATCACAAGTTGTGATGAGCCCTGCTGGCTCAAACCTCAAACCCCTGTCTTTTATTTATCTTTTTTTGTGTTTTATGTTTTTTAGAGGAGTTTCTAGAGAGAAATAGAAGGGCCGCACAGCATAAATGCTTATAAAATGTAAATCTGAGCTAATTTAAGCGAATTGAAATTACAGAAGGTAATAAATAAGCTCAACAATGGATTCAGAACTCATAAACATACCCAAAAGCTCCCAGATTATTTATTTAAAAAATGAAGTCCAGTTTGCCAGCCAAGATGGAGAAATTTGGCAAAATCCAGTGTAGGAAGCTACAAAAAGTGAAATCCAACCCAGAAACTGAGGCAAATGAGAAGAATATGCCAGACTCCAAGAAAGGTGAAGAGAAACCCTCAAACTGGAAGGCGTTTCTCCTAGAAAATCCAAATGCCCTTGCACAGATAGCCACACACCTCAAGCAAAAAGCCCAAATCTCAACTTTGAAGGTACGGCCATGATGTCAAATGCCTACCATGATGAAAGAAGGTCGCCATCTCCACAAACCCTCCTGTCTCTAATAAAAAACTCAACAAAACTCTGATAAAGCATAGTAGAACCTCTGTATGAAGCTCTAACAAATTGCACAAATTCGACTGTCTCTCACAGTCTCAAAATTGTTCAACACTGAAGAGATTTCGTTCTCCAATGGAAGATTGCTCAAAACCCTGATCACAGGTGAAAGCACAGGAAAAATGTTCAAGGCAAAGTTGAAATATTCAAGAAGTGAATTTCTCATTGCCAAAATGCCTTATATGCAAAAAGGCACGACTTCCAAGAAAGATATGCCCTTCTTCATATTTTAAATCTTTTAAAATATATTTAAGTCATTTCAATAGTTGCAAGTTAAATATTTGGGCGCCCACTTTTATGCATAAGTGATTTAATTTTAAATCACCTTTATGTAATATTTAAGTGATATAAAATATTTAAAGTCAATTTGACTTTATAAAAAAGCATTAAATTAAAAAATTAACTCAAATCACTTAAAAATCCATAACTCTCTCAAAACTCCAAATATTCCCGTGCCTTCAGAAGCTGTCAACCCCTGAACTGCCAACACCTATTGTGAACCAATCACTGAGCTCTGAAAAAGAGAACGACCAACTCCTCTAGAAAATATCACTGACCCTCTAACCAATCCAGTTAGCCCACAAGGGTCCAAGAAAAAGGCTAACACATTGTTCCCGAGAATTGACTAGAGCGGGGACATCACAGTCCGCCCTCCCCGAATTTGCTTGTCCACAAGCAATCTCAACAACAAAGAACACACCACTCCACCAGGATCCCAAGGATAGTGTCGTATAATGTCCCTGCTATCACCAACTGTCTTCGGCTGCTCAACACTGATCTCAACTTCACCATGCCAGAAGTGGTGAAGCCAACACATGGGACTCATCCAAATGGTAGTGTTGAACCTGTCAGTAGTCAGGTCCCAATGCAAACCAAACTCACATCCATTTGCTCTGAGGAGATAGGAATAACTGGAAGTGTCTACAACACCATAACTATCTCCACCCTCTGCTAACTTTCTATAGGTGTGCGGTCTATCCCTCATAGTTGTTAAATGATGTGTGATCGCTCCTTTTAGGTTGTTGATATGAAATAGAACAGCACCCTCCAAACTGTAAGGCCAACCTATGGAGATGCAAAAGATACCAATAGGTTCATAGGATAATAGAGTATCATCCCTATACTGCTTTCTCATGATCAGGAAATATTGGAACTCTCCTTGAGACTCCTGTGTAGCAATGACCCTAGTGGCTGGTCCACTAAGTGTGTGAGCTTTTATTGGGCTCTCAACTAGAGGTAACTCAAAAGACAAAAGATGCATGTTGTGTATACTAAAAGAATTTCTTGAATCCCACACATCTGCATATTCTTCATTTTGGCTTATCTCAAAACGTTCCTCCTTTGCATGCTCTACATCTACACATTCCTTCCTTGGAGGAATTAGAGATCGAAGATGTGACTCTCTTTGTTTCTTTGCTTGATCGAGTTGGCTGCAATGTTCCTTAACTTCCTGCAAATGCTGTTTTGCATTGGCAGCCAACATCTTTGCCTTTTTAGCTCTTTGTAGCCACCCATTACACAAAACTTGTGTTTGGCTCACATCTTCTAAGGTCTGATATACAAAATCAGACTTGTTGTGACTTGAATCAACAATGTATTCCTCGTTAATGACACCCTCATCTAGCGTGCCAATAGTAGGAGAACATTCCACACTATTTTCTGAACTTGCCATGACTTTCAAATCATCATTTTGCTCAAGTGAAAGGCTGTTGTCTTGAACATCAAACTTGTTATCACATCTGATAACAACTTCTTGAGCGTTGAAAGTGTCAACGTTCTGGGTTTCCGCTTCATGATGTACAATTCCCTTATCATTCACCACTTCATTTTCAATCCTATGTCCACCTATAGGTTGAAGATCATGATCTGCTGATTGATCCCTTTTTAACCCCAACACATCAAAGAAACTCAATTTCTTTTTGTTTTGTGATGAGCTTTGTCTTGAAATGGAGTCTTCAGACTGCTACAAACTACGAGCTAATCTTTGTTGTGAAGGCACAGGTTTCTGCTGAATATTATTTGAAATGCTCTCTACATTTTGCTACTCGCATTTTTTTGATTTGCTTCGTTGCTTATTATAAACCATCCGATGCTCCATCTATTGTTCGAAGTCTAGGCGATATTTTATCTTATTTGGAAATGCTATATATTCCTCATAAGCAGCCATTACTTCATCAATAAATTTAGAAGCCATGATAACCACTTTGTTGTTCAACCCCTATGTGAGTAGTACCTGTCAAACTTGTTCTGATGTGACCGCATAGAAGCTGCTAACTGTCCAGGCTGGCACGATCAGAGCTGTGATACCACTATGATGAGCCCTGCTGGCTCAAACCTCAAACCCCTGTCTTTTATTTATCTTTTTTTGTGTTTTACAGTTTTTAGAGAAGAGTTTCTAGAGAGAAATAGAAGGGGCACACAGCATAAATGCTTATAAAATGTAAATTTGAGCTAATTTAAGCGAATTGAAATTACAAAAGGTAATAAATAAGCTCAACAATGGATTCAGAACTCATAAACATACCCGAAAGCTCCCAGATTATTTATTGAAATGAAGTCCAGTTTGCCAACCAAGATGGTATTTTGATCAACGGATCTAATAGATGTTATTCTACAATACATACAATGGGATTGCAAATGAATTACATACCCGAAATGCTCCAGAATAATTAAATAAAGAAGTATCTCAGTTTGCCAGCCGGAATTGATGAAAACTAACAAAAAGGCTCACCTAGGCTCCAGATCTGACTTCTCCCTCTCTGAAACAGGATGCAAACCCTTAAGAAAGGTAGGCGCCAAGAATGGAATACAAACATAAGCCAAAAGAAAGGCGTTTCAACTAGTTACTTCACACGCCTCCCTAAAAAGGCATATTTCCCAATGTAAAAGTACGGCCCAAGTAGAATGCTGAAGAGCCAAAGATGGAAGTTGTGGGATTGCTGAAGAGGACGCCTCAAGTGTAGAAACCCCCTTCCTTATTGCAGACAAGTATAAACTAAGGCCCAACCACTACACCAAAAGACCGGCCTGTTAGTAAGGACGGCTACCCAGGGTGTTAAGGGCGACAACTAGGGAGGAATCTTTCACCACCAAAGCCACCACCAGAGAATCTAGGGTCTTACGCAAACCCGCCAGACACGTTTCCGTCGGGATGCACCCAGCCACGCACAAGGGACATTACAGCCCACCACGCTCTGCGGGTCTCAACCTCGAGACCTTGGCTTTGATACCACTATGATGAGCCCTGTTGGCTCAAACCTCAAACCCCTGTCTTTTATTTATCTTTTTTTGTGTTTTACGTTTTTTAGAGAAGAGTTTCTAGAGAGAAATAGAAGGGCCGCACAGCATAAATGCTTATAAAATGTAAATCTGAGCTAATTTAAGTGAATTGAAATTACAAAATGTAATAAATAAGCTCAACAATGGATTCAGAACTCATAAACATACCCGAAAGCTCCCAGATTATTTATTTAAGAAATGAAGTCCAGTTTGCCAACCAAGATGGAGAAATCTGGCAAAATCCAGCGTAGGAAGCTACAAAAAGTGAAATTCAACCCAAAAACTGAGGCAAATGAGAAGAATATGCCAGACTCCAAGAAAGGTGAAGAGAAACCCTCAAATTGGAAGGCGTTTCTCCTAGAAAACCCAAACGCCCTTGCACAGATAGCCACACACCTCAAGCAAAAAGCCAAAATCTCATCTCTGAAGGTACGGCCATGATGTCAAATGCCTACCATGATGAAAGAAGGTCGCCATCTCCACAAACCCTCCTGTCTCTAATAAAGAACTCAACAAAACTCTGATAAAGCACAATAGAACCTCTGTATGAAGCTCTCACAAACTGCACAAATTCGACTATCTCTCACAGTCTCAAAAGTGTTCAACACTGAAGAGATTTCGTTCTCCAATGGAAGATTGCTCAAAACCCTGATCACAGGTGAAAGCACAGGAAAAATGTTCAAGGCAAAGTTGAAATATTCAAGAAGTGAATTTCTCATTGCCAAAATGCCTTATATGCAAAAAGGCACGACTTCCAAGAAAGATATGCCCTTCTTCATATTTTAAATCTTTTAAAATATATTTAAGTCATTTCAATAGTTGCAAGTTAAATATTTGGGCGCCCACTTTTATGCATAAGTGATTTAATTTTAAATCACCTTTATGTAATATTTAAGTGATATAAAATATATAAAGTCAATTTGACTTTATAAAAAAGCATTAAATTAAAAAATTAACTCAAATCACTTAAAAATCCATAACTCTCTCAAAACTCCAAATATTCCCGTGCTGTCAGAAGCTATCAACCCCTGAACTGCCAACGCCTGCTGTGAACAATCACTGAGCTCTGAAAAAGAGAACGACCAACTCCTCTAGAAAATATCACTGACCCTCTAACCAATCCAGTTAGCCCACAAGGGTCCAAGAAAAAGGCTAACACATTGTTCCCGAGAATTGACTAGAGCGGGGACATCACACAAGTCAATCCTCAAGAACTTCATCAAGAATGTCAACCTGAGAATAACCTAAAATGCTTGTCTCTAGGACACCCCACGGCAGTAAAAAGGTGTGATGGAAACCAGGGCTGAAGAATCGCGGGTGGAAGTGGAGAAACTGGTAACCTATTTGGTTGAGGGTCCTGAGTAGAATGCATAAACTACTGGAACTTATACAGACATCTTTGTGGGACTCTAATGCCAGATTTAGTATCTCAGTAAGTTGGGCAGAAAGACAATGCTTGAAAGTTGATACTTGATAGTTGTAATATATTCCAAACGAATATCAGATTCAGTCTATTAAAGAACCTATGCTTTTAAGCTGTATGAAAACTTTCTACTAGCCTATAAGTTTCAGATTGACTGAACCAAGCTGTAAATCCTAACAATTCACTCGAATGGTCATTTAGGAAACTTCTATAACAGACATGATATCACCTCTCAGATATTATGCCTAATTTGAGTATTTAACCTTGATTAAAATAAAACAGGTGATTATCCCTAAGCCATGAGCTTTATATTATGCAAATCCCATTCTTATACTGCAAACATCCTTCATTTCTAGGACATCCATTTTGATTTATCATATATTGCACTTTGAGGGAGCTCAAATTCTAGGATCCACAATGTGCCCATTTCTAATCTGGACAATGCAGGCATCCCATTTTTCTTGCTTTTAATGTAATATTTCTGTATAACTATTTTTTATGTTTAACTGTTTAATGATTCACTACTGAAATAGGAGATGTCTGAGGACTTCTTCCTGTAGTGTTGGCATAGTGTCAAAAATAAAGGTAGTTACTAATTTTAGCAGTTGTTTGTAACTGCTTAGTCTTTGTGGGATTAGAGAACCGCTGTTATCTGCATGCGATTTTTAGAGTTAAGGGCCAAACTACAAATCTTTTACTTAGTGAGTCCTTTGGGGCTTTAATAGCAACACCTGATTGTAAAATAGGAGAGCTTGACAGTTTGAAAATATCCTTTTTTCTCATGTAAATTGTGCTGTATGTTTATTATTTACTACTATAAATCTTTCTATAAGCTACATTCTTTTGCTTTATCTGTCTAATCATGAGTTAAAAGTTTGTAGTATCTTCTTTCTCATAAGCTTAACGTGACTCTTACTCATTAGCTTCAGTTGTTTTGATACTGTTTATAGATTTGAGTAATGAATAACAGGAACAGGATATCATTTGGAGATTAACGTGCAAGATTAGAGGTTCATCTACATCAATTTGGAATTAGAGTATCCAAAGATGTTAGGACTAAAGAATTGAGAAGAGTTCTGAATGGTGCAAAGGAGAGTTGTGGCTGTTATTATGGATGTAGAGATGGAGTTGTTTTTGTTGGAAATGTTGTCATCGATGTCAAAGTGTTGTGATCAAAGCTAGTTACAATCATGAAGATTGCAGAGGTTAATGGAGTTGGAAATGATCAAGAAAGCATCAAGAAATTAATGAAGTCTGCTGTTATTAATGATTGCTGAGATTGTTGAAATCCTACAAATTGCAGTCATTGATGTCAAATGAAGAACATGGTGTATTCAGTTTGGAGTACACAATATGCCAAATGAAGAACACAATATTGAAGAGTTTCAGACTTGTACGCAGATTTGAAATGAAGATAATCAGATTAACTTTCAGCATTCACACTTAGTAATTGTGATAAATTGCAGTAGACATATCTATATCACATACAGTTCTTTCTGGCATATACATATTATGATTAAGAAAGAAGTTAAAAATCAATGATCACGTTCTAATCTGGAGACATTCAGAAACTTGGTATATTGGAGAGACAAATTTACAGATACAGACAAAAAAAATAGGGAAAGACAGTCAAAACAAATGATACGATTTCATAAAATAAAAGACTTGACTTTATGAAGTGATACGATTTCATCACTAAAAGCAAGGTAATTAAAAAAGGACAAAACAGGTTGTGAATAAGACAAAAATCACATAAAGACGAAATAAGCAAAAAGACAAAAGTTCAGCGATTATTATTTAGAGCTGCAAACAAACAGATTTTATAATATGGTTCTAAATGAAGCAATCTCATCATAAATAATATTGTTAACTAAAAGGCATGATTACTTTTGATAAGGCAAACAATAAAAGGTCAGTTTTTTAAATGGTGCGATCAATGAAGAAAACAATAAATATTAAAGACGGTCTTTCAATGGGTGCAATTAGCATTTGGAAAGAGCTGCGATTAGTATATTGAGGAAAACAAATTTTGTCTTATTCAATTTGTTTTAAGTACAATTAAAGGCAGTGATTTGTTAGATGAAAGGATCTGGTGCATTTAAAAGTCATCTCCGTTGGGTAAAAGACACATCAATTCATAAAGGATATCTCCCACGAAGAACATATAAATGTTAAATGAAGATATGTTTTGGAAAGGAGAATCGAATGAATATCTTCTGGGTGTAAGAAAGGATCGAATGAAGATTTTCTGAGTGTAGAGAAGAGAAAGTGCAGCACTATGAAGTGCAGATCAGATTTATTCTAAGAAAAATGAGATGTGTGTAGAGTGTTGTGTGGAATAAATGATATATCTTTAAAACACAATCAGGTGTGTGTGCATAAAATGTATATCATCTGAAGATTGGAGTGTGTGGTGTGCTGTGGGAAATAAAAGTTAAATAATCTAAACACAAGCAAGTGTTAATGGCTGTGTAAAATAAGAACAGCAGTGTAAGTATGTGAATAAATGAATATCATTTGAGTGTGAGGTGTGAAGTTAAGAAGAAAATCACATAAACACCAGCAGATCTAAAGCAGATTTGAGGAGATTTTATGAAGCATATGTGAAGAGATTTGTGGAAGGTATTTAAGCAGATTTGAGAAGAGGATTACTACAGTTTGAAGAAGAGAGCTACAGCAAAGCGTGTATCATTTGAAGATCAGATTTGAAGGAATTAGTGGAGATTTGTAGTAGGTTTTGAATCAGATTTTGAACAGCCAAAAGACAGTGTTAGATCAGATATGTGAACAGTATTGGTGTTAATGTTAGAATCAGATTTAATAGAAAGCAGAAAATGCAAGACAAACACATGAAAAAATGAACAATATAACACAGCATATATCCTGGGAAAACCCTCCTCGTGAGGGAGAAAAACCGAGCCACAAATGTATCTCTTATATTAAATGAAACAGCAGCAACCAGCTTACAACTTGACCCACAAAAGAATAGTATCTCTCATAGATACATGCATACAAAAGAACTTTGTTTTCCTCCTCAATTTCAATCTGCTCTTCAAAAGATAATGATCTGATGTAGATGGTGAACTCTCCTTGAAATAACCACTTGACTTAAGCAAGAATCAATCCCAAAATAGGGAATCGTCACTTGTATGTGCATGCAGAAGGAGACGCATTAGAAGCATTACAATTGCCTATTTTTAGGAGCAATTACAAATACATTTCATGCAAAGATTCTCTTGCATGTCAGACCAAAGATTCTATTGCATGTCAACCATCTTAAATAAGACATTTATGTGGGTCAGCCAACTGACATAATATCTATTTAAGGAAGATACTTCTGCTGCTAGAAATACTTCCAAACGCTATCAGAACATTAACAATTGGAACAGATTTATAGAGTGTGTTGGATTAAATGCATGAAGTGTTTATATAAGATCTTAGAGAGAGCTTTATGAGAAGAGATGTTTGAGCAGAATTGTCCATCATCTGTTGAGGAAGCAACAATTGAAGGTGGAATGTTATCATTCAGATTATAATCTTTGCTAGGTTGGTGCTTGGCAAGTAGGGGTTGGTACTCCTTGTAGGTTGGTGCCTACTAAATCAGCTTTAGGGGTTCTTGCTCCTTGTAGGTTTGTGCCTACTAAATCAGGATTAAGGGTTGGTACTCTTTGTAGGTTGGTGCCTACTAAAATACATAATTGGTGATTCAAGTAGGTTGGTGCCTACATTCTTTGTAAAAGCTTATATAATTCATAAAGTTGAATTGTTGGTGTCAACTTGTTCATATTGTGATATTCTTGCATAGTTGATTTGTGTTAGAGTTTAAAGTTGATAAGAGGTTGTAAAGGGTAAAAGTTTGTTGATATACTGATTCACCCCCCTCTCAGTATATCTTTGTGCTCTTCAGTTTTCTGATGTAAAAAAAGAGGATAACCAAGTTGGAAGGAGAAATCTGACAAAGCAAGAGACAAAAGCAAAGAGAAGACAAGCTAAGAAAGTTACAAAAATTGGAATTTCAGCTGGAGGAATTATGGCGGATGTTGGAGCAGTATGAGGAAACTGATAATGGGAAAGCAAAGAAAAAGAAAGCTGAAGCAAATGCATTGAAGGGATACAAGAAGGTGAAAAGTATTGGTGGGATGAAATACTCACCTTGTAAGCAAGAGCTATTTTCAAAGAGAAAAGCCAAAGTTTATGATTAGCTTAAAAATAGAACTGCTACAATAAAGATAGGTTAAATCATTTGAGGAGATGGCAGAACTATTAGCGGATGGAAGGCCCCTAAATGTGACTTGCAAAAAGTTTGAGAGAGAGGAGATAGATGAATGCAATGAAGATGAAGAGGATGAGTGGGATGAAGAGGATAAATGGGATGAAGATGTTGGGTCGTGTTACCTTAAAGAAGAAAAAAATTGATGATTATAATGGGAGAGAAGAAGGGTTCAAAGATGGAAATGAAGAAAAATGTAATCTATCACTAGAGGTGGCCCAAGATGTTGCAGTTGTGGAAACAATCCACATTATAGATGAAGTAGTAGCAATGATGGAGATCATTGGCCCATATTTAATGGCAGATAAGAAGTCCTCATAAAAGAGGATGACATTGTAGAGAATAGAAAGGGCATGATATTGTGAGAATGCCAGAAGCTGATATGGCAGCTAAAATAGATGAAGAGGAAAATTGACTCTTGATAGTCTGTGATAGGGCAACAAGTCATGGAAAAGATAAAAGCTACAGAGGAGAATTGGAAAGCACGCCTAAATGGCATAATACAAACAAGGAAGAAGCACCTGTGGAAATTTTTATTCCCTTAACTTGATTTATTTTTTTAATTGTTTGTCTGCAAGTGCAACAAAAGATTAGACAAGCAATAAGGAAAGCGATGATGGTTTTCAATGGAAGAGAACAAGTAGTGGTGAGTCTACGTCTGAGGAAGAAGCTGGGAAAATAGGAATAAAACGATTTGGTAGAAGATGATGGTTTATTGTCCAACAAGTAGCTGGAAGCAAACAAAAGAAAAGATATGAAAAATTGCAGAGATATCTAACCTAGTGGAAGGGCATACTGTGGCCCTTTTCTTTGGGTCAAAAAGGACGGTTCTACCATCTTACCCAAACTCTTACTTAACTGTTTGATGCAGTAGCACCCTGGGTAAAAGCGATCCTGCATTACCAAGAAAAAAATAATGGCAACCGAGTTCTTGAGTTTCTTAGTATTTAGTTTTCTTGAAGATTGTTTTCAAATAAACTAGCTTTGAACCCAGAGATTCAATTTTTTAAAAAGAAAGGAAAAAGGGGTGAACTGTTTAATGATTCACCACTGAAGTAGTAGATTCCTGAGGCCTTCTTCATTAGTGTCAGCATAGTTTCAAAAATAAGGGGAAATTGCATTTTAATAATTTTGGCAGTTGTTTGTAACTGCTCAGCCTTTGTGGGATTAGAAAAACAGCTGTTATCTACATGCTATATTTATTGTTAAAAGTCAAACTAAGATTCTTTAGATTAATGAGGCCTTTGGGGCTGTAATAGCAACACATGATTGTAAAAAGGGAGGGAGTTTGACAGTTTGAAGATATTCTTTTTTTCTGATCTAGAGAGAATATTAACTTTGCTGTATGTTTATTATTACTGCTGTAAATCTTTCTATAAGCCGTATTTTGTTGCTTATCTGTCTGATCATGAGTTCAAACTTTGTTGTATCTTCTTTGGACATAAACTTAATGTGACTCTTCATCACTAGCTTCTGTTTTTCTGATAGTGTTCATAGACTTGGGTAATGATTAACACAAATAGAATATCCTTTTGGAGATTAATCTGCAGGAACAGAGGTTCATCTACATCAATTTTTCCTGTGCATGCACTTTGTTATTAATTTTGTGTTCATTTTGAGCATAACAGCAGATGTGCCTGATGATAGTACATTTTAGTCCGTGCTTGTGCTTGTGTCTATAGTCACACCCAACAAGGAGGCCCCTGTTAAGTAGTTGTGCTCATCTTGTGCTGATAGAATCGCCAGCAGCAAGAAGGAAGAAAATTTTCTTTATCTGTTAGATGTACCAAACAAGGTTGCCAGTATTGTAGTAAAAATGTTCACTTTGTGGATTCAGTCATATCATGATATTACTGGGACTGAGCTTTCTGCTTTTAAAATGTCACTAAGCAACTTGTGACTCTTTTCTTATAATCTCAAATTCTCACCTTATCCTAAAGTGGCTTTCTTGTGTTGAGATAATCTTATGGTTGGGTGGATGTAGTGGTTTAACAATTTGGTGAGTTCCTTATGTTAATAGATTAATTTCTTTATTTTCAAGAATTTTATGTAGTAGTAAATCTACTTTGTGAGATTCTTCATTTTGTTCTCCATTTTTTTCATCAGATTTTACTTAGTTTATAGTTTTATAATGCAAGTGATAGGTTAAGGCCATCCTAGTCTAGACTGAATTATTTCATTTCACTGACAAATTAATTTTTATTTTCAGCACCTTTTCAGTTCCCCAAAAAATTCAGCACATTAACGTTTTATGTTCATCAGGTCATACCTCTTTTAGAAAAGTTTGTGACTTGGTTTAAGAACCCTTTTAAGACTTGACTCGCTCTATTCTTGAACTCTACATTTCCTGAGGATGGACCACAGAGTGTGACCCCAAAACATCTAAGAAATAAATAATTATTCACAGTTTATCCAGAACCCTTTCTTAAAATTTAAAATAAAACTTTTTAAACTCAGAATAGTTCTAGGTATCCCTGGAAAATAGCTTTCCTCTTCCCGTTGTGTTTATTTTGAACAGCAATCACTTACAGTTTTTCACTTATAAAGTATACAAGCAAACATCACAGTCTTTTCCTGCGAAAATATCCTTCCTGCAGAAAATAAGAACCTTGAACTTAATTAATGTCTAGGCATTTTTCAATACCACAGAGCACTACCTGACTACAGCATCATAAACAGATTCTAGTAATTAAGTAGTGGCTTAGACAATCTTCTTATAAATGAAATCCTAAAAAGAATGTGCTCTAAATCCCAGATTTTATTATAAATTGCCACGAATATGCTTGAATGAGATTCAAAATTTGAGAAGTTGAAGTTGTCTTACCATATAACAAATAAAAAGTTAAAAATTAAAATGAAGCAAATTTTACACTTTGTACAAAATGTTGGTAAGTAAAAAGAAATGCTTAATCCTGAAAATTCAAGCTGAGCCAAACACCATGGTTAGCATCGTCTAGCACTTTTAGTTCCTATTCTTGTATTCATTTGAAAGAGTAACCAAATAACTCGTTTGGAAACTATAGAAAATCAAACTCACTATAAAACTGAAAAGTTGAAAATTTGAAAGAAAGTTTGATAATAGATGAGGCATTCCAACATTTTTTGAGCGGATAGGTAGGAAAAGGGTTACCTGTAAATAATTTGAAGGATGATGGAACAGCTCGATGCTGGGAAGCCCAAAATATGTCAGACTTTTTGGACAGGTACAAGCCTGGATCTATAATTATTGGTTTGGCTCTCTGATACCTGACACCGCCAATTTGAATCAAATGATGAGAAACTTGTACTCAAATAATTGACAATGCAAAGAATTTCTTTTATTATTGCACGTAAAATATAACATCAAGAAATTGATGCTTCACACACTTACAATTTCCAGCCAATATCACTTGTATGTTCAATGAAATTGAGGCCCCGCGGCAAGTAGGTGAAAACATGGAGTAAATCTGCATGTGCACCCACAGTCAGCTTCTACTCAGGCAAAGATACTTCAGTAAACTGGATCCCTCATCAGGTCAAGTTTCTCAGCCCAGAAACTGCAACAGTAAAAGCAATGAGAGCAAAAAGTGGGCACTAAGTGCACACAGTGATTAACCTTCCAAGTACTCACACCTTGTTTGTGGTACAACTACAGATACTGGAATTTGTTTGAGAAAATCAGGAATAATTGTTTGTTATTTAGTATGGAAATGCAGAGGCTTCAAGCTGAGAACATCATTTGGTGACCATAATTGCTTTCAGCAATTTTAGCCAGGGAAATTTGAGGGCACCATCCATAACCTTAGACCTTGACCAAGTGACAGGAGAAAATAAATGTGGTACCTGAGTTCTTAAAGACAAATTTAAAGGAAGAGTAAACTCAAATCAGCTACAATTCAAAACAGGGGAATTTATAAAGATCAAAGAGTTGGTACATACTACAAAGGTTTATCAGGAACACATGGATTTTGCTCTCGTTGCCAAATGAAAACCATCAGCTACATCCCAAACAAATATTTAGAAGCCTGGTCCTTCCATCACTTAGGACAACATAATCAAGTTCTTTGAGCTATTAGCCACTTTCCAGTTTGTAAGGTTCTTTTTTTATCTCATACTTTTATATTGCCACTGGATAAACTTTCAAGTTCCGTTAACTACACTAGTACTGCACAGATTTTAATGTTGTTTCCTTCTTTATTCTAGCTTAAGTAATGTTTTTTCTTCACTAGAAACCCTGCAAATGATGCAGTTGCCTTTTATTGATTGTATTACTTATAAGTTATAAGATTGAATAAAAATAAAAAAAGAAGCTTTCACATTTAAGAAAAATGTATATCAGAACCGGTGACACCTGAAAACACAAACCCTACTAGCTATAGCATAAGATCTTACAAAATTCAAACAGACTACATAATGATGAATGCAAACTAATTTGTGAGTAAACATTGTAATTACTACCTGATATTTTGCCCTATACATGTTAACCTCAATATTATTCAGGCCCGACACAGCCTCAAATTTTTCTTGAAGGTATCAATCCACGCTAAATAATCAAACTGTAAAGGGGGTGTAATTTAAGTAGAGTGCCAGAGTACCAGAGGGAGGTCCCAGGTTCATGACCTAGCCAGTTCGTGATTATATCAGAGGCAGGCTAGGGAAGCTTGGCTTAGACTGCAAAATTTATTCCTACACAAAGGGGGCAAGTATCTTACAAGATATAACGGAGCCTAGTCAATTTCCCAAGGATCAAAACATTATGATTTTAACTAAACAACAACTGAAGCAAAATTTCTGCAAATGCATATACAAATGAACCAACTACTCTGTCAGTATACAAAGCACAAGCAATAGATTTGCTAGCGTTACATCATCAATATTCCTGTATAGCGGCATTTTTTTCTATTTACTAGAACGAACCCATTTAAACTTGGATCTGTTTTTAACCAACAGATAGGCTCACTCCCAACGGTTTGGCATCCACTCTCATGTTTTTGGTCACATAGCATGGTTAAATGATGTATGGCATTAAGAGATGCACCGATCAGAAAGCCCAACGTAAATAAATAACAGTGAAAATAACCAATGAAAGAGCTTACCATCTTGTGTGACAAGGGGATAATCAGAAGCACTAAGGTTGATGAACCAGTCCCAGTCTTTACTTTCCTTTAGTAAAATTGCCACAGCTTGTAGAGTACAAGAAATCATAGTTGGACCTTTGTATGTGACCAAATTAGCCTTCCCGACTACATGAACATTCTTTGCTTGTGAAAAAACGGGATCAGATTTCACCAACATGGCCACCTCAATCCTTTCCCTTGGAGGTGCTTCCAGGTCCAAATGTAAAACATAATGATTTCTAGGATGATAAAGTGCCTGCAATGTTCTCCTCATTCTACCACTGTCTCCCTTTGTTCCGGATATCAGATAGGCTATTCTTGGAGGTTTGAGATCCCCTGGATGATTTTTTTGGCCTAATTCAGATTCCACAAAATACCCACTCGAATCATCTGTCCGTTTGAGTGACATGATTTGAAAAGACTTGGACTTTATCCGCTCAGTGGATGAACCGAACTCAACAATCAGAAGGTATATGAGGATCACAAATATCAGTAAGCTAGAAATCATTGGAAGCAGCCATTTTCTTTCACTAGCTGCTCTACCATTATGAAAATAAGAACTTTTCTTCATACCTAACGGACAAGATGTTTTTAAGTGACTGCTGATGACCAAAAAAACTCTCCCAAACAGTTCACAAAAATGAAACGAATACCACCATTGAGAGATTATATATAGTTAACCTAAAACACCCTGATTGCCTGCAAAAATCATACGAATCCAAAAGCTACAAAACATGGGGAAAAACAAATTTACCAAAAACAAGTCATCTGAAACCAGACAAAAGGAATAAAACAATGGGGAGATGATTGAAAGAGGGAGCAATACAGAAAACTAACTGAGTGTCTACTTGACCAGCTCACGTTTTTGGTTTCTCATGGAATGCTTTTTGCATTGTTCTGAGATTGGATTGGCCATGACTACTGCATCAATACAAAGGTAGGCCAGAAAGTGGGAAACTTGCAGGGTACCCACAAAAAGTCGGGGAAAAAGATTCACACAAAACACCCAAAGAAAACTAGTGTCGTCATTGATTTGATACAGTTGCGTCTTGGTATTGAGCTATGAAAATAAGTTGTTAGTAATCACCAAACACGAATGAATTGGATTCACATGCAAGTGAACATTGATTCGTTTACGGCAACAAATCCCAAGAGAAATTATAATTAAACAAAAGAAAGGAATGTTTTTGTAGTGGACTGGATTATTAGTTATAGAAAAAGATAAAATGCGCTTGCTTAACAAATAATTAACAAAGTTTTCAATAGCTCTTGGTAGCAACATTGATTCTATAATTAACTGATTTTTAATCTGGGCTTTCCTTTAATCTTGGATTTTGTTACTTCGTTCCTGTCCCATTTAGTTTTGTGGGGCAAACAAATATTTGGTGAGGAGGATTATTGGACTTGAAAAAGGGCAGGGTAGCTTTCCTGCTACCAACCAAAGAATGGTAATTATTGTGGTTGGTATTCTCTCGTTGTTTTACTCAAGAGATTTGTTCGGGATGGATAACAAAGAGGAAGAAAACTCCCTATTTAATCCCAAGAGATTTAAAGAGGAAGGTATTCTCTCGTTGTTTTTCCCAAGAGATTTGTTCGGGATGGGCTTAACCTTGGAGAAAACTTCCTGGTTAAGCGCGCTTGAGCTGGAGCAGTACTGGGATGGGTGACCTCCCGGGACGGACCAGTGCTTCACCTCTGTGGGCATCACCTAGATGCAATGAGTGCTAAGTGGACCATTCGATATCATGAGAGATGGGTTCTTGTTGAACCACTACTCATGAAACATGGGTCAATGAGTTTGACTCGAAACTACACGGTTGAATCCGATAGCAATATCATAATTTGACACGCTGTGGAAAAATACCTCCTACTTATCAATTGATGAGCTAAAGGGCTCTATTATGAATGGTTCATAAGGCACAACACTTCTGAAGGTTTTGCAAATGGGGTAACAACTCAAGCGGGCTTAACCTTGGAGAAAACTCCCTGGTTAAGCGCGCTTGAGTGGAGCTGGGATGGGTGACCTCCCGAGGAAGTGCTTCACCTCTGGGCATCACCTAGATGCAATGAGTGCTAAGTGGACCATTCGATATCATGAGAGATGGGTTCTTGTTGAACCACTACTCATGAAACATGGGTCAATGAGTTTGACTCGAAACTACACGGTTGAATCCTGATAGCAATATCATAAAGAGGAAGAAATCCTCCCCAGTTTTATCAATGAGTTACATGCATGTGGAGGACAAATTGTGCATATTTCACAACTTTTTTAAAAAAATTTAGTGTATTATCATAATATTTAATTTAATTTGATGGATTATAAGAAAATTTAGCTTAAAGCATTTTGCTTTAGTAATGGTGATTTTTTTTTCCCTTCTTGGTATTTCTTTATTCTTGGGGTTGTATCATTGTATTGTTGTATTTTTTAATAGAATTTTTTTTAGATTTTTTTTTTAAATTAAAATGGATATATATATAAAAGGACAGTAAGTGAATAGTAGCTCATAAAATTAACTTCTAACAAACCTAACAATGTTCTTGTAATATCAAGGAGGACTAAAACAACCATCATTACAATTAGCAAACTCATGACATATAGTGTCAATAACACTAAATTACACTTTAAAGTTGAAAAAAATTGCATCTATTTGGCACAATGGAGTTCCTCTTCATGGTGTTGTAAAAATTGGGGTTTGATCACTTCTAGATGTTTATTGTAATCAGCATCTCCTTTGTGCCCCCTCTTTAGCTAAGAACATAGAAAGATGAATTGAAATATTATGTCAAAGTAAAACTTTAGAATGTATGTTTTCTTATGCAAAATATGATTAGAAAGCACTGCTAAATATCTATTTTTCCATAAATGCAACAAAATACATTGTCTCATAGAATCGGCAATTAAATTTTCATGCATTTTAAAACCAAAGATTGCTTCTTTCCATCATAGGGCATATCAAAAATAGTAGGGAAATGGTCAAATATAATGTTCCATTTTTTTTGCTCTATAACAATCCCAAAAATATGTTTTAATTTTTCATTGCACTAACAGAAAGGCCACTTGGTTGCTTGTATCTTCGAATATTTTATTCTACCTCCCAAGGCAATTTATGATTCAAAATTTTCTAGGCCAAAATTTGAGCATTTGCCTCCACCCTGGACTTCCAAATTTGAGCACTTAACAGTCTCCATTTCCTTTCTTGAAAATTACAATTATATTCTTATTAAGTCTTAGATTCAATTTCATATTTGAAAGAAGCTTAAAATAAATTTTCTTCAAAGGGAACCATAAGAAAGGGTATTTGTCAAACCACAGCCAATCCTTAAAGAAGTTGTAATGTAAAGAAGTGCAAATTTTCATAAGGAGCTCTACAAGTACCAATGACTTCACAAAGGTCATGAATCCTTTAAAACTATTATTTAGATTAAATGCTTTCTTGGAATCTTGCCAATTAGTCCAGTCAAAGGAATTGAAGTCCCAAATGTCACCAAAATATTGCACGTCTTTATTGAATAGATAATGAGATTGTCTAGGAAAGATGATTGCGAGTGGTTTCCCATTATATTGAACAAGCTTATACCACCAAATAGAAGAGGTAGCAAAGTTGAAACCATGTTTGATGCAGAGCAGGGTGGAGGACTTCTACCTAACTCAAACAAACAACCTTGGAAAATATAGAACCCTAATTTGGTAGGTTTCTCTCCCAATTCCACCATTCTCTTAGTAGTACTCCATAAGTGGTTTTTCCCACACAACTTTCTTGAAAGACTTCAAACCCAAAACATAATTATATTTTTAGATACCCTTTATCTGCTTACAACATACCTCAATTGTAAGTGAGGGTGATTTGGAACACAACCTTCAAATTTTTGTTGTTATGCTTTAAACTAGACCTAATTAGGCTCATTCAACTAGGTCTCAACAAAGATTTCACTCTTGGATTCAATTCTTCATCCCAATGGCTTAGACACTTCATATAATTCCTATCAAACCCCTTTCAAGCAATTTCAGTCACTACCTAAGTATTCTTCTTCAAATCCTAACTCCTTTACAACTACTTTGCCAAAAACATGAGGGTTTCTAACCTAGGGCATCAACAAATCTACAACATCCTTCCTCCCCTACTCCTGCCACATTAAGAACACAAAGAATACCTTATGTACACGCATTTCACTAGGTTTGAGGCCTATTCACTAGTGGAATGAGAAGGAATTCATTTTTTTGCGGTCAAACACACCCTAGTGAGGGTTTCAAACAATTTTTAGGAAAACTACTATAACTTGCTTCAAACCTAATGAAAAACAATGAGACCAATTGCAAATGTTGGAAGATTCATTGTTTCATCAATCCCAATGCATATTTGATCACTTATAGGTTGTTCAAGGCCATACTATACTGTGTAGTAGCAAATTAGACTTTGAAATGTGGAAAACAAGGTATCTTTATTACTCAATCATCAAAGATGTACACTAGAACCTTCACTCGGCTTTCACAAGGATTATTTAAGCTTTTTCAAACCAAAACCAACCATCCTAAACTAATTTTCAAATGCCCAATGGTTCACCTTCCCTAATAACCAAAAACGCAAAAGTTGCTTATACAACTTTTTGCAACATTTATGCAAAATGACAACTTTTAACCAACTATCCTCAAATGACTCAAAAAAATGACAAATGGTCTTAAAAGACCTTATTACACACACAAAACATGACTTAATCACAAAAACACTAACACTAGATCCCCTTCACATCATGAAGCCCCAGGTACCCTACACCATACTCCCCGAGAAAAAGGAACTCAAGTCCCCTTAAGGACATTGTTGCAACAATAGAATCATGCTTTATCTTGTCCTTCTCTGACCTCTAAGTGATGTCTTCATTAGGGTAACCCTTCCAATGAACCAAATATTGGAAAGAGTTATCATCCTTTATGTTTTTGAACTCCCTGTCACCTAGAAAATGCTCCAACTTCATAGGCCCACTTGATGGATGATTTTTGACTCCTTCCACATCTGAGAAATTTGTTAAGTTTGCATCATCACCTACAACCATATCTCCTCCTACCTTGTAATTAACTCCTATCTTCTTCACTTCAATTGTGTGCTTGAACTTGCTCTTTTTCCCAAGTTGTAGTTTATCTTTGATATCTTCACATTTACTACTCACCCCTTCTATCTAATGTTTTGACCCTATAACTATTGTTTGATCATGCCTACTAACCTCTAATATGAAAGAATGAGCAATATCCCCTTTTGAAAGAAATGAATGAAACACCCCTTCTGTCACCATAGCAACATACCCTTAAGCCAATCTTGGACTTCCAAAATCAATTCATCCTTGACCTTCAACTCAATATCATTTCCCTCCAAAATCAAGTCATTCTTCAAGTCTATTGTCATAATGTCTCTAGGTTTTGAAGTGGCTGCAAGGTTCATGTCCTCCTTTTCTTCTACCTTTATAAACTCTTTCCTACCTACCATCATCACCTTAGCTCCCTTAGTTTTCCCTTTGTCCTCCTCTTTCAATGGTGTCAAAGTATAGATGACTCCATATTTTCCTATCTCATAAGTATTCCTTCTACCATCATACATATAGCATGCCTATCAAATTGTCAATGCCTCCCTAGTAGCAAATTAGACTTTGAAACACAAAAAATAAGGTATCTCTATTGCTCAATCATCAAAGATGTACACCAGAACCTTCACTAGGCCTTCACAAGACTTATTTAAGTGTTTTCAAACCAAACCTTCCCCATTAACCAAAAATGCAAAAGTTGCTTATTCAACTTTTTGCAACATTTATGCAAAATGACAACTTTTAACCAACTATCCTCAAGTGACTCAAAAACATGACAAATGGTCTTAAAAGACCTTATTACACACAAAAACATGAATTAATCACAAAAACACTAATACCAGATCCCCTTCACATCATGAAGCCCTAGGTGCCCTGCACCAATGTTGTAAAAAGTTTGTCTTCCAATTTAAAAATGTATAGACTTGTTGTCAAGCCTTCCATATGGATTACAACAAAAAGGATGTTTTAACATGAAAAAAGGAGCAAGCAGAATTTTATTCAGTCATCCCACATTTAGCCACTTATTGTTTATCACAACAAGTGAAATATGATGTCTTACCAAAATTTTCCATTGTTCTTCTCCTGGCATAACTCTTATAATCCACTTAGTTGATAAGGAAATCCCTTAAGTCTCAAAATCCAAAAGGCCTAACCCCCCCTTTTTTAGGTTGTACACAATGCAGCTAAGAGAAGCCCTAAAACCCTTTTTTCCATCCTAATTAGTCCACAAGAATTATCGAATGAGTTTATTTAAATCTTCATAACCTTTTTTGGAGGGCATCCAACATGAGGAATAGTAAACATGGGAAGCCAAAAGTATCTAGTTTATCACCTATATTTTGCTAGCTAATGATAAGAATTTATTTCCCCAATTATAGATTTTATTTTTCAATGTAGTGATAAACCAATTTCACATATCATGAAGAGTAACTCCTAGTCCAAACAAAATACCAAGGTACCTTATGATTTGTCCATGTCTAATATTTTTCCATTCTGTAGGAATCCACTTTAGAATAGAATTTGATTGAATCATTATAAATTTAGTTTTATAATAGGCTAATTTCAAGCTTGAAACTTCATAATACATATTTAGAACCTATAGAACATTCTTAATTCATGATTCATAGTTTTGAATAAAAAGAAAACTATCATCAACAAAATGGGAGTTAATATCAACCACATTGTCAGGGATAGAAATTCCCTTATTCAAGTTCTTTTGATTATATTTTTTTAGAAGATAACCAAGAGCCAAAAGATGGAACATAAAGGAGTGGTGATGAATAGCAACCCTATCTAATTGAACATTGTAAAGGAAATATACTAAACAATGAATTATTGATCACTAGTTGAGCATTTGCATTAGTAAAAATCATTTGAACATGCTTGCATATTTTGGGACGAAATCCCAACCACTGCAACATCTTGATAATAAAGCCCCATCGCATCCTATCATAGGCTTTATCAAAATCAAGCTTAAACAACAAAGCATTTTTCTTTGATTATTGAGGTCATTAACTTGTTTCCCAATCCAATTTTAGATTATCAAGGATAAAATTTCCACCTAGGAAACTTGTTTGCTTAGGTCTAACTATCCCTTTAGCCACTGGTTTGATCCCAGTGGCCAAGGCTTTAGCAGTAATTTTATAGGAAGTGTTGGGCAATGTAATAGGTCGTCATCCAGAGATAAGGTTTTTATTTTTTCCTTCCAGAAGAAACTTGATTAAGACTATTAATATCTAGCCCCAACAACCCTTGATTCACAACTTCCAAATAAACTAGGTAAAAGTCTTCCTTAATATGCTACCACAAATTTTGGTAAAATTCAACCAATAACCCATCAATCCCTGGACTTTTGTTAGGATCCATAGAGAAAATAGCATGCTCTAAACCTTCAATAGAAAGGTCACGAACAAGAAATTGACTATATTCTTGGTCCACTTTTCTGGGAATGCTTCCTCTGATGATATCTTCTAGTATCAATTTAGCATCTTTCCTATGAGGATCTTCTCTAAAAAGCTTCTCACAAAAATCTTGAAACATATTTTAGATCTTATTTGGGTCCATATAAATCCTTTTATTCTCATATTGTATTGATTAAATATGCTCCTTTTTATGTTTATAATTTAAATAATTAAAGAAATACTTCAACCATTTGTTACCCTCTTTAAACCAATGTAATTTGGCCTTGATCTCAAGTGACACCTTGTCCCCCATACATATCAATATTATGAAGCTATGATTTAATAGTAGCTATGGAAGTTTGAATATTAATATTTCTAGGATTTAAATTCAATATTTTGCTATTCAACTCAAGCTTCCCTTGTAGAGATTTTTCTTTATGTTTTTGTTTCCATGTCAATCTCCTACCAAAAGAACATAAGAAATCAACACATTGAGAGATAGTAGCCTACCACCATTTCCTATAAGATTCACCTTATTTTGGCTTAGGTATGGACTTCCAAATGCCAACCAAAGAATCAACACAAGAAGGAATCTTAAGGTGTAAATTATGAAGCTTAAAGGGTAGTTGTGAGTCCACTTCTTCAATCTTTCCTTTTACAAAAACACAAATGATAGGAATATGATCCTATCTAAGTAGTATAGTAATCTACTTTCACATAATTCCCTACAAAGTATTGAATTAATTACAAGTTGGGAGAGATATAAAACGTATCTAATTTTCTTAGTTCCCTACCCGCTCCCAACCTACAATTAGTCCATGTATACTAGTTATATTGATGGATTGACTTTTTTTAATAGTAGGATCTATAATACCCATAGAGTTTCAATTAAATATTCATTTGTCAAACTCTTCATTACTTAGTTTTGCATGATTATCCCAACTATGATCAATATGATGTTCCACCATATTAAAGTCTTCTATTATAACCCAATCAACATGAGGAAGGTGTTTTTACATCCATTCCCATAACTCGTATCTTTCTTTTACAATGTTTGGAGCATTTATAGAACATAAGCCAATGGGTTTCCCATTGATAAAGACAAGGATCTACACGTAGCTATGTGAAGGATCCTCCCCTTTATCAATGACAAACCTATTAGTCCATGAATTAAGACCAATAACATCCCCCTACTTTCTCTGTGAAACATATGGAAGAAGGTTGCATCTCTCCATACATTGGATAGAGAAGAGACAAATTGGGGGGCATTAGTCTTCACTTCTTATAGGAACACAATATCTAGTTTCCATTTGACAATAGATTCCTTTGTTAAAAGGCGTAGGACAACTGAGAAGGGGGGTGAATTAGTTATCACCAAATTCAAACACAAAACTTAAACACTTATCAATTTCACAACCACACTAGTCTGTTATTAAGTATGAACATGAAATGCAAATAACAGAAAGAAAAATCAATACAATGAACACCAGATTTTACGTGGAAAACCCAATAAGGGAAAAACCACAATGAGGATTAACTCACAATATCAAGTAGTTCCAAAACTGAATATATAAGGCTCACTGCTGAAAGTAGGACTCACTATCAAGATACAAAAGCTCACTGCTTACAAGGAGGCTCACTGCCTACAAAATTACAATGACAGAATGGCTTACAACCAAAAAATGAACTGATAATATACACCTATTAAGTGTTGATTCAGTTCTGGTGATGCTCAATAAAATGACTTAATACACTTCATCATATTCACACTTTTCGCACTCACAGCTTCACAATCACTACTACTTCTTCACATCTCAATCTTCAAGCCTGTCTAATGTATATATACTTGATCCATTCGCAAGCATCAATTAGGTCATCCTAATTAGATGCAATCCTTGTTTATCAAAAACACCAACTATCGGCTTCAAGCTCTCACAAAATCTTTTCAGACAATAAATTAAAATGTGTAGCATACTTTATCGTATCGACATAGACCTAAGATAGGTCACACATATATTTGCATAACAAAATTAATTCACCATATCACAATTATTCATGAGGTCAACTAGAGATAGGTTTAACAACAAAATGCAATCAATAGAATAATGTTGATACACCATAAAAGCATCAGAGCACAAGAGATTATGAACATACATGCTTTCAACACCCATAAACTATTTCCCAAACCCGCAAGAAACAACTATCAACTACAAAAAAATATAGACGAAAATACCAAAGGGTGTAGCTTGTATACTAGTTTAGATACCAGATCAAGCACTAACTTAGTCTTGTAGTCACAACCCGTATAACATGGTGACATTAATGACAATACAAAACTGTATAGTTAGCCATTCTTCTTCATTCTTCCAACATCCTTGACCTCAATTTATGATGAGGGAGAGATAATCCTCTAACACTCCAAGAAAGAGTTCTAAAATCCATAGTTACGCAAAGTTGGGGAGTTCTTCCACTTGTGGCAGAACATCAAAGTGGTTAGCAAGTATAATAGATTGATCAAAATCCATATGTTCCTACCACTAAAGTAAGAGACCTAGATCTATGTTTCGTAGGTGGAGATAAAGAAACATGTCTCTTAAGAGGAGTGATGGGTTTGGTTATTAGTATCTTTTTGTTTTTTTATATACTTTTAAGACACTTTACCTATGTTTTTAAAGTACCTCTCAAACAATACTTCCATAATATTTTATCCTTTCATACATACCTTGCAACCTTAAACCCATTTTGTGGAAATGAAATATAGTGAAAATATTTGTAGCATTGCATGGTTTAAATATGAATATATATGTATGTAGATGAATTGTTGTGATTTAATTATGGTGGTTAGTTGCATATGTATGTGTGTGGATTAATCTCTTTGTAGCTTAGCATGTGGTAACCAAAAAGAAGTATTTGTAGCGAATACCAAAGTAACAGATCAGGTAATTAATGAAGTTCAAGCTATTAAAAGTGCAGGGAGTAGTAGAGTTTCAGAGTGTGGTCAATATGGAAGAAATAAATGTTAGAAGATATCTATTCTTAAATGTTGGAAGTTTTCTTATGTGTTTCACATGCAAGTTGACCTTATTTGAATAGGTCTCTTTTTCAGTTAGATGAATAAGTCAAATCATTATTCCACCTCCTTGTATCTATGAGTGAGATTTATGATAGTTAGTTGGTAGTTCGAATAAGACACTCCTTATTTTGTATAAAGCCAGGGGATGAGTTCATAGCTTAGTTAGTTGATCAATACAAACTATTATTAGTTAGTAGTTATTTAAGTTTTCCAATTATACAAAGACATGTTAAAATGATATTATAGAATAAAATTTGCAGGAAGGATTTTGTCTGAATATCTAGTGTTGTGAAATGAATGGAGTTGTCTGATGTATGGATGTGTGAGAATCTAAGTTAAATTTGGCTTTAAGTTAAGTGAGAGAGTTTTCTGATTTGGCCACTTAGGTATTGTTCTTCACTTATTCCATTTATTTGTTTATTTATGCATTTATGTTAACTCTATTTTCTTTATCTTACACATGCATTGCAAGTAAAATAACTCATGATTAGTTGAAGTTATAATTGTTCATGAACAAAGATAGATTATAATACTTTGGAGCTTAAGATTAGTTACTTTATTACTTTGAACAGTTTTAGATTAGTTATGCACTCATACATCTTTAGCAATCACCTATAGCATATGTTGCAGGTACCCATAGCCACTAGGTTATGTAACTATTTTCATTGTTTTTGCAATTATGTCAAATTCTAGCAAGGTAGAATAGTTTAAATAAGTTTATGTAGAGTAATTTAGGTTAGCATGAGCTTGTGAAGACACATATAGTGTAGTACCATCATAAGTTTACACACCTTGGTTGATAATTTAATGTAGGCTTGCAATGCCAAGAGGACTGTTCGGCTTGGCACACCCCTGAATTGTGTAAAATTTACTAAGTCCATAACACATTAGTTTGCCTCTAGAAGGAGAATGGTTCCTTTGTCTTTCAAAATATGTTGGCGAAGTCCTATCCAAATTCCTCTCGTTAGATTGGGTTGGGGAGTTGTCATAGCTTTGTGAAGATGACCACCCATTTTGGGTTTCAGAGGACCTTGAAGGCTCCTTTCTTTTCCTTTAATCATCCCCCAACCATATTTCATGATAGCATCTTTATAGGTGGGGGATTTATCATTCTTACTTTTTTCCTCTGGGGTGACATTTTCATGTTGTATCACTTGAGTGACTAGATTAGGCATAACATTAGGTTGAGTATGATGTTGCAGTTGTTGTGTAATAGGTGAGGCTATTACATTATCTTGAATGTATCTATTTTTATTGAGAGGAAAATCTCTATTTAAATGTCCATCTTGTCAACAAAAAATCAAGCATTGGGTTTTAGGTAAACTAGTGGTTGGAAAAACTCAAACCCTGGTCCAATTAGTTTGATATTTTTAGGTAGTTAATAGTTCAAATCCAATTCCACATAGGCCCTTGGATGCACCCTTAGACTGGAAAATTTATTTGTATTATTTTTGCACCAAAGCACTCTTCCTAGCTATGACGCAATATCCCTTAAGAATGGCCTAAATGCTAGCTTTAGAAATGGTAACTCTATCCATATAGGGTACCTAGATTTTGAGGGACCCACAGAGTGAAAATCTAGTCCAAGCCTATAAATAATATATATCTCCCACAAATAACCCAAGTACCATACTAGAGGACAACTTGTGCCTGATCTGACTATTTAAATTTATAAGCTGCATACCCTTTCTCAAGCCCTCTCAAACACTCAATTTCCCATCCCCTATTCTCCTAGTTTTATTTAGCCCATAGAAATCAAGTTGAAATGGAATTCCTCTCAAAAAAAAACCAAAATAACATATCTATGTTGACATTTAACAATGTTATCAACCACATCATGAGAGAGCGGGCATTCTAAAGTCTTAGATACTTTTTTGTTGGCTTGCTGCTTCATTTCATTGTCCACATTTTATACTTTGTCTTTCTTCATTTCAAAGGTTTTGACACCAATTTCTCTCATGAAATCCATTCCCTTCATAGTTCGGTTTTGAACTGTAGACTCTCCTTCTACCATTATGGGGTTTCATTCTACTGAGAGTCACCTAGCTCATCAATCTACTCACCCGTAGTTTTCCTCACCTATAGATGCCTTCAACCACATAGAAGTTGTGTTCGTGGAAGGAAATCACCAAGGACAATCACAGATTAGGATACACACATTATAGAGCCCTAACTCCTAGCAAGAAATAAATAATTAGGGTGTACAAATTGGAGGGGGGGCCCTTCAACAAAAGAGCTTTATATGTTTCTGGGTAGTTGTAAACTGTGAGAAACCAAGGAGCGATGGATTTGGGATTAAAAAACCCTAACCTACAATTTCTACACTGAAGGTTCCCTAAAATTTTTAGAACCGTCAATCATTGTAAAATGTTATTCAGCTCTTGTAATATGTCTCTTGTTTGTAATGGCTGATTTTTTGACAGCCTTTGTAACGTTATGTTGTTCCTAGTTTTTGTTGTACATGGTTTGTTTAGGCTGAAGTTTTTCTGCTACCTCAGGTAGCTTTTTCTTGTAAAATTCTTTTCACTTTGTTCAATACAAAAAAAAAAAATTTAGAACCTTCTTCGAAGATGGAAGTTGTTTCCAATCTAGCGATCTCTATGATCTTTATTAGAATCAATGTTGCCTTAGATGGAGAAGAATGCAGTTAAATGAGCAAAATTTTGTTATTGCCATAGAAGCCCTATTCGGCCCATCGATCCTCTCTTTTCTCCTCTACTTATCGAATTTTCATTAACTTAGCATGGTTTAATCTAAAATACTAATTTTTACATTATGTGTATTTTATGTTTATTTGAAATTTATTCATATAAATCATGGAAACAATATTAAAGGGTTTGAATTAAGTTCAAGGAAGTATCACACTTCAATTTAAGTAAAGAATTTAACTATTAAAGATATTCTTTAACACTAGCTTAACTATAATTTAGTTGTTGCAAAATATGTGAAGCATTTGATAGCAAGTGCCTAACATTTAGATAGGATGACATCATTGAATACCTAACAAGACCATAAGAGAGCTAGATAGAATCCAAATACTCATCTTCTTCAAAACTAGTGCTTCAGATATGATATTTGTAATCAAGGATCGATCTTGAAGCATGGACCTACACTATGAATATATCATACCGGCTATCATTGTTATAAAGAAGTTATCACTTTTTTTGGGACTAGGTACTTTTGTACACATTCAATAGTTCTATTGTTTAAATTTCTTAAAATATGTATTTAAATAGGGTTATATGAACTTGAGGTGGCACTCCTTGCCACATGTCATTTGTGAATACATCAAATATAGCATTTTAAAAGTGTATACCAAGATGATCATATGTTGTAGGGTCCTTAAGACTAATTCCATCTATGAAGGGAAGAGAATTTTTGGAGACATAAGCCAAATGTACTTTATGGTAAGTAGGAGAGAGAGGAAGTGCGAAGGTAGAATGATCACATGAAGGAACATTAGCTTTATCCTCACTAAAGAAAAGGAACATCAACAAAGCATAAAACAAGGAATCAAACATAATAAGAAGAAACCTTACACTTCATTTACCTTGTTCCTTTGATTGAGCAAAAATGGAGTGCACCCTTAAGATCCACTTGATTTGCTCACTTGATAGATACTTGATTATAACATGGAAATGTGTATTAATCAAAAAACTAGTATAGTCACAACATAAGGATAAAATTATTCTCAAAAGAGTAAATTCAGTATAATGATATTGTATTATGGGATCCTATTTGTAAATTTTTGGTGAGGAAAATGGATGGATATGATATAAATTTGATGTATGGCTGGTATTTAATAAGAGTGAGTGTAGTGATTGATGGTTCAACATTGTGACAAGTGTCGCAAAGGGAAGGAATGGGGTAAACAAGTATCCATGGGTGTAAGATATGGGTGTGTTCACACATGTGTGAATACAACATGTGTAAGAGGTAGGGTGGTTATGTTAGGACAAATGTAATAAGTAGGGTTGCTACACACGGGTGAGAAGGTTGTGCTCAAACATGTGTGAGAAAGGTAGTAGGATGAGGTGGAAGAATGAAAGAGATTCAAGCTTACATGCTTTTATACTCACACATGTGTGGGCAAGTGAGTGGATTGAGGTGGCATGCTCACACATGTGGGAGAACTAAAGGGCATTTGGAAAAGTTTGGGATTTTGAGAATTAAAAATAGAAGAAATACTACTGGGGCTAATGAAGCTAAATTATTAATCAATTAACAAGGGTGAGAGGCTTTTAGAGAGAGGCTAAGATTATTTAATTTAATTAACTAAACTTAAAGAATAAGTATGAGAGTAATTCATTAAATAATAAGGTATTTAATTAATTATGGGGATAGATATTAAATTATTTAATTAATTATTGAAATACAAAAAAGTGATGGATCATGAGAATAATGATTTAATTAATTAATTAATTAATTATATGAATTGAAAATAAGTGATGAATTTTGAGGTGTATACATTTTCTCCCTCTTTTCAATATGGTGTCACGACTAAAAGAAGTGGCATTGTGCCAAAGAAAATAATAATATGCCCTAGTCAATTAAAAAAATGGTGAAGAGAAGGTAGTGAGATGATGCCCCCTCAAGAGGTCACCTAGAACAAATTCATCTGAGGGAGCTCTTGAAATGAATAAATGAGGAGGAAAGTCAAGTAGAGGATGAAAAATGGTGATCAATGGAATAAAAATAGAAAAAAATAATTAAAGGATGAAGAAATGGTCAAGCGAAGAGTGAAATTGATGAAAATAAAGGCTTAAGCCCTTGAATGAGGGCTTGGATCTTGACTTATAAATTGTTGAACCCCACAACTCCCAAAAATCACTTGCAACCAAAATTCCTATCACATAGAGAGAGAAAGAAATTAACTATGATATGCAGCCTTGAGAATTAAATTCATCTCCATTGAGTTTATGTATACTAATTGGATTTGGATTATTATAATTTAATTAATAATGAATCCTTAGAAAATGAAAAATAAAAAAGAAACCCTAGGTAAGGATTATATTATATCATGAAAAATATCATCATCTTATGTTACGAGACAAAATATTGCCTGACCTAAAAATAGAAAAGCACTCCTAAGTTTAGCTTAAGTGTAATAAAGTAAAAAAGGGACCTAATTTATTAATTAGGTGATTTTCCTATTTTACCATAGCAAGCCCCCTTAAGTACAACTTAGGGAGAATCTAAAAATCTAATGATAAATGCAAAGATGGATGCATGGATGGGTCTTGACTATAAAGCCTCATAAGGTACCCATGTACAAACAGATAAATCTCTCATAACCAAAGAAAAATTTAAAAAAAACTATTGGAGAATGTCAAGATTAGAAAGCGTGAATTGATAACCTTCCACAACTGAAACAATAAACACAATAAGATGTTTATCATATAATATAAAGAGTGTAAATATACAATGAGAAACCTTGCACATATAGGCAAGGTTGATGAGGTGAGAAGGTAGGAGACAATGATTAATTATCCCTCCAAATGTGTAACACTTGTGAGCTCATTTGACATGTATGTGATCAAGTGGCAAGTATGTATGCAATAAGTGTCTTAAGTGAATGAGGAAACATGGCTTGAAACTGTGAAGTGAGAAAAAGTATGAAATAGACTAAGTAAACTTAAACTAAGTGTGAATAGGTCAATCCTAGAAAGTTGATTAGCTAACTAGGTATGTAATGACTCTATTTACATTAACACGGTCCCCTTAAGTACAACTTAGGGAGTAATACATGCGAGATGATTAGTCCTATCTCTACTATGCCATGTTACCTACTCATGTACAGGTTTCTCATAAAGTAGAAAAAGGAGAAAACCTAGTGGGAAATAAAACTCCTCTCTTAGAGAGAAATGATGCAAATGTGATGAAGTACATACAAGTGAAGAAGATAATTGATAGAAGGAAGGAATCATAATAACACCCAAGGACTACTTCTAGAAAAATGTACAATAAATGTTCCTTCAATAGGAGAGAAAAGAGAGTTGGTCTATGTGATCCCCTGCAAGAAAATGTGAAGTAATGAACTCCATGTGAGGAAATACTTCCTCCCAAAATTGATAGGAGAAGAGAAACCATGCATCTTTCCCTCAAAATGATGTGTGTAATGCTCATAGATGTTCAACGCTAGATGAGCTAAATACGATCCATGATCATTGAACAATATTTCTCCCCTTGGGAAGAAATAACACCACCAATGTGTGCAAATTGACTTCCCTTTCCAAAAGGATTATGCAAGAAGTATGATGAATGTCTCTAAATTCTACACATGATTCAAAGATTGAAGTGATGTAAATGATGCCTTCAAATGATGCTCGATGATCTCTAAACCAATATTGACATGTGACAAATGTTGATAAGATAGATCAGGTACCATAGAAGATTTCAGAATAGGGATCATGGATGTATGGATACAGTTGGATCGATGTGAATCTAATACTACTACAGATGATGTCAATACAAATGATCACTAAGTTGGATAGGTCAGCTCATGAATATTTGCACAATTTGTCACAATCAAATTTGGTGTAGGCAAGGTAAGAGTAAGATCCAAAGATAGCAATGATGATGCAACATCATTGAAGTTGACATAAAAAAGGAGATGAATATCCTCGATAATGTCATCCAAATCTATAATATAATATTATACAAACAAGGATGTACTTTATAGTAGATATACATCATCAACCGATTCAGAAGCCTAATCCTTCCATCACTTAGGACAACATAATCAAGTTCTTTGAGCTATTAGCCACTTTCCAATTTGTAAGGTTCTTTATTTACTCGTACTTATACATTGTAATAGGATAAACTTTCAAGTCCCATTAACCTACACAAGTCCTTCACAGATTTTTAATGTTGTTTCCTTTTTATTCTAGCTTAAGTAATGTTTTTCCTTCACTAGAAACCCTACCAATGATGGAGTTGCTTTTTATTGATTGTATTACTTATAAGGTATAAGAATAAAAATAAAAAATGAAGCTTTCACATTTAAGAAAAATGTATTCATGCAAAGAAACTACACAAACCTCTCATCAGAACCAGTGTCAACTGAAAACACAAACCCTACTAGCTATAGCATAAGACCTTACAAAATTCAAGCAGACCACATAATGATGAATGCAAATTAATGTGAGTAAACATAATAATTACTACCTGATATTTTGCCTTATACATGTTAACCTCAATATTATCCAGGCCCAACACAGCCTCAATTTTTTCTTGAAGGTATCAATCCGCGCTAAATAATCAAACTGTAAAGGGGGTGTAACTTAAGTAGAGTGCCAGAGAAAGGTCCTAGGTTCATGGCCTAGCCAGTTCGTGATTTTCAACATGTATCAGAGGCAGGCTAGGGAAGCTTGGCTTAGACTGCAAAATTTATTCCTATACAAAGGGGGCAAGTATCTTACAAGATATAACAGAGCCTCCTCAATTTCCCAAGGATCAAAACATTGTGATTTTAACTAAACAACAACCGAAGCAAAATTCCTGCAAATGCATATACAAATGAACCAACTACTCTGTCAGTATACAGAGCACAAGCAATAGATATTGCTAGCGTTACATCATCAATATTACTGTATAGCGGCATTTTTTTCTATTTACTAGAACGAACCCTTTTAAACTTGGATACGTTTTTAACCAACAGATAGGCTCACTCCCAACGGTTTGGCATCCACTCTCATGTTTTTGGTCACATAGCATGGTTAAATGATGTATGGCATTAAGAGATGCACCGATCAGAAAGCCCAACGTAAATAAATAACAGTGAAAATAACCAATGAAAGAGCTTACCATCTTGTGTGACAAGGGGATAATCAGAAGCACTAAGGTTGATGAACCAGTCCCAGTCTTTACTTTCCTTTAGTAAAATTGCTACAGCTTGTAGAGTACAAGAGAAAACGGGATCAGATTTCACCAACATGGCCACCTCAATCCTTTCCCTTGGAGGTGCTTCCAGGTCCAAATGTAAAACATAATGATTTCTAGGATAATTAAGTGCCTGCAATGTTCTCCTCATTCTACCACTGTCTCCCTTTTTTCCGGATATCAGATAGGCTATTCTTGGAGGCTTGAGATCCCCTGGATGAATTTTTTGGCCTAATTCAGATTCCACAAAATACCCACGCGAATCATCTGTCCGTTTGAGTGACATGAGTTGAAAAGACGAGGACTTTATCCGCTCAGTGATGAACCGAACTCGACAGTTAGAAGGTATATGAGGATCACAAATATCAGTAAGCTAGAAATCATTGGAAGCAGCCATTTTCTTTCACTAGCTGCTCTACCATTATGAAAATGAGAACTTTTCTTCATACCTAACGGACAAGATGTTTTTTAAGTGATTGCTGATGACCAACAAAACTCTCCCAAACAGTTCACAAAAATGAAACGAACACCACCATTGAGAGATTATATATGATTAACCTAAAACACCCTGATTGCCTGCAAAAATCATACGAATCCAAAATCTACAAAACATGGGGCAAAACAAATTTACCAAAAAAAGTCATCTGAAACCAGACAAAGGGAATAAAACAATGGAGAGGTGATTGAAAGAGGGAGCAATACAGAAAATTAACTGAGTGTCTTTTTGACAAGCTCACATTTTTGGTTTCTCAAGGAATGCTTTTTACATTGTTCTGAGATTGGATTGGCCATGACTACTGCATCAATACAAAGGTAGGCCAGAAAGTGGGAAACTTGCAGGGTACCCACAAAAAGTCGGGGAAAAAGATTCACATAAAACACCCAAAGAAAACTAGTGTCATCATTGATTTGATACAGTTGCTTCTTGGTATTGAGCTATGAAAATAAGTTGTTGGTAATCACCAAACCCAAATGAATTTGATTCACATGCAAGTGAACATTGATTCGTTTACGGCAACAAATCCGAAGAGAAATTATAATTAAACAAAAGAAAGGAATGTTTTTGTAGTGGACTGGATTATTAGTTATAGAAAAAGATAAAATGTGCTTGCTTAACAAATAATTAACAAAGTTTTCAATAGCTCTTGGTAGCAACATTGATTATATAATTAACTGGTTTTTAATCTGGGCTTTCCTTTAATCTTGGATTTTGTTACTTTGTTCCTGTCCCATTTAGTTTTGTGGGGCAAACAAATATTTGGTGAGCAGGATTATCGGACTAAATAAAAGGGCAGGGTAGCTTTCCTGCTACCAACCAAAGAATGCTAATTATTGTGGTTAGTATTCTCCTATTGTTTTTCCCAAGAGAATTGTTCGGGATGGATAACCAATGTGTTTGATTTCCCAAGTTGTTTCTGCAACCATGTTTTACAAAACTGAGGCCATTCTTGTAATAAGAGATTTAATAAGCGTCTATTTTAACAAAGAGGAAGAAAGACTCCCCTTGTGCATTTTAAACGACAATTTTAATAATAAGTCACATTCATGTGGAGGACAAATTGTGCATATTTCGCAATTTTTTAAAAACTTTTTATTTTTTATTTTTAAGTGTATTATCATAATATTTATCTTGAAGGTGTGTCCTATTTGAGAATTGCAAGCTAATAACTAAAATCAACGGTCAAGAGATCAGTAAAAGCAATGCAAGACAGTTAAACTAATCCTGATCATTCATTATTTTCTATCAGTTTTTGTCGCCATTTTAAATTTCTCATTTGTTGTATTTTCTTTTCAATCATTCACTGTTTTTTGGCTCTTTTTCTATGCCACTGCAATCATGGAAAGATTTTATTACATAGAAATTGTTTGTCAAAACTACAAAATAAGTAGCATGTGGACGTCTATTTTAGAATTAAATAAAGAAAAAGAATCAAAGGAAAGCTATTGTATATTGGCAAAAATAGTTTTTTAGATATCTTTCTTATGGGTAGGAAGTTGTTATTTATTTAATTGAACTTATTTATATTATTATATGTATAGCACTAATAGACAAATAGGTCATATGATATAGTATAATATAATATTATAAATAAAATGAAATATTTAATATATAATAATATAATAAATATTGGGTTGGGGCCCTAGCTCGGTTGGTTAAATCTTTCTTGTTGCAGGAGGTTGGTCACGAGGTCTAGTCTCCCCCACCCCCGTGGTACCAGAGGGTGTGTCGCACTAGTGCCGCCGGTCACATTAAAATATAATAACATATGATATATTGAATATTAGTATAATATAATATGATATAAATTTAATATACTAAATATTAATATAAATATAGTATAATATAAAATATTTTAATAATATAATATAACAATAATAAATATATAATAATATTAATATAATATAACATAATAACATTAGAATAATAATATAATATTGTAAAAATCTAATATTAATAATAATATAATAGTGGAAATTCCCCTGTTAATGGGTGTTAATGGGTCCTGGGGGCTAGTCTTGTGGGGGCCAAAAGGGATGGTGTGCGATGGCCAAGTCTGGAGGTTGGTTGGGTGAAGGTCAATTTCAACGATGCATCAAAGAGCAATCTTGGTGAATGTGGGGTTGGTTGCGTGGCAAGGGACCATGAAGGGAGAATATTAGTGGAGAAATCAACCTATTTAGGGATTGGTACAAATAAAGAGGTGGATTTGCAAGCCGCTTTGATAGGGCTCCAATGTACCAAAAATGGATTTTTTTGAAAAATACATTTGGAGGGGGACTCATTGATTACAATTAATGTTATTAAGTTGGGATGGACACCTAATTGGAAGCTAAGGAAGTGGCTCTATTTGATAAATCATGTTTTGGCTGAGTTGGATGAATATAGGGTGACACGTATATATCGTGAAGGCAACACAGTGGAAAATTACCTAGCAAAAAGGGCCTTGTTAGCGAGGTTGGTTGATTTGACATAAGCTTCCTGGACTTGGTGGCGGGTGGTACATATTCTTGGAGGAAGGTGACGACTTTTTATGCTTCGTACAAAGTGAGTCATGTGGTGTCAGGAAGTTGAGTGTGCATGAGCATAAAGGTTAGTGATTGCTAGGTTTGTTGCCATGAATCATTTGTGTTGTGTAGGTGTATTGCAGTATGAATACACCAATTCGTTTGGAGAGCTTGAAGAGTAAACCGACATTCATGGGGGAGGTGACTGAGAAGCGGTCGGGGAACATGTTTAAAACAAAGCATGTCTTGATTCTCCACACTTTGAAGATGGTGCTTGGTGGGGAATTTCTCCGCTCCTATCATAGGCACAAGGTTAACACAGATATATCAGCTATGTTTTTGGCTTTGATACTAGACGTGGGGGAATCAAAGGAGATGGCATGTCAATTGTGCAAGAAACTAGTTTGGGGAATGTATCTCATTGGTTTGGAGGATATTCTAGAGAATTATTGAAGGTCGAGGAATTCCATTCCTGGGTGATAATATCTACTAAGCCATCGCAAGTTAGAGCATTATTCTCTAGTTTTCTCAAATGATCTGGCTTCCCTTCCCAAATTTTGGGTGGCTACGTCGAAGAGTATAAGGTTCCTAAAGTAGATCTTGGGGCTGGTACCAGATGAGGGCATGAGATGGTTGCAGGCGTATATCACCTCTAAGGGCTTGGTGGATGAAGGCGACACCGCTATCTGGGGAAACCCTTGAATTCACAATCGCCTTAGGTGAGCTATGTTTTGTTGGTGTAATATAGTTACTAGGGTTGGGTGGGTTTTTACAAGCAATGGGGCTCGGTGGGCAGGTGTTCTAGTGGGTGTTCGTGGATTAAAAAAAATGAAATTGACCAATTGCTTTTGCGGGTGGGGTTTCATTTGAAATTGGTGTGTATGGGAAGGACATAAAAGCATATGTAATAGTTGGTAATACACCATTTTGGTTTGAGGTGCTCGATTGTACTAGTTAATGTCTATGGTCATTTGACCTCTTAGGATGGGGTGATGTTTTGGTTTGTGGGATTTGATTGAAAGTCGTTTCGTTGGTCTAGTATGGGTACTGGGAGGCCCATTGATGGCTCCCTAGTCGAAGGATGTATTGTTTCTTTTTTGAAATTAATATATGGATGCAACCCCTTAGTTGCTTTTGTACTGATCAAAAAAATATATAATAGTGAAAATAATTTAATAATAAGAATAATATAATAGTAATATCAAAGTAATAATACGATATTATGAATAATATATAATTTAAATAATAATAATATATTAATACTATTATATAATTAAAATATATTACAATAATATTAATACTAATAATATATAATACTTATTTGATTTCAACCCTTATCCTAAAAATTGATCCATAATTCAAACCCATTCAATTAGCAATATGATATAATACAATATAATAATAATATAAATATAATATAATATAATATATAATAGTATAATAAATGTTATTATAATATACTAAAACACAATAAAAAAAATATAATATAATATTATTTATTATAAATATAATATAATTAAATTTAATTGCATTATATAATATAATATAATTATTTAATTTAATTGCATTGGTGGTGTTGGTCGGGGTAGTTTTGGAGATGTGTAGTTTTTCTTCTCTGTTTATAAGGGTCTTCATACTAATAATTTAATGGAGGCTCAGATAATTTTAGTGGCTGTGGAGTGTGGAAGTCAATTAGGTTGGCGCAGGATCATATGTGAATCTGATTCCCAGGTTGTGGTGTACTTATTGAATGGGCGACAATTAGATGATGTTAGTTGGCATCTGGATTTGGTTGTTGAATAGATTCTCAACCTTTGCGCTTCTCTGGAGTCTATTACTTTCACTTATATTCCTAGAGAGTGGAATTGTGTTGCTGATTGTTTGGCTAAATGGGCTTTTGATCATATTCATGACTGAAACTTGGTGGATCAGGATCATTTACCCCCAGATTGGTCTCAACAGTTGGACCATCTGGTGGCACTTGATAAGGCTATTTAATGGCCTTTCTTTGTAATTTTTTCTTGCTTTAATAAATTTTTACCCCTCTCTTATGTTAATATAATAAAATAAATATAATATAATATAATGCCTAATCCAATCATTAATATAATAATAATGTAACATAATCCAAACTTGATATATATTAATAAAATAATAATAATATAATATAGTAAATACATAAAAATAAAAATAAAAAATATAATAATATTATTATATAATAAAAATTTGAAATAATAATAATATATCAACAAAATCATTTCTTAAATGACCTACCAATTTTATCTTATGTATGCAAAAAATTAAACCATTGTTTTCCCTAATTAACCTTCCATACTTCTTCGACGTACCCATTGCAGACCAAGGTGTGATTGCTAGTTAATTTGATGAATTTTAAACTTTTTCTTTTTTTTAAGTGTATTATCATAATATTTAATTTAATTCGATGGATTTTAAACTAAAATATTTTTCATTTTGTTTTTAAGTGTATTATCATGTAATATTTAATTCAGTTTGATGAATTTTAAGAAAAATTAGTTTAAAGCATTTTTTTTTAGTAATAGTGATTCTTTATTTTTCCTTCTTGGTATTTCTTTATTCTTGGGGCTGTATCTTTGTATCGTTGTATAGTTGTATTTTTTTAATAGATTTTTTTCAAAAATTTTTAAAAAATTGTATGGTTTTTAATATATTGATTAAAGTTGAAAATATTACAAAGAAAAAATAATGCAGTTTCAAAAGATGACTGCGAAGGAAATGAACATAAAAAGACTAAGGATAGAAAGTGAACAACTTGAAAAAATAATTTGTTAACAAACCTAACAATGTTCTTGTAATATCGAGGAGGACTAAAACAACCATCATTACAATTAGCAAACTCGTGACATATAGTGTCAATAACACTATTACACTTTAAAGTTGAAAAAATTGCATATGTTTGACACAACGGAGTTCCCCTTCATGGCGTTGTAAAAATTGGTGTTTTAATCACCTCCAAATGTTTATTGCAATCAACATCTCCTTTGTACCCCCTCTTTAGTTGATAACATAGAAAGATGAATTGAAACATTATGTGAGTAAAAATTTAGAATGTTTATTTTCTTATGCAAAATATGATTACAAAACATTGCTAAACATTTGTTTTTTCTATAAATGCAGCAAAGTGCATTGTCTCATAGAATCAACAATTATTTTTTTATTCAGTCTAATACCAAAAATTGTTTCTTTCCAATGGGGGAAAATTAGGCCTTTTTTTCATTCCTTATCTACATTTTTCCTTTGTTTATGTTGCCCTATTCATACTTCCTATCACCTTTTGTTAAGGAAAAATGAGTATATTTAATAAATTGTGAAAAGAATCAAAACCGTCCACAATACTAATTATTCAAAGTATTATTAATCATCTCATGGTTAATTGACAAATATAATTAGGGACATGGCTCCAACTATTACGAGCATGAAGAAGATGAGATACTAATGAAGAAATAAGTTGCTTAGTTGGAACAGTTGTTGATGTCATTTTACTCATGTATTACCTTTTTATTATATTTTATTTTTAAGGACAAAATGTTGTTTAGTGGTTTTAGGCCGATTATCTCTTTTCGATTATTGACTTTGGTTTATTGGTTGTAGGCCACAAACAAACCATAATAACTTTTATCGATATCTATCTAGTATAAATATGTGTGTAATTCAAAGACTTGATATACAGATACTAATACAAAGTTATTTTGTTACACTTAAATCAACATTATGGAAATCTTATGTGCATGTATGATTGAGCTAAGTTAAGAGTTGCATTGATATTTCATCACCAAATGACCAAGGAGGCAGGATCCACTCTTTGTGTCGCTTGGTGACTCATTTCCAGTCTTAGTGTGGTAATTGTATGCATGTGATTTAATTTGAAGTTAGTTTTTTTTCTATGTACAATCTGGTTATTTACAACTATGTGTAATTTGATTTCGAAGTTGATTCCATTCTATGTTAACGTGATCATTTGTGATTCACGGATTGAAAATCTTATTTGTGCGGACTAGAATTTACCATTAACATATCATCATTTTAAAAAATTGCTTTTTTTTTGTCATTATATTTTTTGTTGTAATTTTTGTCAGTGTAATTCCTATCATAGTTCATGGAACACCTCCTGTCACAATACATGTCAAGAAACAGAAACAATAGAATTAAACTAGATTTTAGGTTAAAGGTTTATTGAGTGTAATAGCTACATTCATCCCCACTTAGTTCATTATTTTCAGCCCTTAGGTAAACTGTCGCAACACCTTTCACAAGTTTATGACTCCTGGATTGACACTTAGGAATAAATTGAGGGAACTACTGAGTAAAAGTACAAAGTTGTGTCACATTTTCAGCCAACTTATCAGCATGAGTGAGTTTTAGTATTTATAACTAAAAACCAATTTTGGTCAAACATATGATCTAGTAAGATTCATTCTAGATAAGTTAAATAAGTCCACAACCTTTCCAACTAAATTGTTGGCTAAATACATATGTAGACCCACTTTGAGACTAGTTTACTAAAAAAATGAAATTGTTTGAAAATTTTAATGTTTGAACATTCCTACTCATATAAATAACATTTTTTTTAAAATGTAAAAATACCCTTTTGTAGATCCATAAGTGTAGTTTTCAAATATATAGTTATTTTAATAGTTCAATTATTATTTATATTTTATTTTTATTTTTACTAAAGTAGGTTACTAGCACAAAAATATTAGGTTGATTGCCATATCAAGAAAAATACTAAAACTTATTTAAAAAAAATATGATGCCCTGGAGAAAAGAATCTAGATTAAGATAGTATAATTTATTTTCTATTTTAGATAAATATTTAATATAAAAGTTGACGTCAACTGGAAACAGTCATGTTTAAATATACACACATTTAAATATATATTTATTACAATTGAAAAAAAATATATCCATGCCCTAAAGTTTCAAGTTATAAATATACACACAAAAATTGAAGGGAGAAAAAGAAAAATTAATATATAAAGCTTGACGTCTCATGTAATGTCATTTTTCAACATTTTATCAACAACTAAATTATAGTGTTATTTTATAAGAAACTATATTTAAATAATTTTTTAATTTCATCAAAAAAAATACTAACATAAAATATACCAAAAAATACACATTCTATTAGTTTACATCATTTTAAAATTCAAAACATATATGGCACTTTCTAGTGATTCAAGCTTAAAAGTTCAATTAGTGTTGGCCATTTCCTTTATAAAAGTGTGACACAGCTTTGTACGGGAGAAAACAACAGAAGAAACAAGATCCTAAGATGGTCTAAGTCATTGGACAACTTGCAGATTTAATGTTGTGGAGGATCTGTGTCCCTAAATATGCATATCTTGAGATACCAATGGTAAAGGTACATATTGGTGATGTAGTCATTCTAAATACGCTTGTGGATTTAGGAGCAGTCATAAACCTGATTACTAATGAGACTAAGGAGAGACTAGCCCTTCAAGGACTAAGACCTACTCCAACAATCTCGCAAATGGTTGATCGCTCCCTTGTAAAACCAAAAGGTATGATTGAAGACATCATTATTTTTATTGAGTCTTGGAAGTATCCCACAAATTTTATGATTCTACACCCAAAGATTAAGCTGGGGGGTACCCTTAATTTTAGGAAGACCTTAGTCAGTCACAGGTAATGATTTCATTAATTGCAAGTCTAGAAATATGGTGATTTGAATGGGGAGAAAATGAAACAACTAATGTTGTACCCTCCAACATAGCCATTATTGGAAACAAAGGATCCATTATGGATCGATAGTGATTTAGAAGAATCTTTACCTATTTTGACAATAGATCAAAGTACGGAATTTTAGGATATATTAGAAGACACTATTATTAATAATTTCTTGCAAAATTATTATTTGGTTGAAAATGTTTTAGAGACAATGATTTTCCCTTCAGGTATAAGTGATAATCCCCCGTTTGGAAATTTTCCACTAGTTAGTAATTCACAATCTATTTAACATTTTATTAATTTGCATCAATTATTACTGCATACTTGTATATATAGTCCATTCTTGATATTGGGTAATTTTGACCCATCTTTGTCTAATTCACAATTACTTGTTCTAAATACCCTTGCATTATATCTCACACTATGGAAATCTTGTCTAGAAAAATGCTTAACATAAATCCCAACTTGAGTGCCTCACAATTAAAAGACCTTATTGCTATGTTGTGTTCCCACAAAGAGGCCTTTGCTTGGAATTACCAAGATATGAGAGGTATTCATCCTACTACTTGCACACACCATATCTATATAGAGGAAGGGAGTAGACCTGTGAGAGAACCCCAAAGAAGATTAAACCCTGTCTTACGAGAAATAGTTAAGGATGAACTTCAAAAGTTGCTTAATGTAGGATTCATCCATCCTATATCAAATATCCAATGGGCATCCCCACTTGTCGTAGTACCTAAAAAGAATGGAAAATTGCGAATATGTGTCAATTATAGGGCCCTTAACAAGTCTACTAAGAAAGACCATTTCCCACTTCCCTTTATTGATCAAGTCTTAAACACCCTAGTTGGAAAGTTCTTTTCCTTCGATGGATTTAGTGGGTATAATCAAATTTGTATTTCCCTGCAAGACCAAGACAAAACTAACTTTACTTGTCCATGAGACACATTTTCCTATAATGTCATACCTTTCAGACTGTGTAATGCACCTTCTACATTCCAACGAGTTGTTCTAAGTATTTTTGTAGATTTAATCCATGATTACATGGAAGTGTATATGGATGACTTTACTGTTTATGGTAATACATATGATGAAGCTAAGGAAAATCTAGAAAAATTTCTTAAATGATGTATTGATACTAATCTTTCTTTGAAGTCATGAAAAATGTCATATTTTAATGAATGAAGGTATTGTTTTGGGATATTATATTTTTGCAAAAGGAATTGAAGTAGATCCTAAGCAAGTAAAGATAATTCAAGATTTGTTTGTGCCCACTTCTCAAAATGATGTATGCATTTTTTTAGGACATGTTGGTTCTTATAGAAGATTGATCCAAAATTTTATCAAGATTGTCTCTCTTCTCTTTCTTTTGCTAGGTAAAGATGTTGATTTCTCATGGACATATGAATGCCAACAAGCCTTTGAAGAAATAAAAATTAAAAGTATTACTACACCTATGATGTGAGGACCCAATTGTTGGAAATAGGATGCCATTTAATTGCAATCCTAAACATTATTTATTTCATGTATCTCCTAAGTCCTTGGAATGTGTTCATCAACACTAGGATTAAGAAGAGATTAATATTGGATGAAATAATCATGTTAATTGAAATTTGTAATTAATTATAAATGTTAGGACATGTGAGGGTGTCCATTATGAGTTACTAAATAATAGGGGAACATGGGGCACCCACATGGTAGGTGACACTCACCTTGAGTTCAATTAACTATTTGAAGTAAGAGATAACACTTCTAAATGCATGTAAAGATCTTAGGAGTTAGGGTTTGATGTTTGCATGCATGAAGTTCAGTTCAATTCAATTCGGTTTAGTTTAGTTTAGATTAGTTTAGTTTAGTTCAGTTCAGTTCAATTCAGTTCTGTTCAGTTCAGAATTAGTTTAGTTTAGTTCAATTCAGTTTAGTTTAGTTCAGTTCAATTCAGTCCAGTTTAGTTTAGTTATGGTTTAGTTATCTTCAGTTAGTTTTAGTTGAATGCTAGTTGACTTTAGTTAACTTGGAATGCATGGCTAATAACTTGAGTTGCATGAAATATAACAGGGACTACCTTCAGTTAATAGGGGATGACCATTCTTGCATGAATGGTGTTGAGAAATGTTTCAGTTAACAAGAAATGACTTGGACCCAACTTAGGCACCCAAGTTGTCTTCTTGGTATTAATTACTTTGCATGTTGAGATATTTTAGAAGGCTCAGTTAAGTGGGACCACTCTTGGGCACCTACTTTGAGGATAGAGCCTTAAAGGTATTTACAGAACAGAGGTTGAGTTTCTACTTCAGTTTGGGATGCCCAAATGCATGAAGATGAGGATTTGACATTTTTCTTCACGGCATAACTCTATTTGCATGAGATAGGCATACCTTTTAGGGATAGGGCTTGAGCATTGTAATTGTAACTTAGTTGGAGTTTACAAATTTGATCAAAGCCTATTTATCTCAAGCAAGTTGAAGAGAGTTATTATCAGTTTTATTGCAGGTTGTGAAGAAGGTTTGGTGAAGGCAGAAGAAGCATTCTCAAGCAAGAATTGGAGCTATTGTAATCTACTTTAGAGATTGAATAATAGAATAATTCTTGGTGGAGTTTTTTCCCAAAAGGGTTTTTCCACGGTACATGCTTGTGTAATCTTTCTAATATCCTGTCTACTTCTTCTATCAACTTCTGTCTACATTCTACAAATAGTAAAATGGATTAATCAAGATAATCACCCACAAAGAATATGTAACAAAGGAAAGGCTTATTTAGATCAAAAATATTAAAGTTTTACAAAGTATTAAGCTACATAAACACCTCAATTTTCAACATTTGGTATCAAATCTGAGGTTGGGTAGAGTATTGGGACACCTTTCTCTTAAAAGATTGGAGGTTTTTTGGCTTAGTGGGAGCTTTTATTATTTTTGTTATTTGGTGATTTTGGAAATAAGTTTGTTACAATGAATTCTCGTTTAGATATTGAAAGGTTCAATGGATCTAACTATGAAATGTGGAAACTAAAAATGGAAGATCTTCTCGAAGAAAGAGATCAATGGTTAGCGGTTAATAATGAGACAAAGACACCTACAACTAGTCGGATGAGGATTGGGCTAAGTTAGATAAGAAGGCAATAGGAACAATTAGATTATGTATTGTTGATGTTGTTCTCTTGAATGTTTCAGATGAAAATATTACATATAAATTGTGGAAGAGAATAGGGGATATTTATCAAACTAAGAGTCTCACCAATAAGTTGTATCTGAAAAGGAAGTTGTACTCTTTAAAAATGAAAGATGGTGAATCTGTTGCACAACATTTAAATACTTTCAATTTAATTCTTATTCAGTTAGCATCTATAGATGTAAAGCTAAAAGATGAGGATAAATGCATTTTGTTACTTTGTTCTTTACTAGATTCTTGGGAAAATCTAATAGTTGCTATCAGTGGTAGTGGTGCAGATCCGAAGATGAACAATATAATTCCTACTCTCCTATCAGAGGAGATGAGGAGGAAGTAGAAGGAGGAAATCCAAGATGCCTTGTTTGTGAAAGGTAGGCCTAAGAAAAAGGAACCTAAGAGAAACAAGGAAGGGAAGGGTAAGTCAGAAGGACATAGTAAAGTAAAGTGTTGGAACTGTGGGAAACTAGGACATGAGAAGAAGGATTGTAAGAACAAGAAAGAGAATTACGATTCTTCTACAGAGGAATCCTCAGATGACAATAATGATGCATTAGTTATTTCAACTAATATTTTTTGTGATAAATCTTTGCTTCATGTTTCAGAGTAATCTTCATAGAGAGGATGGTAGTCAAGATGCCATGTGTGACTCGGTACCACAATTCAGTGGGAGTTGTTGGTAGTGACGTGGATGCATCATTGGTAAGGTTATCTCCATGTGATTGGAGATATGATTTCTTGGTTTAGAGTGTATTTGTTATGATGTCATGTTATACTATTGATACTAGTTTAGATTTTGGCATATTACATGTTCTCTTGAGATGAGGATGTATATATATGTTATGGTGCATGTGATCTCCTAGGAGGAGATGGTTAGATCACGGATGTCATGTTTATGTTCCTGATTCATGATTGGAGCTTTGACATTGATCTTGTGTAGTTCTCTTAAGTATTGGGTACATTAATCATTTGCTTGATTACTTCATGAAAGTGTTGTGTTGCATTTGGAGTTTGGCATGGATTGGTTGGTTATAGGTCTTCATGGATGCTTGGTGAAATAGGTGAGGCTGGAGTTCTCTTATGTTAAGAGATATTTGTTGGAATGGTTACTTGTAAGAAAAAAAAATTCAACAAAATAGACTGAGGAGCCTACACCTTGGTTGAATGTGAGTTCAACACACTTGGTGGTTTAACATGCCTCCAAAGAGGCAGTTTGGATACAGAGGCTTGGGAAAGGTATTGGTTTGGTTGATAATGTGAAGGTATTAATTGAGAAAGTTGACACATTAATTAATGTTACAGATTATCTTATGAAACTAGATAAGTTCTCTTGGTTTTAATCATTTGCTTGGAAGCTTCATGATTATGTAGGTTGCATTTGAAGTTGGTATGGATTGATTAGTTGGTGCAAGAAGGCCAATGGCCTTGAGTCCTGTACTTGATTTAAATTTGTTATTCCTTGTTTAGAATAATTGCAATGTATAATGTCAAGTGGGAGAATGTTGGAAATACGATGCCATTTAATTGCAATCCTAAACATTATTTATTTCATGTATCTCCTAAGTCCTTGGAATGTGTTCATCAACACTAAGATTAGGAAGAGATTAATATTTGATGAAATAATCATGTTAATTGACATTTGTAATTAATTCTAAATGTTAGAAGCATGTGAGGGCATCCATTATGAGTTCCTAAATAATAGGGTCACATGGGGCGCCCACATGGTAGGTGACACTCACCTTGATTTCAATTAACTATTTGGAGTAAGAGATAACACTTCTGAATGCATGTAAAGATCCTAGGATTTAGGGTTTGATGTTTGCATGCATGAAGTTTAGTTTAGTTTAGTTTAGTTATGGTTCAATTATCTTTAGTTAGTTTTAGTTGAATGCTAGTTGACTTTAGTTAACTTGGAATGCATGGCTAATAACTTGAGTTGCATGACAGATAACAGGGACTACCTTCAATTAATAGGGGATGACCATTCTTGCATGAATGGTGTTGAGAAATGTTTTAGTTAACAAGAAATGACTTGGACCAAACTTGGGCACCCAAGTTGTCTTCTTGGTATTAACTCCTTTGCATGTTGAGATATTTTAGAAGGCTCAGTTAAGTGGGACCACTCTTGGGTGCTTGCTTTGAGGATAGAGCCTTGAAGATATTTACAAAACAGAGGTTGAGTTGCTACTTCAGTTTGGATGCCCAAATGCATGAAGATGAGGATTTGGCATTGTTCTCCACAACATTACTCTATTTGCATGAGATAGACATACCTTTTAGGGATAGGACTTGAGCATTGTAATTGTAACTCAATTGGAGTTTACAAAGTTGATCAAAGCCTATTTATCTCAAGCAAGTTGAAGAGAGTTATTATCAATTTTATTGCAAGTTGTGAAGAAGGTTTGGTGAAGGCAGAAGAAGCATTCTCAAGTAAGAATTGGAGTTATTGTAATCTACTTCAGATATTGAATAATAGAATAATTATTGGTGGATTTTTTCTCAAAAGGGTTTCTCCATGGTACATGCTTGTGTAATCTTTCTAATATCTTGTCTACTTCTTCTATCAACTTTTGTCTACATTCTATGAATAGTAAAATGGATTAATCAAGATAATCACCCACAAAGAATATGTAACAAAGGAAAAGCTTATTTAGATCAATAATATTAAAGTTTTACAAATTATTAAGCTACATAAACACCTCAATTTTCAACACCAATTGGGACCTACCATTTCACATCCATACCATTTCATCAAACAATTCCATGGGAGTCATACTTGGATAGAAAGAAGATTCTATCTTTTACTCCATCTATTATATTAGTAAGAATTTTATTGGTGTAGAGGTAAATTATACTATCATTGAGAAGGAATTTTTTGTTGTAGTCTATGCAATAAATAAGTTTCGCCAATATATAACTAGGTACAAAGTCTTTGTACATACAAATCACTTTGCTATTATATTTTTGATGAATAAGCCAGTTCTTACAGGACGAGTGATTCAATGGTTGCTTCTCTTGCAAGAATTTGACATTACTATTCTTGATAAACCAGGATGAGAGAATGTAGTGGTTTATTTTCTATCTAGACTGCAACATGATGATGAACCAATCCCTATGGATGATATTTTCCAGATGAACATCTTTTTGCTATTTCTATAAAGAGTCCATGGTTTGTTGATATTGCTAACTATCTTGTTACCTATAGATTTCCACCCCACTTTTCCCTAAGAGAACGTTGAAAGCTTATCGGGATTAGTGGCCAATACAAGTGGATGAATGGTTTACTTTTCCATACTATAATTGATAATGTTATGCCTCGATGTGTTGCAAAAGAGGATTTTTTTATATACTTTATGCTTGCCATTATGAGCCTTGCGAAGGCCATTTTGTAGCACAACTAACTGCTAACAAGGTTTTAACTACAAGATATTATTGGCCAATGATCTACAAGGATTGTAAAAGGTGTTTTTAGCATTGTGATAAGTGTCAATGGATGGGCTAGCCTACACGTTCTAATGAGATTCCCTTACACCCACAATTATCAATAGAACCATTTTAAAAATGGAGGTTAGATTTTTTAGGGCCCATTAATCCTCCTCAGAATAAAGATTATATTTTGTTTTGTACAGATTATGTCAATAAGTGGGTAGAGGTAGTAGCTTGAAAGCATGCTCAGGATACCGAAGTTGCTAACTTCTTATATTCTAAGATTTTTACCAGGTATAATGTGCCTAGGGAAATTGTTACAAATCAAGGAACATAATTCACCTCTAATTTGGTTGTTGCATTGGTGCGAGAATATGAAATCAAGCATCGTAAATCCTCTTTGTACCATCCACAATCTAATGGGAAAGTGGAAGTAACAAATCAAGAGTTGGAGAAATTCTCACAAAGACAATATCATTGCACAAGAAAGATTAGGCAGACAGACTTTTTGAAGTAGTTTGGGCCTATCGCATAACTTGGACAATGACTAGTGGATTGACGCCATACGAGCTTTTCTACGGAGAAAAGGTTGTCTTTCCAATTGAATTTGAAGTGAAGACTCTCTGCATTAATCTTTAGCTTGGGATGAGTCTCAATGAAGCAAAAAAAGAAAGAATTTCTCAACTCCATTCTTTAGATGAGATGTGACAAGAGGCTCTTCTTCATGAAAAGGTGGTACAAAAGCAAAGGGAACAGTGGCTTGACTGCTTTATTTGGTCATGAACATTCTAACCTGTGGACTAGGCATTGCTTTATGACTCTCAATTCTAGGACTTCAAAGGGAATTTTCACACCTATTGGCTTGGTACTTATGAGATTGAGGTTGTTTATGATAATGGTGTTGTTAAACTATGCACTATGGATTTAAATCACATGACTCTTCTTATCAATGGGCACCATTTGAAACTTTATAAATGGTCACTAAGAAGGATTTTTTTGCAACGAGGTGAGTCCATTGAGTATGTTAGTGGCCAAGAGACTAAGTTGGCCTCACTTCCTCACCCATGGAACAATGTTGCCAAGTTTATCATATAGTATATCACTTGTGAAGGAAGGTACGTATATGTATATGCACAACATTTTCGCCTCCTATTACATTTGTGGAAAGGCCTACTTGTGAATGTCCCAAATTTCCTTTTATGTTCATTGCAACGAATGAGTAGGGATATTCAAAGTGGGAAGCGATATTTGTTAGCCCATGATGGGTTAATTCGGTTATTGATTATCTGAGAATTGAATTTGTTGTCTCCTCCAGGTGACTAGGATAGTTTTGTTAGTTTGGGGGAGGAGAATTTAGAATAGGAAGAAGAGAATCCTGATGAGGAAGAAAACCCTACACCTACAAGCCCACTCACATTGAAGAAAGTTTCCTTGAAATACCTTCTACCTCTCACTCAAGCAGAAAAATGAAACTTAGTAAAGAGACCCTGGTTACCTCTAGTTCAAGCCCTAAACATAGGACTAGTAGGCAACTTTCTGCTGGACAAAATTCAGAAACCCTAGTTGTTGAAAAATAATTTCCAATGCATAAGAATGACAAAGGGTCTATGGAAAAATTGGAGGGACTGGCCCAGATTGCAAGTGATATTATAGAATCAGACAACTAAAAATACCTTGATTTTGATTTATAGGTCTTAGCTATAGTTTTTAAGAAAAATGGGAAAGTCAATAGAGAGTGTAGATGGTCTAGAAGAAGAAAGATGAAGGAGCAGCAAGGAAAACTTAGTTCTAGTAAGGTAGCTTCAAAATTTGAAACCATTGAAGTTGATTCACCAACTGATAATGCTCCTAACTCCAATGTTGAACCTATAACCGATCCTATTGAATCTAGTAAACCAGAGGTGGTTTCCTCCTCTCATGAGACATGATGTACTGTACCAAAACAAGAACACTTTGATTTTCCTACACCAGGTGAGAGGAAGGATATTGATATTGAAGTAGAGATGAATGTATCGAATATATAAGCAGAGTTAGAACAATTTGATACTATGAGAAACTTCATGGGTTTTGATGAAAATTTAGATGATCAACAAGATGATGAGACTCGAGATGAAGAATGTGGGGTGAAAGTGCCCATCAACACTATCATTGCTTATGCAGAAGAATGGGGCAAACATGAGAGTCCCCTAACTCTTGTCACCTAATTTGGTGTAGAAAATTTATTGATAGTTGAATATGTAGAACCCATATAGGATATTGATAGAGAATTTCTCAATCAAGGAAATCAAGAGGCTAAAATGAAGGATGAAACAAGGATTGAGATAGAAGCTGAAATAGAAGCTGAGAAAGAATTTGAAGAAAATGAGATCTTCCTCAAACAAGTTAAGGACTTGCAAAGTTTAATCGAGAAGTTAAAAGAGGAGAATCAAGAGTTGAAGGATTAGCTTCGTCAAGCCAATTTTATCTTCTAGACACAAGTAAATGAAATTCAAAGGTTGAAGGTGGAGTTGGAACAAGCAAAAGTATCTAAAGAACTGTATATGCTCATAAAAGATCATGAGGTGCAAATGGAGGCATTGAGACAACATTTTTCCCAAGATATCACCAACACCACTCAAAGGCTAACTAGGTTATCTTGGTTTGTAGTTTTTTTCCTTCTTTGCATGGGGACATGCAAGATCTCCAACAGGGGGAAAATGATGGGGGAAGATTATGCCTTGTTATTTCATTCCTTATCTACCTTTTTCCTTTATTTATTTTTCCATGTTCATACTTCCTATCACCTTTTGTTAAGGGAAAATGAGTATATTTAAAAAGAATTAAAACCATCCACAATACTAATTATTCAAAGTATTATTAATCATCTCATTGTTAATTGACAAGATAATTAGGGATGCATCTCCAGCTATTACAAGCACGAGGAAGATAATATGATAATGAACAAACAAGTTTCTTAGTTGGAATGGTTGCTAATGGCATTTTACTCATATTACCTTTTTGTTTTTGATAAGGACCAAATGTTGTTTAGTGGTTTTAGGATGATTATCTATTTTCAATTACAGACTTTGGGTTTTTGGTTGTAGGCCAAAAAAAACCGTAATAAATTTTATTGATATCTATCTAGTATAAATATGTGTGTAATTCAAAGACTTGATATACAAATATTAATACAAAATTATTCTGCTACACTTGAATCAAAATTTTGGAAATCTTATGTGCACGTAAGATTGAGCTGAGTTCAGAGTTGCATTAATATTTCATCATCAAATGACCAAGGAGGTAGGGCCCACTCTTTGTGTCACTTGGTGACTTATTTTCAGTCTCAGTGTGGTAATTGTATGTGTGTGATTTATTTGAAGTTAGTTTCTTTTCTATGTGTAGTCTAGTTATTTATAAAGTTATGTGTAATTTGATTTTGAAGTTTGTTTCATTATCTGTTAACGTGATCATTTGTGACTCAAGGATTGAAAATCTTATTTGTGTAGAGTGGAATTTACCATCAACAATTCATCATTTAGAAAATGTGCTTTATTTTTTGTCATTATATTTTTTGTTATAATTTATTTCACTGTAATTCTTATCACATTTCCTGGCACATCTCCTGTCACAATTCATGTCAGGAAATAAAAATAACAGAATTAAACAAGATTTCAGGTTAAATGTTTATTGAGTGTAATAGTTACATTCATCCCCACTTAGTTCATTATTTTCAACCATTAGGTAAACTGTCACAACACCTTTCACAAGTTTATGACTCTCAGATTGACACTTAGGAATAAATTGAGGAAACTACTATGAAATTCCTAAGGATTAATCCAAGTACATTTATCAATTTGATAGAATTACAAGGATAGTTTATCTTTAATATGAATTCAAATTTTAATCCAATCACTTTCCACTGTAGGGCATGATCAAAAATAGCTCGAAAATGGTCAAATATAATGTTCCATTTTTTTACTCTATAACAATCCCAAAAATTATGTTTTAAGTTTTCAAATACATTGATAGAAAGGACACTTGGCTACTTGTATCTTCAAATATTTTATTCTATATTCTACAATCAATTTATGATGCAAAATTTTTCAAGCCAAAATGTGGGCATTTTCCCCCACCTTGGACTTAAATTTGAGCAATTATCATTCTCCATTTCCTTTCTTGAAAATTACAATTCCATTTCCTATTGTCTTAGATTCAATTTTATATTCAAAAGAATCTTAAAACAAATTTTCTTCAAAGGGAACCATAAGAAAGGGTATTTGTCAAGCCACAACCAATCCTTAAATAAGTTACATTGTAAGGATGTGCAAATTTTAATAAGGAGCTCTATAGGAACCAACAATTTCACAAAGGTCATGAATCTATTACACTTGCTATTTAAAATAAATAATTTCTTGGAATCTTTCCAATTGGTCTAGTCAATGGAATTGAAGTCCCAAATGTCACCAATATGTTGCACCCTTTTATTGAATAGATAATGAGATTGTCTATGAAAGGTGATTGCAAGTTGTTGCCCATGATATTGAACAAGCTTATTCCACCAAACATAAGAGGTAGCAAAGTTGAAACCATGTTGTAAAGAGTCTTTTCTTCAATTTAAAAATTTATAGACTTGTTGTCAAGCCTTCCATATGGATTACAATAGAAAGGATGCTTTAACATGAAAAAAAAGAGGAAGCAAAATTTTATCCAAACATCGCACATTTTTCCCCTATTATTTATTGCAACAAGTGAATATGATGTCTTACCAAAATTTTCATTGTTCTTCTCCTAATATAACTCTTATAATCCACTTAGTTGATAAGAAAATCCCTTGTGTCCTGGGATCCAAAAGGTTTAACCCCCCTTTGTTCTTAGGTTGTGCATAGTGCAACCAAGATGAGGCCCTAAAACCCATTTTTTAATCCCAATTAGTCCACAAGAATTGTCAAATAATTTTATTTAAATATTCATAACATTTTTTGGAAGGAATCCAGCATGAGGAATAGTAAACATGGGAAGCCAAAACTATTTGGTTAATCACCTGTATTTTTCCAACTAATGATAAGAATTTGTTTCCCAAATTATAGATTATGTTTTTCAATTTAGTGATAAACCAATTCCACATATCATGAAGAGTAACACCCAGACCAAATGGAATACCAAGGTATCTTGTGATCCATCCACGTCTAATTTGTTTCCATTCTTTAGGAATCCACTCTGGAACTAGATCTAATTGGATCATTATAAATTTAGTTTTATGATGAGCCAATTTTGAGCCTAATTTTCACGATATAGATTTAGAACCTGTAGAACATTCTTAATTTTTGATGTAATAAAAAGAAAAATCTCATCGACAAAATGGGAGTTTATAACAACCACATTGTTGGGTACATAAATTCTCTTAATCAAGTTCATTTGATTGTATTTTTGTAAAAGATAACCAAGAGCATCAACAACCAGAACATAAAGGAATGGTGATAAAGAGCAACCCTATCTAATTAAATATTGTAAAGGAAATGTATTAGACAATGAATTATTGATCACTAGTTAAGCATTCACATCAGTAAAAATAATTTGATACGCTTGCATATGTTAGGACCAAATCCCAACCACTACAGTATCTTGATTATAAATCTCCACTCCATCCTATCATAGACTATCAAAATCAAGCTTAATGAACAAAGAATTTTGCTTTGATTGTTGAACCCATTCACTTGTTTTCTAAGAATACTATATCATCGAGGATAAATTTTCGACCAAGGAAACTTATTTTCTCAAGGCTAACTATCCATTTAGCCACCGGTTTGATCCTGGAAGTGGCTAAGGCTTTAGCAATAATTTTATAGGAAGTATTGAGCAATGTAGTAGGCCACCATCCAGAGATAAGGTTTGTAATTTTTTCTTTCAAAAGAAACTCCATTAAGCATTTATTAATATCTGGCCCCAACAACCCTTGATTCATCTTATCAAGGTCCAAAAAGATTATCCTTACCCTAGATATGGGCCTCGGTAGCTTCTTACATATTCAAATACTTAACCTATGATGATAGGAAATCTTTGTTGTATACATTCCATTTCAAGCTTTTAAGTCATCTTTGCCATGATCGACGTGTGAATGTTCCAAATTTTCTGTACAATTTGCTGAAAATAATGAGTTCTAAGTATAAAATAAAAAGTAATAACACATCATTGTCACATTTTTGCTTAGTCACATTATTGATAAAAAGGAGTTTGAGGGTTTATTTTCCACATGTTTTATGGGAAAGTTTCATAAATTGCAACAATATCAATAGTATTCTTGAGGAACTTGTCCCAAAAATAATAGTCAACTATTGTATTAGAAAGGGAAGCACCCCCTGGATCCCCTATTGTGTCACATACCTGGAGCATAAGAGATCCAAAGGAGCAGAGCCTATAGGACACACAACCAAAAAACTCTAAGCAACCCACAATAGGAGATACCAAAGAAACCCTTGCCTCTAGAAAAACACCAAGAACTAAGAAAAGGAAAGGTGAATGTTTCTCTACACCTACAAGAGGGAAAAATAAATCCACATAGCCTAAGAGGCAATCACACCGCCTGAAGCAGAAAGGTGCCATGAGAGGGTCAGCTAGAAAGTAGGAAGAAGAAAATTTTGTGATGGTTTTTCACAAGCACCTTTGAATATGATTTAGAGAATGCATTTGTAGCAAGAAAAATAAGGAAAAGATCCCCAAAGAGCCCTGATAATAAGGGTTGTAAATATACCATGGGAGATGATGATTAGTTCCTAGAATGAGATAAAAAATTGTCTATATAAGAAATAAACATTGGTAAAGAATTGTAGGAGGCTATGGAGAGGATAAAATAACTAAAAGAATTGGTAAAATCATATCAATAGAGGGACAGTGAAAGGGATGCAAAGATTAAGGAATTAGAAGAAAAACTGCATAAGTTTGAGCACAGATCCAATTTGGAAATCCTTGCACAACTTTCCATGGTGGAGGTAGGCAATAAAGATCCTGTGTCTCAAAGGTGAATTCCTCATGCAAAAACCCCCACTGGTCCTAGTATAGTGTCCTTAGGTGTGGAGTTGTGGAAAATAACTCAAGAATTCTCCCAAAAAAAGAAGGATTGAGAGAAGGAAAAAGTAGAAATGATAGCTAACCACCCTAGGGCCATTGAAAAATAGGAAACACGGGTGAAGAGACTGATAGTCAGAATTGGTGAAATAGCATATAAATCTACTCAATTACTCAAATGCAGACCCTCTCCTGGGGTCTACACATTGTTTTTACAAGAAAAATACTTATGTTTCCAATTCAATTAGTTAATCAGTGATTTACCAATTGTTATGAATAAGAAATTTGTGTTTCTAGAAACTTTCTTTGTTTCTACACCTGATATGCAAGATCAATTATGTGATTTTTAATTGCATAATTTTATTCTTCTAAATCAAATAGAATAGAATTCAATGATGTTTGTAGGGATCTATAGATTAAAGCATTGGCTTCTTATGTCAGAAATGAATAATAGAGAGGTGATATTTTGAAAGAATATATTCTAAAAGAGAAAAATCTATTGCTTTGTAGCTTCAGAAAGAGCCAAGGGATCCCAATATAGTTATAGAAAAGTAGTTAGATCTCTAGATTATAAAGGTATAGGGAGGAAAATAATGAGCATTAGAGAAAATGATTATATCACGATGAAACAACTGGCTCTAGGACCCACCCAACAAGCCTTTAAGTTTGTACAAGAGAGATGGAAAGTGTTGATTCCCGAGTTAAAGAAGAAAGAATGACACTCCTTATATAACTTTGTAGCCATTATGGGAAGGTCTCACAAATACATAGATATTTCCAGAGATAATGAACTTAAATGGTTCCCACTTACCTTCCATCCACCCATCCTCTTTTATCCAATGCCACATTGGACAAGAAGGAAGCGTGGAGAAGAGGAAGAGGTAGAAAAAATCAAATTGATAAGGCTTTCATGTTATAGAGGCTACTATATGAAGTTGGATAAGGGAGTTGATGTTGTTGCAAACTTTAGGGAGATCACTTTGTAGTATATCTTCCATCCCTAAATGTTGCTTGAGGAAAAGAAATTATTCTAGTTGGGGGAATGATGGGCCTGATTAATAGCTATTTTTCTCTTGTTTATTTCATATCTTTTAAACACTTTGAGCTACTTATTTCATATACATTCTTGAACTTATATACCTTTTATATCTTGTATGCAACCTAAACCAAACTTTGATGAGTGGAAATATGATTATGATATGATGATTTTTTCATGGATGAATGTGTGAATGTGTATGAAATTTAGTATGAATCCATGTTTAATTCATGATTTTTAATGGTATGTATTCTTTAGATGAAACTAACTCCTTACAACTAGAAGTATTGCCACCCACAACAACTGGAAAACTCAACCCGCATCCAAAGGATTCTAGATTGATTGCAGGGAATATTCCAAGAATGCTAGAAACATGACAGTTGTAGAGAAATGATGGAAGCGATCGTTGAAGAGGTTGATTGTGAGTCATCAGAGCATTCAATAAGATAATGGAAGAAAGAAGTTTGTGGAAATCAAGAAATTGACGTGATTTTTTATACAGAGCATGTCTTTATCATACCATTAAAGTAGAGTTACAAACCTATTTGTCTTCTTCTATATTTTTCAGTTATAGTTTAAGTTGCAAAGACTTTGTCTCTCTATTTTTAAGGAGAGTGAGTATCTTCATTTAATTTTTTTTTTAGTCCTTATGCAAATAAACTTCCTCTCGAACCTATATAGTTAGATTGATGGTTGAGGAGCAGATCTAGTTAGATGTGATATGTTTTCATAGTTTTAATTTTGTTACATAGACAATATCTTTTGTTGGTTTTTTGTTACACACTCATGAATGAGAAATTTGTGAAGATTCTTGTCAGATTGTAGAGTTTAGTTATATGCAATAAAGATGTTCTAGTTTACCGTTATGTTTAGTTGATTCAAGTAGCACATATTTAGTTTCTCCCATGGGTACAACAACTTGATCAAAGGCCACTCAAGGTATTGTTCACCCACCTTAATTTTTGCTATTAAAATAGATGTTTATATTGTTGATTCATTTCAATTAGATTATTCATTACATGCACATGAATAATATCTTGTTTCATGATTTATATTCTGTAATGAGTCATTGAGTCATCCTCCAGAGTGATTTAAGTAGTCATGAGTAAGAATGAGTAGTACTAGTGAGATTGTAGAGTTCAAGTTTAGTAGTTAATAGTTACAATGTTAAGACGAAGGTACCCACGACATTAGTAGTAGATTAAGTTGTTTCCCCTATTTTGAAATTTATGCTTTGTTTCCTTTTCTTCTAGTCTTTACTATTTTCCTGCACAGGTGTAAACCACCTATACTTGATGATATAGGTTGTGTAGAGTCCGTGAATGGACATACAATGCTAGCATCATCAAGAGCTTACAAAACCCTAGTTGATAATTAAATGAAGCTTTTTCAAGGATTTAGTGGACTATTCAACTAGGAAATCTTCCTTTGAATTGTGTTTCTAACACCAAGTTTATTGGAAATTAGCAAGGCCTTACAAGAGAAAAGAGACAAGTCTCAAAACCATCAAAATATGCAAGACCTATGATAGACTCAAGATCCTCTAAAGTATCAACATCAAAGGGTCTACCATCTACATAATCAAGGAGAATGAGATAATCTACAACATGGTCATCTAAGAATGGAGAGATATAAGGGTCTCCACAAATTTCCCAAATTCAAGTCCAAAGTGTGTGACAACAATCAATATTTGATACAACACACATAGTTTCAAGATCAATATTAGAACAAATCAATCTTACAACATGATCATGATCTTACCCCATGCTAATCTACTCCCTAGTGTGTTTGATTCAAATATGATTCCATAAAGAAAAGGAAAACATTAAGCCACTTGAGATGTGTAAGGATGCAATTTTTTCAAGACTTATAATTATCCCTTTTCAAAATTATCACAAAAGGATGAATAAAAAACCCATTATACCTCTTTAAATGATAAAATCATAGACCAATGACATCAACACATAAAATATCTTAAATAAATTCATCTAATGTAAAATGAATATTTTTAGGTGCCAAGATGTCTAAGTAATTGACCAAAGTGTAAAATAGTGATAAACTAAATAAAAAATAATTGGGGTAGATTATAGAAAAAATACATTGATAGATTTGAAAATCTCTAAAATATCTTTCCAACACCAAAAGAATCATGAAAAATAAAGATCTACAAGCAAAAAATTATGATCTTAGAAGTAGAATTTAAGATAATATGACTTCAACAGGTGATAAAATTTACTAGTATATTTTTTTTATGATGAGATACACCATTGGAAAGTATGAAAATAAAATTTTTGACAATATTTTTGTTACAAAAAAAATGACTACATGGGGTGATCGCACAATACTGGTTTGCAATTTTTGACCAAACTAGACATTGAACTGATTTTTTTAACTAAATCTTCACATTCGAGCACCTATAGCTGCTAAACCATGAGGAATTTGAAGATGATGCAAACTAGTGATTTGTGACATTTTGTCTCTAGATTCTAAATATACTATTTTTTAAAATTTTGGAATCAAATTGTATTTCTTTTTCCATCTCCTTCGAAAACTATTTTCTAACAGTAAACACCATTTTTAAAGAGTGGTATGTACTTGCTAACAAAAATATTTTTCTATGTAGGATAAAATTCTATTTTTGTTTTAATTTAGATTCATAACTATGATATCTAGTGCATGCAATTGGTTTTAGTAGTGTTTTATTGAATTTATTTTTCTTAATTAAGTTTTGAAGTCAGACCAATTATGATTTAGACATAGGTTTACTTGCTAACACAACTTTTTTTGTATGTATCAAAATTATTTTTTTTGTTGGATCAAGGACATCAATATCTAGTGCATAGATTATTTTCTGATTTTTTTTATTATCTGCTATTTTTCCACATGTGTAAAATGAAGAACTCAATTTTTGGTGAAAAACCTATGTTTAATTAAACTAAAAAAACATAATAAAACCAAAATATATTAAAATTATATTTGATGGATAGCTCGTTCTGAGGAATACCATGATCAAGTTGGATCTATGAAGTTTCCTCCATTATTATCCTCAACCTCAGATTTGAAAGGAAAGATTTTGCAGAAAATTAGTAGAAGAGGGGGAGAAGGGAAAAAAAGGGGGTTTGAGAAAACCCTCCTTGACCCCTTCGAGCGAATGGGGGTTTGCTCGAACCCCCATTTTTAAAATTTCCCTTAAAGGTGCTAAAAGGGGTGATATCACCAAAAGGGGTTTGCTCAAAGGGGGGGTTCGAGTGAACCCCTTTTTTGGGCTCACTCGAACCCCCCTGCCCTTCGAGCAAACCCCTAAAAACCAAAAAAAAATTCATGGGAGTGTTTTGGAATTTTTCCTTCATGAAGGGAATTCTAAACCAGTTTTGTGGGATCACCCTATGTATGCCCAAGTTATGCTAGAAAGAAAAAATTATCCTTTATGGAAAAGTGATTAGAACATGATGACCCATGAGCGGCTAATGGGAAGTGAGCCAATGGTGCCTCTTGTTTAGGTGATGAATGAGTTACAATTGAGAAATGAATAGACTCATAGGGGTGATGACCCAAAGGACTTTTGATTGTGATTGGATGACAATGATTTGGTCGTAAGTTTTGATGAATGAGTGAAGACTTCATGGTAGAGGTAGCACTGGTGGGTGACATCATTAAAAGAGGTGATGTGCCAAAATTTTAATATATTAAGCACTATGAACCCTAGGCCTTAGGTCACATATGTGACTGAGGCCAAAAGCTTGCTGCTAGCAATTCTAATGGTGACAAAAAAGAAAAAAAATCCATCTAAAATTTAAAATAGGAACCTAATGACATCAACCCTCCTACCAATTCAAATGCACACCAGTTCATACATTATAAAAACTAATTCACGTCAAATAAAAAAAATCATTGTTGAAACTTTCTCAATTGTTAAAAAGATTGATTGCCAGATTTTGGCATAATCCTTATGTAGTGATGGTGACCATGAGTGTATAACTTGTATGGTATCATAAAATCTATATGGATTTGTATGAATGCAAAAAAAATTTGTGCCCCATAAAAATTCCCTAAATTTTACTTGCTCAAATTTTGGTGAATTGACAATTAATCTTAGGGATTTTGGCATTCTAGATTTAATGGTGATGTTTATTTTTTTCTAAGATGTATAGATTCTTTTATCAATGCTAGATCTCTCAAAAAATGGATATGAAGTAAAAAATATTGTGCTTTGACAACATATTATAGCTGATTATTAAACCCCAAAGCTTCCAAGAATCACTAGCAACTAAAATGCCTATCACATAGAGACAAAAAATAACTGATTTTGTTATGTTACCTTGAAAATTGAATCAATAAAAAAAATCATAATTGAACTTTTATATTGAATACTAAATATTTATAAAATCAAAAATCAAAAAGCAAGCCTATGTGAGGATTAGATTAGATCATGGCAAGTGACCTCATCATATGCTATGTGACAAAAAAGAACGTGACATAAAATAGAAAAGAAATACTAATTTTAATTTAAATGTAATAAAGTAAAAAGGATACCTAATTAATTATTCAATGATTGATTAAATTAATCAGGTGATTATCTTATTTTAATCTAACATAAATAAGTGTATGGGTGTGAATAATTCATTTTCATCCTAATCCCTTAAGCTATTAGAGCTTAGAATGTTTGAAGGAGATTGGAGAAGATGACCAACATTCCATGCCTACCCACTAAGAAAAGCAAGTGAGGCAGTACACGTGACTAGAGGAGGCAAGAGCATTGATGTGTATCAAAAATTAAACCTTGAGGGTAGTATAGGGTGTAATAAATATTGGTAGAGGATGGAAAAACAAAGACATTGATTTATTAATCAATGCATGTGCATACATGATTAGTCTTTGTACAAGATAAATAATGCTTGTGTGGCTATAGCATCACCTACACACATAATAGTACTTGCATGGGGAAAGGGTTGCTTATTTTGGGAGGGAATTTCTTGCAATTTTATCAGTTGTGTGAGAAAAATAACACTTTCATAGTTTAGCATTTGTGATGGGAAAGTGGTGCTTGTGCAATATAGCACTTACATGAATTAGCACATTAGTAGATTACAAGGATTAGTTCTTGCATGGTTTGGGTAGGATATAACATAATTTGACTTATAAAAGATCTTAAAAATTATTTGGATAGGTGTAAGAGTGATTGGAACCTCTTTAGTCATGAGAGAAGCAACCGCAAGTGAAGAGGCTAAGGTCAACATTGATAGAGATGGATCAAGAATTTTTAAAGGTCATGGGATTACATGAGGTTGCTTATATGTCTGAGATTTGTGCTCATAAGGCTATGATGACAACCCTATTCAAGCTATGGCAAAGTGATACTAGTTCTTTCATGTTATTGGTGAAGAATATGATGATTACTTTGGAGGATTTATGGAGGATCTTAAGTATTTTTATTCAAGGAGAGATTGCGGAGTACTGTTGGGTGAAAATTTTGTAATCCCTTTTTAACATATTACAAAACCTTGATTTCAACCATAGCTATGTGAGATAGAATCTCTCCTCTCGGAAAGGGGAGGCGCTCTTCTTACTGCTTATTGAAACTAAGGAAAATTAATTAAATATTCACAATAATGTACACTACAATTAAGATATGCGGGTGTGTCACATTCATAATTCTCTCTTTTTTCAGAGAATATGTTTTACAATGCTTCACGATTTTAAGTTCCTGATTTGATACAACTTCAAACTAAAAAAAAATAGTAATTATAATGTTCCTATCTTGTCAAAGCAAAGCCTAGGAATACCAACATGATAACGATAAATGATAAAACAAGAAAATATCACGAAAGCACAAAGTCATTTCATAGCTTTCACCAATGAATCATCTAAGATATGTAACCAGCATTGTATTAGAAGCACAAAGTCTTCTAGATACTTCACAACAATTCCACAAACAACATGAATAAATACAAGCACAAAGTCTTGTAGAGAATTCACCAATAGTATTCAATCAATATCACAAATTCAAATAAAGAGTGTAACTCAAAGATTACATAGATTTACTAAAATCCCTTTAGATCTCAGTTACTAATCACTACCAATCCGATCAAATCCAAAAGATAATTGATTCCAACACAAATTTTGGTATGCAACTTCACTTCTTTATTGATCAAAATAGATTCACAAAGATGAACACAAATTTTCATGTATTTTCTTCTCAAATGGGCAATTCTTCGTTGCAAAAGATAAAAGGTAACCATTACAATAGAATCCTCTCTTATTTATAGATGGGAGAGGAAAGCAAATATATGAAAATTAGGAGAGAAAATCTAGGAAAATCCTACCTAACTAATTGACTTATTCAAAAATGTTGTCCACAATTATAGGAGAACATATTTGTTTACATGTAATTACATTTTTTTAAATGACATGTAAAATGTCAAAACATATCTACATAAAGCATGAAAAATGCTAAAGCTAGGAAATCTAATCTAAGGAAAAATTTGGCCTTCTTCAACATCTTTCTCCATGAAAACTTCATGATGACGTGCACTTCATCACTATCTGGCATTGGAATGTACTTTGGAGATGACGAGGATTCTTGAGATTAACTCCTCTAATGAGATTAAAGACTTTTCAGTGCCTTTCAAATCTAAAATACGCTGGAAATCCATCATTTTGTTCATTATGAAATATGTACGAGCAATGAAAATCAGAGCTCCTACATGTGACTTGTGGTTTGAGATATAGAAGTGTTAAAAAACCTCGCTCCTACATGTGCTAGAAAATGACTAAGGCATGAAATATGTAAGAGCAGTGAAAAACAGAGCTCTTGCATGTAACTTGTGGTTTAAGATATAGAAGCACTAAAAAACCTCACTCCTACATGTGCCAGAAAATTACTAAGGCATGAAATATGTAAGAGTAGTGAAAAATAGAGTTCCTACATGTAATATGTAAAAGTGCTAAAAATCAATGCTCCTTCATTTGCAAAAAAAATTCTAACTGTATAAGAGTGAATTTGCATCCCTTATGCAAATCCCCTTTTTTCCTTTATCCACCTTAGAAAACCAAGTTCAGAGGCTTAATTCCACCTAAGCTTGCTATTGGCATTCCACTTGGCATCTGTTTTGAGCGTCAAGAGGAGGCATTTCTGTCGGGGACACCCATGTGGTGCTCAAATGTTCGTGTGGTGTGCTTACATCCCTAGCAAGATTCCTACGACTAAACTTATAGAGGTGTTACACTTCTCATTGGCAGTGAAGTTGTAATGCCCCCTTTGGCCAACCGACCTGAATATGATCATTTTTCCTCATTCTCTCTTCAAATTCACCCCTTCAACATTCAATCCAACTTCTTCTAAGCTATTGCACACTTCAAGCTTCCATACTCATACTTTTGCATTCACTTTCACTCACTTCAAGCATCCAAGCACTCTATTGCAATAGAGCTTCACTCTGTCACTTTGGTAGAGCACGTTTTGGACCACGCCATTGCAACAGAGGCTTGAGTTCCTCTCATTTCTCCCCCAAGCAACCTTGAGTGCTCTTGGTGGAGGTGGTAAGCTTCCATCTCCTCCTCTATCACTTGGTTGAGTAGCATAGTATTGCTTTGTAGTGTTTTCATTCTCTTTATTACACTATTTCTTTATCTTGTTTCCTTGGTTGTTCGTGGAGGTGGAAACACCTAAATAGGGGTCTGATTGAGGCAGGACCCTATTCAGGAACCCAAAATTTTCCCCCTTTTTGTGTGTAGGTATGTGTGCTTCTCAGAAGATTAGCTAGCGAACAAATTTCTTGATGAGATCCTACTCATCTTCTTTACTCTTGCTTATTTACTTTACAATATTAGAGAGTATTTTATTCATTTACTTGTGTCATTCTAGCTCTTTAGTTGATTAGTTGGGTTGTTAGTCATTTTAGTAGGTTTAACCTTATCTCTGTTGTTGTTTGTTCGTACGGATGACAATGCACTTTAGAGACACCAGTGTGCCATGCTATCATCCAAAGACTACGCTTTCATCCTCAGGTAGAGAGCTCCCTAAGGCGCAAAGTTGAACCTAAAAACTGACTCGCCTAGCCCCACCTTAAAACTCAGGATTGCAAAGTGGTTCCAAGACTTTATAATTCTCATCATTCTTACCCTCATACCCTAAACATTGCATTCAACTGAGGTAAGTTAGGGAAGCCTCTCACATCTCGACCCTCCATGACCTGGGGTCTTGCACGCAATGATCCCCTTCTCTTACATTTTTGGTGAACCCGACGTGAACCAATGTCTATTCATTTGTCGGTGTTGAGGCTTCCCTCGGGTACTTCATGATTGTTGTATTTTTGAATGTTGTGAAAGTTTATGAGCATCACAACCCAATCCACAACTTCCAGGCATATCGTGAGGAGAAGTGTACAACACCTCCCGATGGATAGGATGAAGGTCTCACTCGGTCTCTCTACATGCCTTTTCTCTAGTCTTGCCATTAGTTTGGCTGCACAGGAGCAGTTATCGAGGAATGAGATGGGGTTCATTGACGAAACCGATCGCATTCCCACTCCTCCTATGTCTCCCATGCCATCATCAGTGGATGAGCATGAGGATGTTTAGATCCTTGTAGAATATGTGTTTGCCCTTGCTAAAGGACTAGGTGACCTGGAAAACCATTTGTAAAGAAATTTGACAATGGCTAGAGCCGCTTGGGTTGTTAGTGAATTAAAACATATGATGGGTAAAGATCGAATAGGTGTAGAGCTTCTAAGTAGTCTCCCAAGTCTTTCTGAAGCATGCACTCCTTCAAGAACCCTTAGCTTTTCACAAGGAGTCACCTTTGAAGAGCATGAAGGAAAATTAGGAGTATCAATGCCTCCCACTTTTGTTTGCATGGTTGATGCGATCCCTTCTATCAGTATCCCTTTCATCCCTAAGCAACCTAAAACTATCAAGGTGAATAAGGTCCCATTGGGCTTTAGCTTTACCCCTTATGTTACCTCTGGTGGTGGAGGTCTTGGCAGACTAGGTGGTGGAGGCTTTGGTAGTGGTGGTGGATTCGGTAGCGAAGGTGGTGCTGGCAGAGGTGGCTCCGGTGGAGGTCATGGCGGTGGTTCCGATAGAGGCCCTACTGGCGGCAGTGGCTCTGGCGAGAGTCATACTAGTGGTGGTTCTGGAGGTGGCTCTAGAGGAGGTTCCTCTAGCCCTCTATCTTCTAATGACCCTATCCTAAACACTTTGCTTCAGAATATGGGTAAGATGCATAGCCAGTTAGCGAGTCTTTCCTAGGCCTCTTCCCAACCTATCTTCCAGCCTTTCTTCTAACATAGCCCATTGTCAGTTGTCATCTTGAATACTCCCTTCCCTCAAGGAATGGAAATCCCTAAATTTGAGAAGTTTGGTGGCAAGGGAGATCTGCATACACATGTGTCTGCCTTTAACGCCCTTTGCAATGACTTCTTCCATCATGATGCATTGATGGCTAAACTATTCCCCTGATCTCTCAAAGACACAACACTTGAATGGTATTGTTCCTTGCCTGACAATTCTATTTTCTCATTCAACCAACTTGTAAATCAATTCCTTAGATAATTCCAAGCAAACATTGGGTTGAAGATGACCTTTTCGGATCTCGTCTGATGTAAACAAGGAGACAATGAAAAGATTATTGATATGATAGTGTGTTATCAAGCGCTTCTTTCACAAATATCGTATCAACTGTTGAATTCTGATGTACATAAGGTGTTCATAGGTAACTTACAAAGGCCTTGGCAAGAGAAGTTTTCCTTGATGAAATACCCTTCTTTCGCACATTTTGGTGCAGCTTTACGAGAGTACTAGCAAATAGTTGCTCAATTCGGAGGATCCTCTTCGTGTTCCCATTCTGAGGGAAAATCCATAGTATCAATCTCTGGGAAAGGTAAAGCTGTTGCGAATGTAGTAGCCATTGTTGATGACAACGGCCTCAAACACAATTGAAAGTTCACAAAGTTGTCAGAATCTTATACTTCCATCTTACAAAATTTGTTGAAGGATAAGATCATAACTTTACAGACCCCTAATCCTATTAAGGAACCCTACCCTAATTGGTATGATGGGAGCACTTACTGCAGTACCATCGTGTTAATGGATATGATACCGAATGATGTATGCAGCTGCGTCATGAGATATAGGACCGCATCAAGGACAATACCATTCATCTAGATGGGAATAAACAAAACTCTAACAAATTAGTGGCAAAGGAAAATAGTGAATTGTAGATATACAAAGACCGTTTCCATCACACTCTGCTAACATGATTATTGATCCCACTAATTTTGTTACCCAACCCAAGGCCTATGTTAATATGGTCAAATTAACTTCCATTGTTCCACTTGCACCCAGTTCGCTGGATGTTGCATTTGCATCATAGGATTTTCCTTTAAACAACAAACCTTCACCTCTCTACATTCTCGCCCATGTAAATGGTAACATTGTGATAGGAGTCTTGATTGACCCCGCGAGCCATGTGAATATTGTTACTAAAGGAAAAATTAGTATTAAATTCACTACAAAAGGAGAAATATGAAGAGATGAAATCTACCATCCGTACACACGATGGTATGTGTCTTAAACCTTATGGCTCAATTACTTTGTCTATCCTGGTTGGACCTAGGGCTGTCGACATAGTCTTCGATGTTATCCTAGAGTCGGATATGTTTAGAGTGAAGTTGGGCATTCCCTGGTTAGCTTCCATGAATGGGATCGCCTTCGTTATCCATAAGTGTTTAAAATTTTCCCATGAGGGTGTCGTGCATGTAGTACATGACACCAAATATCAGCCTTTGGTATCTCATGGTAGATATTCATCGGATCACTTCTAGCCCTCCTCAGTCGGTCCACTTCCTCTGAGAATGGGCCTACTTTACAAGAACTATGTGAAGTATAAAACTAGGGGAAAAGGGGAGCCATAGCTGACCCTTTCCGTGACAAAACAATTGGTTTCCTCCTCTCCCCAAGAAGAGAAGAAGAAGCATGCGCCAACTATTATTCCTTCTCCAAAAGAGAAGGAGAAGTCCATGTTGGCTCCCTCTCCTTCCAGTAAAGGAAAAGAGAAGGCTACACTGACCACTCCCTTTTCCTTGAAGAAAGAGAATCCCATGACGACTCCCTCTCCTTCCCATAAAGGCAAAAAGAAGGCTACACCGACCACTCCCTTTTCCCCAAAGAAAGAGGAGAAGCCCATGTCAGCTCCTCCTTCTCACAAAGGTAAAGAAAAGGTGACTTTTCCCTGAATTGCCTCATCCTCTCCCCTTTCATGGGAAGAGTATTGGATGAGCAGACCCAGTGGCTACCCACTGATTCCAATGATCCCTCCTTGGCGTAGGCCCAAGATTATGATTGTGGACCTCCCTAATGAATATCCTGGATCGTGGTACTACTTATACAACAAAAAGAAAGGTTCTCATAGAGAATTTGATCTGTAGCCTCCTATTGCTCTTGATCCTAAGGCAATAAGCAAAAAGAGGCCCATTGTCGAGGCTCTCGAGTTGACTCCTCCTGTCGCTCCTCAGCCTACTCCCCCTACTCCCTTACAAGAACATGTTCCTCAACCTAAAACGACCATAGTAGATGTTCCTATGGTTTAGTAGGAACCTCCTGTCCCTTCACAAACTCCGGCCTCTAACTCCAGGAGCCATAGAAATCGCCTTGCACGTGAACGCAAGCACCAAAAAAAGGATCTCCTAGCCAACCAGGCCACCTTGCAAAGAAAGGAGGAAGGAACAACCGCTCCTACTTTAGGACCTCCTGTAGTGTCTTATTTCTCCCTCTCTTTTGCTTCTCTCTAGTTTGGTTCGCTCCCAACTTCCGTTGTGAGCACAAATGTGCCTAACCCTAAACTGGTGTAGGTGTTCATTGCTCCTTCAGTGGAGCCACCTTTACTGATGTCCTTTCTAGATATTCATCCCTTCCCAAAGCACATGGATATGGGTAATACTTTGGTTGTATCCACTGCGGTTCTTTCTTCCTCTTCCTCTACAACCCTAGCTCATTTGTGGGGATTCCATCTCCTCCAACAAAGAAAGAGGCAGAGGCTAGTCCTTCTAACAATGACGAAGGAAGTAAGAGGAGCCCACTTTCTTCATAGGGTGGTCCTGTGCTAACTTGTTATGTCCTTGTGACAGAACTAGTCTCGACTTCTATTGAGTTCGTCACTGCTCTTGAGTCATTTGGTGAGCTTAGCAGTCAATCTCAGGCACAACCTATCCCATCTATTGAAGTAGGACATGGCACTCCTATGGGGTGCATGTTTAACTCCATGGATGAGGTTCTAACCCTATCGGTGATCTTCAAAAAATCACTGAATTTGACTCCACAAGAGCTCGATGGAGAGGGCCTTGAGGGTCCCTCTTCCTTGGCCCTTGTTGTGGGAGGGTCGAATGCTCCTCCTCTTAACATCCCCCCATTGCAGGATCATCCTCCTTCCCCTTATGAGGATTTACATCGGGAAGCAGATGACCTCTTGGCCGATCAATGTTAGGAGGAGCCCCTTTCTTGATCTTTTATGTGTGTGTGTTTTGTGACTCCCCCCATGCTTGTGCTATGTGTGCCTAGATGACCCTTGTCACCCTCGTTGGTGCTTAGATACAGGTGTGGTTTTTGTGTCATAAACCTTCTTCTATTTGTATCATCATTCTTCCATTTTGTGCTTGATTTTTGTTAAAATTGGGGATGATGCAAAGTGTTGGGGGCATTTAGGCTCCCCTTTCGTGTTGACCCAATTTTTTTATTTTTACTTTATCTTCTCGTGCATTCTTCACATGGTCTAATATAGTAGGGGTTTGATGATAGTTCATTTATATACTATTATTATATATATCTATATATATTTATGAGCAATTCTGACCTCGAAATATCAGGCTACCCCTGTGTCCTTTATTTGTGTTTTCTCTCTTTTGATTGATCTTTCTCTCTTCTTTGCTTGAGTTGTCCCTTTCATGTGTGACAATGCCTTCTCTTTACATTTTGTTTTTTATAAAATGCATTCATTTATAACAAATCTTTTCTCAAATATCTTCACAAATTTTTCCTTAGAATCACATTCTCAACTTGCAACCCTAACGAGATATGTTTCCTTCATCACGGGCTATTAAAGAAATGACTTGAAGACCTTCCTTCGAAGTGGGAACAACTTTTATTTCCCCTCGCGCGGGGGAATATTCTTCCTTTCAAATTCCTTGATGAAGTGAACATCTTTCAAAAGGATTCCTTGATAACGAATTGCTCTAAGAAGAACAACTGCTTTCGAATTGTGTGTCTCTTGAGTGGACCCCCCTTCTTCCTCATGGCAGGTTCCCAAGGGAACCTTCTTTCAAAGCCTCTATTCTGAATGGAATTATTTCACATCTAGCCTGGAGGTAGCTTGAATAGACTCATCCCATTCACCCTTTCATGTCTAGCTCGGGGGACAAATTGACTAGACCTTATCTTTCAAACAATGCATTCCTTGAGTGGACCCCTCTTCTTTTCAAGGGTTCCTAAGGGACCCCTTTGAAATTTTTTGACGGTTTGCATGACTATCCGCTTATTTACCTACACAGTTGCTTTTGACATGTTCTATCTATGGGTAGACGTGTTGTCGCTTCCTGACTTTGCAGAGTCCGCTTTCTTAGGTTTCCTCCATGTGAGAGATCTTGGATACCTTCCCTATAGGACTAAGAGCCTATAAGGCACTTCTTTCAATATTCTTCATGCTTGAGTTCATGGAGAATACCTTCCCTATATGAATGAGAGCCTGTAGGGTGCTTCCTTCGGTATTCTTCATGCTTGATTTTGTGGAGAATACCTTCCCTATGGGACTGAAAGCCTATAGGATGCTTCACAGGGCTTCCTTCATGCAAGAGATCTTAGGGGTTGCCTCCTTGCAGGTCTGCGGGCTTGTAAGATGCTTTATTTTTCCAACTTCATAGTTCTGAGTAGCTATGGAGTCCTTTGCTTTTCCTACACCTTCAGGTACACCAGACTGAGTACTACTTCCTCGACAGTTCAAGTATACATTTCTAACTCTACTCTCTTCTTGATCTACTTTACCAAGCACTCATCAGTATTCATGCTCGTTGAAGTGGGGGAAAAATGTATGAGTGAATTTTCATCCCCTATGCAAATTCCCTTTTTTCCTTTATCCACCTTAGAAAATCAAGTTTGGAGGCTTAATTCCACATAAGCCAGTTGTTAGCAGTCCATTGGGCACCTGTTTTGAGCATCGATGGAGGTGTTTCTGTTAGGGATGCTTGTGTGGCATGCAAATGTATGCACAATGCGCTTACATCCTTGGAAGATTCCTATGACTAAACTTGCAAAGGAGTTACACTTCTCATTGGCAGTGAAGTTGTAACACCCCCTTTGGCTAACTGACCCAACTATGGTTATTTTTCCTCATTCTCTCTTCAAATTCACCCCTTCAACATTGAATCCAACTTCTTCTGAGCTATTTCACACTTCAAGATTCCATACTCACACTTTTGCATTCACTCTCACTCACTTCAAGCATCCAAGCACTCTATTGCAGCAAAACTTCACTATGTCACTTCAGTAGAACATGTTTGGGACCACACCATTGCAACAGAGGCTTGAGTTCCTCTCATTTCTCCCCCAAGCATCCTTGAGTGCTCTTGGTGGAGGTGGTGAGCTTCCCTCTCCTCTCCTCTATCACTTGGTTGAGTAGCATAGTACTAATTTATAGTTTTTGCATTCTCTTTATTACACTATTTATTTATCTTGTTTCCTTAGCTATTTGTGGAGGTGGAAACACCTAAACGAGGGTCTAACTGAGGTAGGCCCCTATTCAGCCACCCAATATTTTCCCTCTTTCTGTGTGTAGGTGTGCATGCTTCTCAGAAGATCAGCTGGCGAATGAATTTCTCGATGAGATCCTTCTCATCTTCTTTACTCTTGCTTATTTACTTTACAATATTAGAGAGTATTTTAATCATTTACTTATTTCATTCAGGCCCTTTAGTTCATTAATTGGGTTGTTAGTTGTTTAAGCAGGTTTAACCTTATCTCTGTCGTTGTATGGTCGTACGGACGATAGCGCACTTTAGAGATGCTAGCATGTCGCGTTGTTGTCCAAAGACCGCACTTCTGTCCTTGGGCAAAGAGCTCCCTGAGGTGCAGAGTTGAACCTAAAAACTAACTCGCCTAGCCCCACCTTAAAACTTAGGATTGCAAAGTGGTTGTAGGACTTTATAGTCCTCATCATTCTTACTCTCATATCCTAAACATCACATTCAGTTGAGGTAAGTTAGGGTTGCATCTCGCATCCCAACCCTCTGTGACCTGGGGTCCTGCACGCGGTGGTCCCCCTCTCTTACACTAACTCCCAAAACTAAATTTTCACAACTTGGTTTAAAATGAAAATTTTGACGAACTAGCAAATGTTAATGCTCAGAATGACTTTTTGAGGATAGGTGACCACGCATGAGGACCAATGTAATTTTCCTTGTTTTATGTGCTTAAAGTACGTGGGCTACAAAATAGACAAGTTTTGTAGGGGTTATCCCTTGAATTGAGCACGTTGAATTCAAGAATAATAAGTATCAACTTGTAATGTGGAAAAAGGTGAACCTTGGGTTTAGTGTATAAACCTAAGGTTGCTTTATGGACCTCTTTCCAAGTTACATTAGAATATAGATCACAAGGTGAATAGATTGAATTTCAACCATAAAGGTGAGCCAATCAAACTTGGACCTACACTCTCAGGGCCTTGAAAATGAATTGTAAATGACCTTGAATGGTTGACATAAATGAACTATATGACCTAATGTGACAAATGCAATATTTTGGAAACAAATAGATTGAAATAGTAAATTGTACGTAGATTTGAGAAGTGTTGGATGATGTGTACCTGTCACCAAAAGTTGGATCTGGCATGTAGAGGAGGACTCGGATGTCTAGGGGCATAAGGATCCCTGATAAGGGGTCCTAAAATTGATTATGCAATCGTCCGATATTGGATATAACCTTCTATTTCCCAATTACAGAGTTGTCACAATGCCACAAAAAATTATGTAATTCAATTTCCATGGCTTGATAACTTTCTAGGCTTCAAATGCAACAATGGACAATTTATATTCAAGAATCCTTCAATGCTCTTCAAGCTTGCAACCTGCATATTCACAAAAAGGAGAAATGTTGGTCCATTTTAGGGGATTTCCTCATTCAAACCCTATGTAAGTGTTTCCACTTCCATAATGGCAATGTCAATGATATAAATGATAATTAAAAGGAAGGAATGATGGAATCACAAAGTGTTGCAACTCACCACCCTTTAATGGCTCTTTGAAGGAATGGCATCACCTCAAGGATTTGGATTTTGCTTGTTTGAATTCTTTGGAGGCCTACAACAAGGGTTAGCCTTCACAAAATAATGATAACATGAACACACAAATTTTGGCATGATGTTCTATCTTGAATTGTTGTAATAAATCACTAAAATGTTGCTCTTGACTTGTTGATAATATCACTTGCTTCTTAATTGTGGTTAGATTTCAAATGATAAAATGACTAGGTATTTATATGCAATTGTTCTAATTTCTCAAAAATTAGATTCCAAAATCCAACATTTAAAATTTGAATTATGATGTTAAAATTCCACCAACAACATATTAAAATTGATCTTTTTCAAAATAGGGGGACCCATACGCTCATGGGCATATCGATCCTAGCCCTATCTACAAGGACATTAAGTGTTGGGATCAAAACAGTAACTGCTTGCATTTATTTAATGCTTGCAATCCTTCAAAAAATGGTAAAAATAGGCTTTGGAATGCATAATTTAGGAAATTAAGGACCCAATTAGGCTCATCAAATTAGGGGGGGAAAAACATAGTGTGAAATTATTAAGGGTGGCAATTTTCAACACCACACAACTAAAGGGAGTAGAAATGTACTTCTTTCCCCTATTAGGTATAGATATGGATTTTACTATAGGGATTAGAGTCTTAGGGAAATTTCCCCTATTCTCAACAAGTCATATCAATGTCATATTGATGCTTAAAAAGAGGTTACAAGGATTCCCTATTGGGTGGGCAAGGGTGGAGGAGAAAATGATGTCGAAAGGGGTGGTATTGGCATGGAGAAAATGTGATATGGATATGCACATGGTTGTATATAGAGATGGGAGGAGCTTGGGTTGTAGGGTCACACTATTGCATGTGGGAATTGGAGCACATAGTTATTCACTATGATCAAAATTGATAGAGTATATATATAAATATGAGGTGACCATGAGGTAGTCGTAGATAGGGGATATGGCTTTTGAAAATGGGTCATTGATGAGATCAATCAATTAGAGTGGAGGCCATGGTGAGCATGTGAGGCTTGGTTGAGGGACAATGAGAAATTGGAATATGTGTAGTCAATATGTTTCTTTGTGGAGTGGAAATCACATGTCATAGATTTGTTCTACCACATAAGGTGTTATGAAAATTTGGCTTGCCACAAGGTAGGCCATTAAGATAGGTAATATTTAGTCAATATCTCAAGAGATAGGTCCATGGAATTTTTTTTTATGTATGAGAAGATTTTCTACAACTATAATAAATGTCATGGGTACTTTTATTAGATGTGGAAAATGTAGGTGTTACTCCATATTATGTAAAGTGGTTGGCTACTCATTGCATAGAGAAATTTATAATTCTTAGTAATAGGGGAGAGGTAAGTGGACATGGGGGTAAGGGAGTCAAGATTAGAGGAGGCATGAGTGATGGAGAAAGTCCATTAGAGGCTAGAGGAAATAGTGTAGGTGCACTGAAATTAAAGGTAGGAGTGGGTGGGGAGGACCTAGAGAGGAGATGAAGGTAGATTATGGGAAACACAATGAGGAAGAGGAGATGTAATTATGATTAGCCATGATGTTATCATATTCAGACACATATTAGATGGAGAGGGTTGAGACTTGTGTAATGAGGGACCAAGTGTTAGGTCAAATATTTATTATTCTATAAACATTACTAAATAAATGCATGAATAAAATTGCATAAATTTCACTATATGCTAGGTACGGTGAATGCACAAAGAAAATCACATAAATTTCATTATATGTTTTTGATAAAATAAGTTGCACTTACAAGGTGTAGTACCATTTACACAATGATTCCAAAGGGCTAAAAAGAGACTAAGTCCAAAGATACATCAAAAGACTAGTAACAACAAAAACCAAAAGAAATAGGAACAACAGACCAATAGTAGAGAAAAACCCACAACCCAGAACATAGACCCACACATTACATAGTATTCCCATCCCACTTCTCAAAGAGAAGATTAAGGAAATTATCACCCACCCAATTAGGCCCCTCACCCTCTTTTTTCTTCTCCACTTCTTCCTTGAGAACATCAATGAGTGTGATAGAAGATATGTGAATGATCTTAATGGTGAATTGTGTCAACCGAGTGAACTTCTTTTCTAGTTTTTCCATCCACGCCTATAGCTTGTTGAAGTCCTCTGACATGTCATTATATGATGGGGATAGTTCAAAGTATTGATTACTGCATCATTGAATAGATGGGATAGTGAGTGTAAAAATCTTTTTGAATTTTCATATAGTGGGGCTAGCAAGTTTCTTTTATCTATGGTGTATTCTTTGAATATGGGATATTATGAGCATATGTTTTTAGGTTGGGATGGGGAGAGGAATAAGGATAGGTTAGGATAAGATGGGTTGGTTAGTGGGTATGATTAACGTGTAGCAAATTCTTTATTATGTTAACCTAGTTTTGATATAGTAATGGGTTTTATACACCAAGGTGTAAAGATAAAGGTGACAATATATCTATTGGATGGCTTGACACACAAACAAGAGGTTACCTCAATATCACCAAGGAAAAATTACCTCAGTGGATCCAATGATGAGGTAACCAATAAGTATAAGAGGATTCCATTATAGACACAAGGTGTGGGATGACCTTGGTGAGTCATGTGAGGGAAGAACCATTAATAATGAGTAGACACTTACAAATAAAAGGCAATAGAATGGATTTGGAGGGTCTATGTGAAGGAAAAATCATCACACATAAGGAAATACATGCATACACAAGGTTATTATAAAACTTGGTGAGTCACAAAAAAGGACAACCAAGCAAGAAAAAGGATGGATCCACACATACAAGGATATTGCTAGTGTTGGTGGGTCATGTGAGGGAACAACCAAAAAACATAGCACATAGAAACAAAGTATCATGCCCCAATGTATACCAATCAAGATGCACCATAATATAGAAATATCAAAGTGGTCATGAGTAGTATTACACCCCATTGTGTGTTTAATTATCTACTATTACTATGATTGGTCTAAATAATGAATATATGAATGTGTTTGCAATTCTGATTGGAAATCATGTACTTGTACTTTGTTTAATTGTATCATTAGGAGAATAATGAATGAATGCTAATTGGATTTGATGTTATATTGAAATGAATTTTTAGAAAGTATTTTTATTGAATTTTATATTCCAATGATGATTTATATGATGCAAATGATGGTATTGTGAACGACTAACTACTATTGCAACTATGTTAAGTTGAATGCAGATAGAGGGATCAAGCCTATGAAAGAAGGGGAAGTATCACTCAAGAGAAGGATTTGGTTTGGTAACCCTTAATGAGGCCTAAACTAAACTCACACACACTCACATATAAAATGGTTAATTCAAGTCCTAGTTCAGGGAAATTGGTAAGTCATTCCTTAGTTTGGTTTTTCCATGTTGTAGGTGGTTGTGATCTCATTTGAGAGTGTTTTGATTTGTGTTAAGTGCTTCATTGGTGAAATCTCTTTCTTTTATGTTCTTTATGTAATTAGTTAGAAATATATACATAGAACACACACACACATATGTATGTATGTATACATATGCATGTCAATGATGAGCCCATGTACATGAGTTAATATGTACATGAGTATACGAAGGTAGAAATACCTCTGCATGCTCATGAATGGATTGCTCATGGGCATGAGGGTATCAAATGGACAAATAAGACATGTATATATATATGGATATATACATCAAATGTATATGTGACTAATTGATAAGTTGGAAAATATATGTGAATGATTGTATGAAAAAATGTATATATGCAATATATGCATATATGCACATATTGGCATACGTGTACATATTGATGTAATGGTGCGTCCATACACATAAGTTGATATATGTATGTATATGTACATATGTATATAAGTATATACACATAATGTTGTTTTTAAAATGATAGCATAGAAATATGCATTCAAATATTAAATGATTTGTATTGATTAATGTTAAGGAATATATATATATATAGTGATAAGTTTATACACTACATAAAGCACTCGCATGAAAGTATTATAGTGTCGTTATTAACATAGCACATATATGAATATAAAACCTACACCATGGATTAAAGGATCCAATGCATAAAGCGTAGCAAGTAAACATAGTGGCAATGTGAATATATCACAAAAAGTGTATAAAATGTATTAACATGAGAATAAGATTCCAAGTAGATTATTAAGTCAATAAGCATGTATTAAATGGAGTCGACACTTTTGTTAAGTGTTGAGTGTAGAACATAGACCAAGTCAGAAACTTTTAACATGAGACTTATTCTTCTATGAAAATATGATGACCAACTTAATAGGGAATGAGGTGTTTTCGTGACACCAACTTATGAATTCCTTAAAGAAAATAGAAATCTGTTGCTAATTGTTAAACATGTGCTAAAATTAATTGTTCAAGCCATAGCTAGCTCAATAAGAGGTTGATCTGTTGTTTCATTAGTTGAGTATTCACTTGAATCATTTCCACCTTTTTACTAGAAGTGTTGAGTCAAATTACATTATTGAGTGGTGTCGAATTGCTTAGCATACTTGTACGCATCAATGTCTCACATTTTTGTATAAATAGATGAGTTATTCTCCTCATTCAGATGCCCAAATCACTTTCATTCTGTTGCTCTTTATCTGCATCATCTTGCAGAGAGTTTTCATTTGAGAGATATTTTATTGTAAGGTTTGAGTTTGAGAGCTATTTTATTGGAGGATTGGAAGAATTGTTCTTGGAAGGGTTAAGCTAGGAGTCAGCTCAAGTTCAAATTGGAATAGCATACTACAAGCATGTTGAATCTTTCTTTTATTTCTAAGTATGCTTTGGAAAGATTGAATGTTATTATTTGATTTGTGTGGTATTTCTTTGATTGTTGGAATAGGGAAAGATTATGTTTATTTATTTGAAAACTGAAAGGAGCTTTATTATACTCTATTTTTGTATGAAGCTTATTTAAAGTGTTTGTACATACTCCATATTAAGGAGTGATTTCATTAATTAGTATTATATACTAGGAAACGAAGCTACTTGAGTAGCTATGAAGTATTTGTTACAATTTTTTTGGGAAATTAAACTATAGGTAGTTCATAGGTTTTCCTACAAGATTAGTTAATCCCATGATAGCAATAACTTATGTGTAAAGTGAACTTAGTAGATTTGATATAAACATAGAAGGAATAGATTGTTCATGTGGTTAAAGAATACCTCACAAAGGGATTACCTATGCATAATGTACTATTGATCTCAAGACAAATCAAGTTAGGGAAGTAGGGAAGTGTATATGATCTATGATGACTTTTTATATGAAACTTTGGCCAAAGTAATCTAATTTTCCACTGGTTACATTTTCAATTTCATTGTGTACCTTTTATGCATGCTTTTTCATGATTGTCATACAAGTTCTAGTCATGTAGGGCACAAAACTAAGTTCAGCTAGGCCATAGTTATGAGGTTATCAAACCAACTCCTTTTTCAAAGGGTAATGCCATCTTGCCATATCTGGAAGATGTGCGGGGAACCACATAAGAGTCTTTTGTTGGTGAAAAATTGCTTGATTGATGCTTCCCCTTAGTTGGTAGTCAAGGTTTGAGGGAATCTTCCTAGATCAATGTACATCTATTGTTGAAGGAAGCTTAGAAAAGCTATGTATGTTTTATTTGTAATCTATCTTGAAAGCATGTAAATATTTTTATTATGAAAGAGAACAATGTTTGGAAATATTGTTGTGTTATTTATGCTCATTTAATCTCTTCAGAATACATTTTGTTATTGCATTTGGAAATGTACATAATTTATTGATTGAAAGATTGAATTTAGAGAATTTATCTTTGTAGAACAATTGGCATCTTACACGTGGTATTAGAGTTATCAGGTTTAGCTTTGGAACCTATGTGCTCGTCATACTTTTCGTCCAACATTAACTAATGTTTAGAAATTCTTGTGCCAGGATGGTGCATCTCAAGTTAACTGCAAGAAAGTCAATAATCAAGAATAAGTGTTATCTAAAAGCCAAGAATGAAAAGAGGCCATTGTTCGTACAATAGAGGGAACCAACTACGAAAATGTTATCTAGTTAAGTGATACTGAGACAATCAATCACGCTCTTTCTTGAGTTAGTCAAGTAAAGAGAAAGATGAGGGAGGAAGCTAACTTCAACTATTTACCTCTAGTCTCACCAGCAAAATATGACTCTTTGTCACTTTCCAAGGATATGCCCTCGGAATGTAGCATCAACCATGCATAAATATTTAGGGACCCTAGAGTTCTTCCTCTATTTGAAGTGAATGTAATTTCCTCAAGTAATGAATGTGAAGGATATATTCCTCATAACTATGTGTTGAAAGATAAGTCTAAAGGTTACTACCCCTTTTGGGATAGGGAAGATCAAATGAGAGATGAACAAAAATCTACGGGGTATACCTTGTTGAGTTATGTATCAGAGAGTGAATATGAGGGATACTCTCCTCTCAACTATTTGAATAGTCGTTCTATGTAAATAGAAAGGATATTGAAATCCTTATGAAATAAATAAAACTTATTCATTTATCAAAGCTTTCATTCATTTACTTATAAGAAATTTCTATTATGTGTGAATAAATGCTCAATTAAAATGTTTTTCATTAAGTTGTGTACCCCATCATATCGCCACTTTTTGGCCCGTCATGATCCTTCACATACCCTGTAACTTAATTGAATCTAATAAAGGTGAAACTTTAGGTGCAATAATTTTCTTGCAAAGGATGGTGAGAAAAAGGACTAATCCTAGAGGGGGCCAAGAAGTTGGACAAGGTCTAGAGGGTATTGAAGCTAAACTGGATCAAATTTTGGCTATTATTCATGAAACCAACACACAGTTGGGGAATCTTGAGCAAGAAGTAAGGGAGAAAGATAGAGTGGAACAAGAGGTTCCAATTAATGAAGAATTCCCCATTAATGAAAATGAGGGAGAGAATTCTCATGATCATACTCATAATTAAGAACATAAGAATGAGAATTTACACTCTTAGGTTGAAGGAACTAGTAGGAAATGTTTGGCAACTGAACTTACTAGGGACATGAGGAAAATAACTCCACCTAAATTTGAAGGGATTACCAATGGGGAAGAAGCTGAGGCATGGCTAATAAAAATGGAAAAATATTTTGAGATAACAAACTACTCAAAAGTTACCATGGCTATTTGGGGAGCTTATCAGTTAGCAAGAGAAGCCTCTAACTAGTGGATGAAAAAGAAAATGGAACTTGGACTCAGTTCTTTGAAACTAAATTGGGATGAGTTTGTGGAGATATTTTGTAAAAGGTGGTTACCCCAACTCTTTTTCAACCAGAAGCTTACTAATTTCCAAAATCTTAAACAAGGGGACATGTCAATTAATGAGTACTAGGAGAAGTTTACTCATCTGATGAGGTGCGTTCCAATGTACCAAAAAGATGAGCTCTTTTGTATCAAGAGATTTATTATGGGGCTTAATGGATGAATAGGTTGAGAAGTGGATGTGCATGGACCATCTACCATGGACCTAGTCTATGGAAAGGATATGAAGCAGGAGCAGAAGCTCAAGGCCATCTCCATCTATAGGGAGAATAGAAATCATAAGAGGTTTGGAGGAACTCAAGATAACCAAACTCCAAATAAGTATAATGGAGTGCAAGATTCTTAGAAGCAAGGAGATAGAAGATCCTGAAGCAATTGGAGCGAATCAAGGAAGGATCATAGGGGAAAAATAATAACAATAATCCCAACAATGTTGGAAGAAATGTTAGTATATATAATGGATCCATGGGGAGGAAAGGACTAGCAACTGAATGCTACACATGTGGCGGAAACCATTATGCTACTTACTGTCCCAACAAATCTTTAGGGACATGGCCACATGGAAACCCTCTCCCAACCCAACAAGTTTCTTTCCAAAAAAAGATACATGCTACCTTGGAATATCGTCAAGTGGAGTACCAAATCACTCCAATGGAAACACTAGACATTTTATTTAGTATATACTCATTGATATTGGAGCAACTGAAAATTTTATTTCACCTAAAATAGGTAAGTAAATATCTAGGAAAGTTGGATTTATGGCAAAGCCTTGGGTTGTTGAATATGCAAACCAAACAAGAGAAATGTTGGAACAATGCTTGTTTGAAACTAAGATTGAACTTCCTTATTTCTCAACTTAGGTAAACTTGTATGTAGTACCTTTAGGATCCTATTGTGTTATCCTAGGAATGAACTGGCTTTGGAAATATAAAGCCAAGGTGGATTGTCATGCCAAAACTGTAGAGTGCTTAGATGATCTAGGAAAATGGGTAACATTGCAAGGGGTGTCTAGGGAAATCAAGTTGTGTGAAATCTTTGCAATATAATTGCATAAGGCAAAGAAGAAAGGATGCGAGCTCTTTGCAGTTAAGTTGGAAAAACTTGAGGAATCCATTTCCCAAGATGATTAAGTCATCAATGGGTCGCAAGTCCATTATGAAGTAGAGGAAGGTGAAGTAATGGAAACTAGAAAGACGGATATGAAGAAATATCCCATTTTGTGAAAAAATTGCAGATGTATTTCTAGAGGAGCTACCTGGATTACCACCCAAGAGGATATTTGATTGCTCCATTGACCTTGTACTAGGATCAAAACCTGTTTCCAAAGTGCCTTACCGAATGAAAACTATAGAGTTAATGGAGCTTAAGGCACAACTAGAAGGGTTCATGATATCCAGAGGATTGATAAGACCCAGTGTTTCACCCTGGGGAGTGCTAGTGATCTTCATAAAGAAGAAGGATAGTACATTGTATTTGTGCATAAATTATTGGATGCTTAATAAAGTTGTGATAAAGAAAAAGTACCCTTTGCCACACATTGATGATCTCTTTGATCAAATGTGAGAAGCAACTATATTTTCAAAAATTGATCTACGATCAGGATATCACCCGTTAAGGATCAAAGATGAGGACATTTTCAAGACTGCTTTCAGGATGAGATACAAAAACTATGAGTTCATAGTCCTTCCATTCGGACTTCGAATGCACCAACAACATTCATTAACCTAATAAACAACATATTTAGGGATTTCCTAGATAATTTTGTATTGGTTTTCTTGGATGACATTCTAATTTATTCCAAGAATGAGGAGGACCATTTCAAGCACTTAGAGATAGTTCTTCAACATTTAAGAGAACATTAGTTATATGGAAAATTTTCTAAGTGTACGTTCTTTCAAAATAAAGTGCAGTACTTTGGTCATATGATTTCGGCTGACAAAATTTTAGTGGATCCAACCAAGATAAAAGTAGTAATAGATTGGCCAATACCTAAGCATGTATTTGAAGTCAGGATTTTTATGGGTTTAGCAGGATACTATTGGAAGTTTGTGGAAAATTTTTCTAGTATATCCTTTCCTATTACTTCATTACAGAGGAAAGGGAAAAAATTTGAGTGGAAAAAAAATTCCAAGTAGCATTTGATCTACTCAAGGAAAATTTGACTACTACTCCAATTTTGAAGGTTCTAGATCTTGAAGGAAACTTCACTATCATTATAGATGCATCAGGTGAAGGCTTACGAGGAGTTTTGATGCAAGAAGGGCATGTTATAGCTTTTGAATCAAGAAATTTGAATCCCTATGAGAAAAATTATGCATCACATGGTTTTGAGCTAGCAATAGTGGTTCATGCACTGCAGATGTGGAGGCACTATTTGTTAGGGAAGCCTTTTGAATTAAAAATTGATCATCACTGTTTGAAGTATTTGTTCACCCAACCCAATCTAAATGTATGACAAAGAATATGGTTAGAGTTGGTATCAGATTATGACGCAATATCAACTATATTAAAGGGAAGGAAAATCAGGTTGTTGATGCCTTAAGTTGTAGGAGACATATTGCCTCAATAGTCACGATTCAAACTGACTTTAAAAGCCAAGTATTACAAAAGTACAAGGATGAGTACTATGAGTGAGTTAATCAAGCACTCACAAAAGATATCCAAGATGCAAGGTACGAGGGATATCACTTTGAACTCAATGGATTGCTAAGGTTTAAAGGAAGAATATATGTGCCCAACTCTAAAGAGTTAGGGAATCTTGTGTAAAAAGTTCATGAAGCACCATACTTAGGACATCCTGGAGTGACAAAAATGTTGGCTGATGTGAAGCCATTATATTTCTGGAAAGGGATGAAAGGAGATGTTGCAAGATTTGTGGTTAAATGCTTGGAGTGCCAAAGAGTGAAACCTAAACACCATCACCCTGTAGGCTTACTATATCCACATGATATTCTAGAGAATAAGTGGCAATTCATTAATATGGACTTTGTACAAGGATTACCCATGTCAATGAATAAGCACAATTCCATTCTAGTGGTGTTGGACAAGCTTACAAAGGTAGCACATTTCATACCTGGGAATTTGACAAACGAAGCTCTTGTTATAGCTCGCAAATTCATTCAAGAGTTGTTTAGGTTGCACGGTATTCCTAAGAAGATTATCTTAGAGAAGGATGCACACATGATTTATAGGTTTTGGCAAACCTTATTTTCTACACTTGGAACTCAGTTAAATATAAGTTTAACATATCATCCAGAAACATATGGCCAAACAGAAAGATTAAACCAAGTATTGGAAGACCTAAGTTAAGGATGTATTGCATGGATCAACAATACAAGTGTGAAGATTATTTTCCTTTGGTGGAATTTTCATACAACAATTCCTACCATTTTGCAATTAATATGGCTCCTTTTGAAGCATTATATGGCCAAAGGTGTCAAACCCCTATAAGTTGGGTTAAACTTGAGGACAAGGTGAGTCTAGGGCCAGAGATGTCAGAAATGGAAGAACAAGTTAGGGTTAGTAAGCAAAGGCTAGCTAAACCAATGATCAGAAGAAAAGATATGTTGATTCAAAAAGGATACCTAGGAACTTTGTTGTAGGTTCGGGTTTTTAGCGACTGGGCAATAGGAGTATGATGTTGAATGTGGGACCCAATGTGATGATGGTTAACAAATGGCAATGAATGATTGCATCAAGGCCATCCATAATGGTGCATGATCAATGGTTGCGATCAAGAAGATCCAATGGTGCCTGTCAATTTCAAGCAGATTACCCGTCGTTCTAAATGTTCTAAATAGGGTAGAAAAATCCTATTTTATTTTTGGTCTATTTGGTTTGGTATAACAGATACCTATCTATCCATTTTTTACTCTATTATATAGAATCGTTTATATATTATATTATTCCTCTTTCACACTAAAAAAGATTTTGGTATCTATATTGAAGTAGGTATTATATTATTAATGTCTAAATATTGCATTGTTTACTCATTATTGCAATTGCCCAGGATACATTATTTTAGAGTATTTATATAAACCTTTTTCTTACTAACTGAAAAAACTAGGATTTGCCCTTATATTCTTAAAATGGCAGGGAATAGGCTGAAATTATCAGATGAACTTCTAATTACAAAATCAACTTGATCGTTAAATTAGAAGTTCATTTTGTACCATGTAATATACATTTTCATTCTCAGAAAATGTCGTTTAAACATGCGTAAATAAAAAAAATATTTGTCATTCTGTTCTATTTAAGTTATAATATAACAAAACATGAGCACAGATAATCTAATCTCGATACTTAATTGAATCGAGAGAACCTCACTATTTGCGATTCTTTCATCTAAAAGATAGTGTGAGCAGAGCATAATAACTATTTATTGTGCATCCAGCAGGAATTGAACCCGCGACTTCCCAATTATGAGTTGGGTGCTTTTACCATTCAGCCATGGATGCTATGATAAAACAGAACTAAAAAAAGTGAATTTTATTATAATAAGTATGGATTCAGATTAACCAATTTAATTCTAATTTATGTTTCTAATTTTCAATAAGAAATAGACTTGGGATTGTTAGCAATTTCTATACCATAAAATGGTAGATAAAATGATAATTAATGGACAATACAGATAGATAAGATTAAATGAATTAAAAATGAATTAAAGAAGTCTCGTTCTTTTCTAGTATACCCGTCGTTCTAAATGTTCTAAATAGGGTAGAAAAATCCTATTTTATTTTTGGTCTATTTGGTTTGGTATAACAGATACCTATCTATCCATTTTTTACTCTATTATATAGAATCGTTTATATATTATATTATTCCTCTTTCACACTAAAAAAGATTTTGGTATCTATATTGAAGTAGGTATTATATTATTAATGTCTAAATATTGCATTGTTTACTCATTATTTTGGTATCAAGAAGATCCAATGGTGACATGTAGGTTTGTGTGGGCCTGATGATAGAGCTTGAGGAGATAGTGGACTTTGGATGTGTGTCCTGGTGGACCCTTCATATTGCAAGCGATGTATTAAGGAGATTGGCGACAAAGATCAAAAGGTGATTGATCCAACAATGATCATCAGTCAGTGGATATCAACGACACATGATTAAAGGAATTTGATTTGACCACAAAGATTTAAAAGATATGATGATGAACGAGAGCCAATGCGAAGAAGATCAATGACCCAAATTTGAATGTAGTAATCACAAATGGCTAACTCAGTGTGAAGGGGGTTTCGAGTGGTAACTGACACAGGAGAAGGAATTAATTGGTCCAACTACACCTATGACCAATGTCAATGAAGATTTAATATGTTAAGTGGTGACATAGTTTGCAAAATATTTGAAGATCAAATTAGATCGAATGAACAGGAGAATGCATTGAATGCATAATCTGATTCTAGGGTTTGACAAAGAATGAATGAAGGACAATTCTTTGTATCAAAATTAAATGTTGTGTGGCTCGATGCAAAGGTATGGTGATATCTAATGAACCTTATCAGATGTCTCTATGATGAGCTAGATGATGGCATGTAGCTCAAAGTACAAATAGCTTGCTAGTGAAGTTAGCATATGAAGAAAACCCTAATAGTAAGTTGGAGATGATCTAGACGATTGAGAGAATCTCGAGGTAGAGATTGTAGGTCAGTGGAGATAGAAGACAATTGGATATTGTCAATGTTAGATGGTTGTAGTAAGTGGGTACGAACAAATAGAACAACCTGTAGTTGTAAGGAATGTTGAGTAGTATAACATCTAAGAGAGAAGTATGTTGTAGAGATAAGAAGTGTGTTTTGTGTGTTTGTGAAAGAGAGAGTGATGTGCAACATATAGAGAATGCATTTGTAAAGTTTTGGACTATAAAACAAAACATTATCTAAGTTGGCATTCAAGAGAGTGTAGAATTGTGAGACACTGCAGAAAGGGAAGAAAGTGTTGTGCAAAGCAGAGAAAAGTGAAAAGTAGAGGTATGTGTTGTTGAGTGTGCAACTTCAATAGCAGAGTGTGTGTTGCAGTGAAAGCAACAATGTATTGAATGTAATGATGCATTATAGGTTGTGTAGAACCAAATTGTATGCATAAATAAATTTGTAACGTTGTATTGAGTTGTGGCTTAGATCAGGGGATTGTAGTCTCCATGAAGTTGTGGTTTCTAAATTAGGGTGTTGTTGCATCCTTGGGTTGTAGCCCTAAAAGCATTGTAACAGAGATCTGGATTGTGACCCCAGATTTGAGTAGTTGAATTAAGAAGGCTTTGTCATGGTGGTTTTTCCCATATTGGGTTTTCCACGTATATCTGATGTTATATATATACATATTTCTTTGCTATCATTTGGCAGATGTGTGGGGCACCACATAAGAGTCTATGGTTGGTGGAAAAGCGCTTGAGTGATACTTCCCCTCTTTAGTTGGCAGCCAAGGTTTGAGGGAATCTTCCATGATCGATGTACATCTATTGTTGAAGGAAGCTTAGAAAGGCTATGTATGTTTTATTTGTAATCTATCTTGAAAGCATGTAAATACTTTTATTATGAAGGAGAGCAATTTTTGGAAATATTGTTGTGTTATTTATGCTCATTCAATCTCTCTTTGGAAGAATTTTTTTTATTACATTGAGAAATGTACCTACTTTATTCACTTAAAGATTGAATTTAGAGAATTTATCTTTGTAGAACAATTGCCATGTTACAAGTAGGTTTACTATGGGTCAAAAAGTATTATTAAATTTTAATTAATAATATTTTTTTAAAAGGTGTGTTGTGGATAGTGTTAGCTAGTGGTAGGGAATTTAGAAAGAAAAAATAACAAACCTTTAAACAATGTTTTTTTGGTAAAATAAGAATTCAAAATATAAAAAAACTATACCAAAAAGCAATTTAGAAGAAAGAGCACATCTCTTGATAATATTTGGTAAAAGCAAGAATTGATTCTATAGCATCATAAAATCCAACCTTTGTACATACATAATATATAGTTAAAATATGATGGAAAATTCTAAAGTGAAGTTTTCACTCCTTAAAACAAACTAGTTAAGAGCCCCAAGAGATTACCATACAAAACCATTTAATTCAAGAAAGAATAAAATTCAACCTAGTTGCAAGCACTTCCAACTCTTGGAATTCTATTTATTCTTCTTAATTTATCAACTCTAAATGTTGCTCCATACATTTTCCATTCACTATCCACTTTGGCCACCACTTGCATCTCGTTTAGAGGATGATAAAAACTTTATAGACCTCCTCTATTCCAAAAAATGCAACCTACAAATCTAATTTAAATATCACCAAACAATAAATTCAAAACATAAGTATTTCCAAATAATTGACTCATAAATCTAGTTGGATAAAAGAAAAAGAGGATTATGTGTAGTTAACTAGGTCGAAAGGAAGCAAATGATTTATCATTTCCATCTTGTAACATATTTGGATCATTTTAAAAACTTAGTGACCCATCTAAGGCACTTCCACAATACAATGTTGTTGAATGCATAAGACAATTGAGAGGGGGGTGAATCAGTTGTTCATTAAAACATCAAAACCCTCATTAATATTCAGATCCTTATTAACCCTTAATCTATTAAATTGATTTAGCATGAAAGTAAATAACAAAAATAACAACACATTAACATGACCATACACATCAGAACACCAGATTTATATGGAAAACCCAAGAAGGGAAAAACCATGATAAGGATTAGCTCACAATATAAATTAATTGCAACATCGAATAGAATAAGCTCACTGCCAAAGGGATCATTACCCAAAAGGAGGGATCACCAACAATGACTCATTTCCAAATTATAAAGAAGAAGATAGAATATTGTTACAATGAGAAATACATCTCAGAGCAACAAAAAATATTCCCCACTTCACCACCAGTGCATTCACACTCTCTCTAAAGAATGCAGACACCTTCTGCTCACTGATTCTAGTAGTCTTAATCATTAAAGCTCACACTTTATTTCACACTTTCAAACTTCACATCACACACTCTTACACATGTTTTCCATTAATTTACCACTCATATATACCATCCTTAGCCTTTAACACAATTTGTAGGGTTGGTTATGCACCTCAACAATGAAAATTCAAATTAGCTTGGCACCAAAGCATTCCCATGGTGGAGAGGAATGAAAGTGGACCACATCACACCTAAATTCAGACCTAAATCCACACATATATGCCATGCCACACTTCTACAAGCACCAAAGCTTATCATAATTAATGTAAACACCCAAGGTCGACCGAATGCATGTTGACACCATTAGACAATGAAGTGCATGCTTCCTTTGATCCACAAACAACTCACAGACCACACACAACACTTAACACAATATGGAATATTCCATTAACACCCTAAAATCCAACAAATTCTTTGCAACAACTTTCACCTAAAATATACATTCATTCTATGCAACTAGTTAACCTTCCATACACTGTAACACATGAAATCAACCTTGCAGAGGACCAAACCACAAACAACTCATACTAAAGATAGATATGCACACTATAATCACACTCCTAGATCTATAAGATCAAAAACCATAATGTGGAGATATGCAAAGTAAAACCATTTCTCCTAAACACCATTGTTCTCATAATTCACACACTGGTAAACACAACTTCTTTTGCAGAATGATCCAAAACATGAAACTCTAGATATAACACCTTTGATCAACATATCTGAACCACACAAGTAGATCTTCAATATAGAAGAAATGTGGAGCAAAAACCAAAACACTACTTTTCCACACTAAACACTCTTTTCCTCAAATTTTCTCAAAAGCACTTGAAAACCGAGCACCACAAACACCATCTCATCATATGCAACACCTTCTCAGAATCTCAAATACACAAGAGGTTGAACATCCACAAACACATGCTCATCAAAAAAACACTAGAGGTTGATATTAGTGAGACTACTAATGACAATATAATGCAACCAATCAAAGAAACTCTATAGGTTGACATCAATGCAACACCATAGACCTGCTGACATTAGTGACAACACAAACTTCCAAAAAATGTTACTCAACCCTTTTTATCTTACAAAACACACACAATCCTTTTTATGAGACTTCAATGATGGTTGCTAAAACTTTTCCCCAATTCTAAGCCATATCTAACAAACAAACTAAAAGATACACACATTATTGAGTAATATTATAACTTATTTACTTTATTTTACAATGGGAACTTGTCAATGAAGTTGTTAAAAGGAGATAGGTTTTTTAAAAGATTAAAAATATTATCAACAATTGTATTTACTATTTTTAATTATTATTTTTATTTTATGTACATAGGTCTTTCACACCCATATATAATTGTAGATGCCTCTTGGCATAATAATAATATACTATATACTAATAATTAATATATTATTAATTAAATTATGGGGTTCATCCCATAGTGCAATGGTTAAGTGGTGGTGTTGTTATGGCCACTAGAGTTCAAGTCTCTGTTGGGCTATTGTGATAGCAAGTATTATGCCTTCGTTGATCCAATGTGCTCACAGGCTTGACCTGCAATGTTGAGGTTGTTGATGATGTTCATGCTTGAGGCCCATTTTCTTGTTGAGTTGGTGTGCTCACAGGCTTTGTGCCCTAGTTGGGCTACCATGCTCACAGGAGTGGATTGTTACTTGAGTTCATGCCATGGAAGAGGTCCCCAAATTATGGCCTCCATGTTGGCTTGAGCTAGGCTAAAAATTCTAAATGTAACTGATAAAAAATAAAAATAAAAATTATTAATTAAATTATATATATTATAATAATACATAATGTAATTAATAATAATATAAATAAGGGCGGGGGCCCTAGCTCGGTTGGCTAAGTAATTCCGTTGCAGCTTGGCTGGTCACGAGTTCTAGTCTCCCCCGTCCCGTGGTACCGGAGGGCGTGTCGCGCCAGTGCCGCCGGTCATGTTAAAAAGTTTACCAGGCGCACTGTAGTTTATAGGGGGTCGTGCTACCCGATTCCTGTAGTCTATATATATATATATAAATAAAATATAATAATTATTAATATATATATATATATATTAGAGTTAGGATTGCAGGTTAAAGTTTGGGGTTAGAATTAAGTTTAGGTTAGGGTTAGGGTTAAGGTTTTAATTTAATTGAGGTTAGGTAGGGACAGGGTTAGGATTATAGGATAAAGTTTAGGGTTAGGGTTAAGACTAGGATTAATGCTTTAAAATAAAGCTTCAGGTTAGGGTTGAGTTGGGGTTATGGTTCAATTACATTTAAGATTAGAGTTATGATTCAATTAGGGAGGGTTCAATTGAGTTAGAGTTAGGGTTCAATTAAGGTTAGTGCCATTGTTAGGAATAGGATTAGGGTAGGGTTCAATTAGGGTTAGAGTAAGAGTTAGGATTCATATAATGTTTTAACGTTTAATCAATTTCTTACATAAAAGTGCAATAGGTGCTTGAGAAGAATGTCTTTTAGCATTTTTTTTTGCTAGTTAAATTGTTGCTAAGGGGCAACACCCTGTCTCGCTTTAAAAAAAGGAGCTTACATGAGTTTCTGATAACTAAACAAAGACTCCCTTGATGGCCTTCCCTATCAAAATGGCCATTCCTACATCTCTTTCCTACCCAATATGTGTATGCATTCACAATTTTCAATACAAAATGGCCTGGTTGTGACACAGGCTTTACTTACTATCCCGGGACTGACTGTAACTTACTAGACCCTAATACTTGCTATCACTATAATAAAACTATGAAAATATTGAAACTATACTAGAACCAACAGACTTCTTCAATCCTCATCATCATCTGACTCTGTGCACTTCATGTAGGCAACGTAGTTTGATACCATTGGCCAATCCGCTCTACAATTTTGGTGAGCCAGGCCTTTCGCCTTCTCCTTAGGGTCTCTAGGGTCATTCTGGAGCCAAAGTCCCAATCATCATCATCCCCTGCAACAATTTCTTTTGAGATCCCTTCGTCCTCCACGTACCTCATTGCCCAGCCTCATGGAAGGTTGGTCACTAGCTTGGCTGCTCTAAGGAGGAAAGTAATGCTCCGCTCACGCTCATCCCTCAACTTTTCAAACCCTTCTATATCAATGGTTCGAATAAGGGGAAATTTCATGACCTCCCTACCACGCATTTACATCATGTAATAGTTATGCAGCTTTGGGATTTGCTTGTTCTCATCCACATTGTCCAGGGCTGCATCGATGTCTCCCAGCCACGCGTGGATGAAGACCATCTATTTCAGGTTCTTCCCTACTTGCTTCAAAAAACCCATGTGTAGGAGGATCGCCAGGAACATGGCTTGGATCTTTTAATTTGACCTAAACCTATGATACGATCTTAGGAATTCTGGTCCTACAACCTTTTTGGTTGCCTAGAGAACTAGTAGATGAGAGGAGGCCAACAACCCCTACAACCTCTTGTCTATCACTTCGCTTCAAAAGGATTGTTGTTGTTTTTCTATATCTAGGGCTAGTGGAGTCTCCATTGTGCTACCATAACCCAACTACACCACTTCTCTGAAAATTACTAATGCTCTCTAATTCTGAAAATCCACTGTTGTGAATGAACAAATTTACACTAGTTGAGGTCTTTTAACAACAAAGGCCTTACTTCCTCATAATTAGCTTTTCTATGTTCATGCCCTTTGGAGCATGTTTGCTTGCCACCACCTTGCTGGTGATACTTAGTGAAATTAATGCATGTTAATATGAGATCCACCCAATCTTTTCTTTTCCTCAAAACTTGTTTTGATTTGCTTGCTCTTTTACCTTCTATTGATGATCCCTGTCTTGTCAAATAAAACTCTAGATTTTGTCCTTGATACCATGTGTTATTCTTTTGCTGCTAATTGAAATTTCGATGTCAGAAATTTCCTCCAATGTCGACTCTCTATTTTTCCTACATGGAATTCTCTGACACCTTTTTTTCCATCTCATCCACTTTGTCATTTCCTTCTCGATAGATATGGCTAATTTTGAAGGCCTCAAACCTATTTACTAGTTGCTTGACACTTTGTAGCAGATGATTGAGTTTCCAGTTTGGAGTGGTGCCTCTCCTGATGGCATTGATCATGATCATCGAGTCTCCTTCTAGATGAATTTGTTTCACTCCCAGATTGAGCCCCAACTACAAACCTATGGTTGTTGCTCTGAACTCAGCTTCATTATTTGACCAAATGGCTAGAGGTATGGAACTCTTTGCTATGATCTTTCCCTGAGCATCCCTTGCAATGCAACCAATACCACCTAAGCCTGGATTTCCATGAGATTCCCCATCAAAATTTATCTTAGTCCATCATAGTTTTGGCACCTTCCATGCTACTTCTACTCTCTTTGCCTTAGTTGACTGAGTTGATCCTTTCCCACTCAATAGTGGAGGTTTGAGGCCAATAATTTTTTTGGTTAGGAAATCATCCCAATTTGTGAAGGTATCCTATTTGCCTCCTTTGCTCCAAGCATCCTTGTTTACCAACTCTACAATGACTCTTTCATTTTTGTCTTAGAGCCTATCTTTATTCACCTCTTTCCTTTGAAAGATTCTCTTGTTTCACTCCTTCCATAGCTCCCATATCACAATGGATATAGTTACCTACCATATACCCCCAAACACAGATTTATTGCCCTTATGGGGCCACATTCTAAACTAGGATGCAAGATCTGCTAGCATGGGGAATTGCAAGTTCAACTCGTTTTGCAAGATCAACTCGTTTCTCACTATGTTCCAACAATCATTTGCATAGGGACACGTCAAGAGAAGATGGTCTATTGATTCCCCATTCTCTTTACATAGAGAACATCTTCCCAGGCCTTGTACTCCAAAGGTGGCTAACCTATCCTCTGTGAGAATTCTTCTCTAAATCACCATCCAAGCAAAAACTCCAACCTTGGGGAGGCATTTCCTGCCCCAAAACAATTTACATGGCCAGTCTTGTCGAGCCATTGCCATCTTATTAATCTTGTACCCAAGCTTCACTTTGTATGTGCCTATTGAAGACCCACACCATCAGATCATGTCCTGGTCATTGGATGGGAAAAAGTGCCTATCTTTGAGGATCTTTTCCAATGCATCTTTTTGTGCTTGAGGAGCATTAAGAGTTTGGATATCATTCCAGCTCCAGCTATAAATTCCTTGATTGCTATTCCTCCTACCATAGTTGGCCACCTTATCCCCCTAGAGCCTTGTTGTTTCCTCTTTGATTTCATTCAAGCCTGGGGTACTATTGATGGGTGGTTTTCCACACCAAGAATCATTCCAGAAGGATGCACTATTTCTACTTCTAACTTCCCAAGTTACATGTTTTGCCATTATATCCCTATAGTCTAGTATAAAATTCCAGATTGTTGATCCTCTCGAGGGGTTAATTGTAGTGAGAATTCTAGTTAGATCATTTCAATCTAGATACTTCCTCCTTATGATTCTGACCCACTTTTTCTCACCTTTTGTGTGAATGTCCCATACTAATTTGGCCCCCATGGCCTGATTCATTATGGATAGTTGTTTGATCCCTGCTCCACCAACATCCTTGGGTTTGCACAACTTATCCCAGGCCAATAGAGGAAATTTATTTTGATCCCCTGTTCCACTCCAAAAGAATTTATTTAAAATTTGGATGAGGGTCTCTTCCACTACTTTGGGTAATGACATTGAGTACACCGAGATGGCTGAAAAAACTGATTTGACCATTAGTAATCTTCTTGTTGAGCACAACCACTTGCCTATCCAAGTTCCCAACCTGTTCTTGCAGCTATTAACTAGATTCTCCCAATAGCACTTTTTGTTGATACCTGCAAATAGGGGCATCCCCAAGAAGTGACCTGGTAGTGTTGCTACTCTCAAATTCAGGATCTTGGCTAAATATTTTTGTAGGCTTGGTTGAGTGTTCAAAAAAAAACCTCTGATTTTCCCTAGTTGATGCTTTGCCCTGAAGCCTTGTAGTAGTCATCTAAAAAGCTTTCAATCATTCTTGCTTCCCTCCTACTGGCCTCTCCCATTAGAATTGTGTCATCTACAAATTGGAGATGTGTTGAGGGTTCCAAACCATTGGCCACATGAACACCTTTCCACTGTCCTTCCCTTCTTGGTTTTTGAATCCCTCTACCAAGCACCTCTGTCATGATTATGAACAAGAATGGGGATAAGGGATCACCATGTCTTAACCCCCTTGTGGAGGGGAAGAATCCATGAGTAGAACCATTCACTAGTACTGAGAATTCAGCTGTGGAGATACAACTTTTAACCCACTTGACCCAGTTCTCCCCAAATCCAAATTTCCTCAGCACCTCTAAGAGAAATTGTCTGTCTACCATGTCATATGCTTTGAGGATATCTAGTTTTAGAATCATGCAAGCCTCTCTATTTTTTTTGGCTGAATATATAGTTTCATGAGCAATGATTATTCCTTCCACTATTGATAGCCCTGGAGCAAAGTCACTCTATTCTTTTGATATCACCTCGTTCAACAATTCCTTGAGTCTATTTGATATTATTTTGGTAACCACCTTGTACACTATGTTACATAGTGCAATTGGTCTAAAATCACCCATTGTCTATGGATATTTCTTCTTGGGAATTAAAGCCAAAAATGTGTGATTCACTGCCCCCAACATTGTCATTCTTCTTCTTGATTCTTCTACTGCTGCCCCTAGATCTTCCCCAATTGTGTCCCAAAACCTTTGGAAGAAGCTAGCTGAGAATCCTTCAAGGCTTGGGGCCTTGTCTCGGTTCATCTGGAAGACTGCTTTCCTGACCTCTTCCAAGGAGATCTTTTGGTACAGGTGCATATTATGATCCTCTTTTATGATTGTGGGGATTGAACTCAACAAATTATCCCTTGTTGCCCTATTTTCATGGCTTTCCTTGTTTAGAATTTCTTCAAATAATTTGACCACCTCCTTGTTAACCTCCTCAATAGATTGTACTGTTTCTCCATTGGCATTCTTGATCTTTGCAATCTTGTTCCCATTTCTATTGGAGATTATTGATTTGTGGAAGAACTTGGTATTTTTGTCACCATCTTTCAACCATGTCTCCCTTGACTTCTATTGCCAATAGCACTCTTCCCTCTTCAAGATTTCTACCAACTCTTCTTTTAGACATTTCTAATTCTCAAAATCCTCTGCATCCATCCCTTTCTCTATTATGTGTTCATTCAGGACTTTGATTTCTTGCTCCAGTCTTTCCTTCTCCAGGAATATGTTCTTAAAATGTGTCTTATTCCATTCTTTGAGCTTATTCTTAATGTATCCCAATTTTTTGCTTATCTTGAAAAGCTTTGATTTATCCCCAAACCTGATCTCATTTCACCACTTCTCTATTAATTCTGGTAGGTGATCATCTCTTAGCCACATGTTTTCAAATTTGAAAGGGCTTCCTTTGGGGGGATCATCCTACCCAAATGTTAGTGAGATAGGGAAATGATTTGACCCTGTGAAAGGTAGTATGTGAGCTTCATGTGAGGCTGCTAGTTCTCCCCAATCACCCCAGAGAAGGAATTATCCAATCTTTTAGCTATGTTGGTGAAGTCCTTTCTCTGATTAGACCATGTGAATGTTCCATTTTTGGTCTACCCATCCTTTAGGAGATTTCTATCTATGAACTCCTAAAAAATCTCTTTGTATGGAAGTTGTTCTTCCTAGGCCTCCTTGCTTCTCTTCATTGTTCAGAGTTGCATTGAAGTCTCTAGCTACTATTCCCATCTCATCTCTCCTATTTTCCAACTCACTTGATATTTTGTCCTACACTTGTTTTTTTCCCCCTGTAGCTATTGGCCCATATACATTGATACTAAAGAAGGAAACATGCCTTCTTAGATCCTTAAACTTGATCACTTGCCAATTATCCTCTTCTTTTTCTACTTCCCCATATATTGTTAGAGGGTTCCATAAGACTCCCAGCCCACCAGTTGCTCCTATGGACTCCTTGAATTGACTTTTCCATTGCCTCCAATTGAACAATCTCCTTTGACCTTCTTCCTTACTCCATTTTGATTCATGTATGAAAACTATGTTTACTTTTGATTGGTCAATTTGGTGCTTGACCATGCTCCGTTTGTCAGGGGCATTGATGCCCTTGACATTCCACTTTATGATCCTCATTCTGCCCTAGGAAGGAGGCTATCCTTCCCAACAACTAGGTTTTTATGACTAGAGGCATTGCCTGCAATCATCAGCTTGGCTTTGTTTTTCTTCCTACCCCTTTTGGATTTTTTCTTTATGTTAGGTGCATTTATCTTTGATTCTGATTGCTCAAGCTGCCTCATCTCAAACAATTCACCTTCCTCTTCCTCCTCCCAAGGTTCATCTTCCCCCTCTGATAATTTATCACTCTCCTCTTCTTTAGACTAAGCAAAGTCATCATCTTCCTCTTGGAGAGCATCTAAATTTGTTTTCTTTGGAGGTCTACTCATTCTTTCCAACCTCCTCTCCTGTTGCCTAGGATGCCAATTCTGCCCTATCTACCTCCTTTGTTAGTTTCCAAAGTTGGGTTTTGATATCCTTTTAGAGTTCTTGTGCATCTTCCGTAAGGGAATTGAGCACTTCCTCTGCTCAAAAGCTTTCCAGCCCCTACTTTTCCTTTATTGGTGGGGGTCATTGTTGCATTCCTTAGAGGTTTCTCCATATTTTTTCTACTCTAAATTTGTTCTAACATCCTTAGATGTCTCTTTTGTGGTTTTGGTTGCTATTTCCTGTGATATTGCATCTCCTATTTCTTCCCTCTCTTCATTTTTTGTATAATCCTCCATTCCCCTTAATGAAGTTCCTTCTAGGGAAGAATCTCTAAAGAGGCATTTTTTGGGTTCTCCTCCTTCCCATATTTCTATATCCTATTACCAACTTCCATACTTTGTCATAATTTCTATGTTTTTGTATAATCCAACCTCCTCATCTATTTCTACTAGTATGCATGCTTTAGCGCCATTGATTCCATTTATGAAATCCTCATCCACCCCTAAGCACACCCCTAGGGCATTACCTAATTTCACCATAGCCTCCACATTCCAAAATTCTCTCTACCAGCTTGATCTCCAATTCAGGCAATGAAAACTATGGCTATTCATGAACAAAGGTTTCCCTTCTATGATTTCTAGCTTTAATTTTTTATCTATACATTCTATCAGAAAAAAAGAGTTTGGCAGCTGGTAGATGCTTACCCAATCTTTGTATTTTTTTTTCCACCATGCTTTGATTTCCTCCCAAGGGCACCCTGGGCCAATCCACTTGGCGAATAGAGCTCTCTCCATCAGATCATCATCATCAAGGGCATTTGGTACAATTTGCTTCCCTGCAGTCGCAACCAGTCGCATCCGCTTGTCTTGTTTTGGAAGTTTCTTTAGTTTATTTTTCTTTTGAACAAGTCTCGATCTCTCTGATTCATTCTTCTTCCAAATTCATATTCTTCTCCCACTTGCTGGCTCAAGTTTCCTTCATTCCTAGGCTTAGGGTTTCCCGAGCCCCTAACTCTCCAAACTTTGCCGGTGTGCTTCTTGATGCCACTGCCTTTGTTGCACCAGCTGGGATCCAATGGTTTCCCATGGCGATCATTTTCTCGAAACCACCTATGCCTTGGCTTGTGTGTGCTCCATCCTTACCTATTCCTTCGACGCATTATTGTCTCTGGCTTTTGGTTAGGAGCCCACTTCTCGCTATCTTCAATTTGACTTCTACTCTAGTTGCAAACTTTGTTCTCTGAGTTCCCATTCTAGCGGTAGTGCGGGTGGCACTTGTCCACCCAAGCTCCATTCTCGAATACCCACTGTGGGGTGTGATTTTCCTTCTACTAGAGGACAATGGCTTCCATCTTCTTCCCTGGTTCGCCCTCCTCCACCAAGTCGCCCCATCGACTCTTTTTTGCCTCTGCATTTTTTCGCTCTTGCTCGCCAACTTGCACCATTTTATATAAATTTATTTAAGATATATATGCTAGTTTATATTTTTCTAAATATTTCAATCTATTTTTTTCAAAAAAATCCAAAAAAATCTCATTCCTATAAATTCATGATTTAACAAATTTTTAGTGAAAAATCTAAAAAATAAATCATTTCTATAAATTTACTCTTTATCAATTTTTATTTTTTTAAAAGGGGTAAACACTTTTGACTCAGAGTTATGAACCAGTGAGGTTACAAATGGGGGACCTCATCCCCGATTACACCCCAATGGGGTTTGAACCTTAATCAGAATTAGAGGTAAATTTTAAGCACGTGATTAGTGATGCTAGCGGACACACCCTTCGGTACCATGAGGACGATAGGAAGACTAGACCCCGTGACCTCTTGTGTGCAACAATATACTTTAGCCAATCAAGCCAAGCCCATCACCCTAATTTTTAACCAATCATATTAAAAATAAATAATTTTACTTTTAAAAAAATTATAAATCTTCAATCTCTAATAAATACAAAAAAAATTGATCTAATATTGATCCATGGACCAAAATATTGCCATTGCAAATACTAATAAAATTAAATATATTTAGAAAAAAATTGGTTCATATAAGTATAGTTTGGTTTTAAAGGTCAAATGCTTCTATTCCACCAATTAATTAATAAAATTGTCAAATAGTGAGTGCGATAAGTTGTTGTGTTGTTATTCTTACCATCAAAATTCAAATCCTATTGAGATATAATTGTTGAGAGTTTATATTGGAGATGAGGTCCCCTTTGTGACCTCACCCATTCAATCAAAAGCGTTTACCCTTCTTAATAAAAAAATAAAACAAAAATAAAATTAACATCCCTATTTCACTAATTTCTTTGAAATGTCTGAAGCTAATCTTCCGCTCTGCGTTAAGAAAATTACCTTCGAATCCTAATAGAAAACCCGTCTAAAGCCCTCTCAAAGAAATCAGAACGAGAAAACATTCAAGCGGAGCAAGGTAAAATGGTGGATTGGTGGTTGGCAGTGATCGGCGCAGCTATCCCAGCGGTTGTAGTACAACAGGCAATAAAATCTAGTCGCAAATCAGTTGGCCAGGCAAAAACCCCACACGAAAATGAAAAGTTCTTCTTCTGCGAAAGAGTCTGCACTTCACAGCGAATGTTGAACAAGTTGGGAGGGGCTTCCAAAGACCTACCTCATAATACGTGCGTTACTGTCTGCGGGGCGTCCGAATTGGATTCCTGTACGGACGCCTGCACGCGAGCAGTCTGTGCAAATGACTATCATTTGCCTAATTGGAATGATGTTTGTCTCAGGAGGTGCCAAAACCAGTGCCTGAAGCTTCGTTCACGTTCTTCCAATTAGGTCAGATTTTGTGTTTTAATGTTTGCCATGTAGAAGAAAATGGAAATGTAAGATTTGGTACTCTTATGGAAACAAATGAAAAAAAATGTTTTTGGTGTTTGGTCTATTGTTGCAATTCGCTTCTGTGACTTGAGAAAATCGATCTCCTCATTTTTAATTTTCTTAAAAGATACAGTAATATTTTAGATTCTGCTCTGTACAAGCATGCCTTCTTAGCTAATGGGATCCCTTTATGAGATCTGGGGAGACATTTTATTTTCCAGGGTCAATCTGAGAGTACCCCGTTGTGGAAGCCCTTCATTCTGACCTTGTATACCGTGGAAGCCTTGCGTTTTGACCTTATACAATGCTCAAATTTTATACTCGTTTGTTCTGACCTTATATATTTGTCAAATTTTATACTCTTGTGTTTTGACCTCATGACCGAGTTCGATGGTAAGAAGATGCCAGAAAATTCCTACTTCTTTAGGTTTTGACTTGTGAGGTAGCTTTGAACTTATGATGTAGTTTGATAGTAAACAGAAACTTCCTTCTGCAATTCTTGTCATTTTGACCTTTTGACAAGGCTCGTGGATGAATTGGATCTTTCCGATCTTCCTAGGACCCGTGTTTTGATCTCATGATTGAGCTCAACGGTAAGTGGATACCAGAAACTTTTGCTTCTCGGTTTTAACCTTCTGAGAATGCATTGAGCTCATGATGTAGCTTGATAGTAAACAAAACTTCCTACTCAAGTTTTGACCTATTGACAAAGATTGTGGATGTATTGGATCTTGCCAACCTTCCTAGGAACTGTGTTTTGATCTTATGATTGAGCTCAATGATAAGCAAATGCCAGAAACTTCTTACTACTTTAGATTTTGGCATCGTGACAGCTTTGACCTTATGATGCAGCTTGAAAGTAAACGGAAACTTCCTACTTAGTTTTTGACCTTATGACAAAGCTTGTGGATGAAATGGCTCTTTATTTTTAATTTTTTAAATAAAATTTCTGTTAGAAGAACAACTGTTATAGCAATCAGAGATAATCGTAGCAACTACATAATAGCAGGAGTTTATATTCTGTTTTTTGAGTAACATGTCCACGAGGCTAGAACCTGGGTCATGTAATTTTTAAAAATATACTGCAGAAATGAATAATTGTTCTAAAGGTTTTCTTACTGAGCATCATTAGAGTACTTCTATGATGCTGCTAATATATGTTTGGCAGCCTAAGTTACTAGGGTACTGGTTTAGATATACATGCAATATACTACAGTAAAGATTGTTTGCTGCTTTTTGTTGGGGGTCTTGAAGTTTTGTTCCCACAAATAATAGAAAATGTGAAGAGTCGACTAAGTTACCAGTACTAATACTGGTAACAAGAGGGCATTGGTATGGGTATGATGGCCTAGAGGGAAGCACCTAGTAATGTAGATTATAGCATATAATACTTATTGTTAATGACTACTAACCTGAAATATCTTCATAGTGTAATGCCACCTCCAAAAAAATCCCTGCGATTTCTTTAAAGAAGGGAAAATTAATTTAAAAAAAAAAAATTAAAATTAAAGTCTAAGTTTTAATAAGGTCAAGGGGCATGTGAGAAGTTATGTATATTAAAGGAAAAAGGTATATAAGGAAGACCAAGCAAGGAGAAGATGGAAAAAATGAAGGGAATACATTTTTAATTATTTGATTATTACTCCTTTGGAGCATGAAACTGTGGTGTAATCTGACCTAATGACAGTAACTGGAAGTTTCATGTGTTAAGACAGTTAGAATTACTGTCAGTAACTAGTGTAAAGTCTTGGAGACCTTTCAAAGACAATCAAGTTAATTGTAATTCGCTGCAGATTTAAAGTTAACTTATTAGCTGCTGCTGTAGATGAGCCTGAATGCTCTGAGCAGGATTGTAAATATATAGTATCTAATAAAGAATCAACTATTAATTGAAATTTGTGAATCGATTTCATCTAGAAGCAATAATTATTAATTATTTATTTATAAATTGAGTAGAAGCTATCAGAATTGTGTGCTTGGGGTTTGATATATACGAAAATTTCCAAATGGGACATGCAAATGGTATTAGAGTTGGATCTTGCCAACCTTTGAAAGAAAACTTAACTCTATGATGCAGAAAATCTCTTTCCATGTAAGTGACAAAACAAGTGAATATGGCAAATAGAGAGAGAAAAACTCTCTTGGGGATAGTTCTTTTAAATAAGTTTGAAAATAAGATTGATATATGATAGACATGTTGGGTCAAATGCTCCACATGAAGCAGAATAATACAAATGCTCCTAGAAATCAGAGCACACAACAAATGTTTGCCGGATTTGATGACAGACCTCTACGTCTCACTTTCATTTGTAGAGAAGAATAAAGGTCCGAACCAAGGGTCATCAAAAGAAACCAGATTCAAAAGTCGCATCACTCAGTTGATGCAATAAATAAATAGGAATCAAATTCTAATTTAGATTACCTTGAAATGGCTTCCAAAGGCAATACTGATGGTCAATCAAAACAATTTGCTGGCTGGGAAGATGATCAAGGTGCTAGTTGCAGATCAGGTAATGAAATTATTGAGCTTGATAGCAACAAATATGGCGAGGTTGATTCTTCTTGCTCTGGAGATGGTGACCTAAATTTTTATATTTAGGTTGGCACTTTTGGTGTGCAATTCAATAGTAATACAAAGGGCCAACAATTCACCAATTTTTTTAGTTTTTGAATTTAGTGCTGGTCCCAAACTAGTGATAAAAAACGAGTGCATTCATCTTATATGAATATGATGATGACTATAATCTCACAAGCCTGTTTGTGAAATGCAAGGATTATAGTAGCAGGGAAAGTGAATCAAATTTTCCAATTTAGTTTAATATTCATACAAATGTTGACAACCCAATAGACAAATCTTTATTTGAGTTCAGTATATATTCTAAATTTGATTAAGGTGAGGATGTCTATACTTTAGCTGGTGGAAAAAGGTGGTTTTGCTTCTGAAACTCACGGTGACAATTTTGAAGAGCAGTATTTAGAATCTAAGAATACAACAAATGAGATTACTAGAACAAACAATGATTTTTGTGGTGACCACCCCATGGATCCTGAGTTATCCAATGAAATGAGATGAGAATTCTGTGATATTTCTAGAATTTTTTTGATTGGATTATTAAAGTATAATTGTTATATTTAATGGTCATCTTACTTATTAAGTTAGTCATTAGTTAGCTTTCAGTTAACTAAGTTTGCTTCAGTTAGTTTTAGTAACTTTCTGTTTTTTACTTTTGTTCTTTTTAGTTCACGATTGTTTCTTTTTAGAAACATCGACTTGTAATTCTTTATATAAGGAGTATTCCTCTCCTTTGTTTAATAATGAATACCGAATATCAATTATCATTTCATGGTATCAGAGCTTAGGCTCATTTTTTCTGGTGAATTTTTTGCAATAAAATTCGTGTTATCCCAAGAAATTTATGGAAAATTTCTTAGATGTTTTTGTTTGATTTTTTGATAAAAACTGAAGGTTTGTTTTTGGCAAATTTTTAATAAAAATTTGTGGCTGTTACCTGAAGTTTTTGAAAAAAAAAAAAATAGAAGTTTTTTGTCCCATTTTTTTAATAAAAAATCGTGGGTTTTTTGCTGAGAAAAATATCATTATTTTTTTTCCTGCAAAGTTCGAGGGTTTTCTACAGTTGTAACTCACGGTTCTGTTCGTGAAGAAATTCGAGGGTTTTTAGCAGGAAAAATCGTGGCAGTTTGCAAGAAGAAATTGCGAGGGTTTATTCACGTCTGAGAATTGTGGGATTTTTTGCTTTGAAAAATCGCAGCGACTGGTAAATTCGTGGGCAGATTTTGTTCTTGCTGCAAATCGCAACCAGATTTTTGTCATGGGTTTTCTTCCTTCTACGACGGTTTTCTTCATTTCCGTGTTTGTTTTCTGCACACCCTATGCCAAAACTCGTGAGCATTTCATTTCATGGGTGTTTTTTTTTTTTCATTTTTTTGGGCGATTTTCTGAGTGGGATTTATTTCTGCACATCTCGGTGATCTGCACGCTTGTCAAGGTTTTTTGAGACGCAGAATCTGGGCACGGGACTGCAGAAAATTGTGAATTTTTTGCTCAAAATAGTGGAGCAGACTTGAAGATTGATTTCGACTAGGGTTTGAAGTTTTCCGAAGTTTTTGAAATTTTTTTTTGAAAAAAATTTGCTGTTTCTGCTAAAGATTTTGGCTAGGGTTTGCAGACCGAAATTCGTGAGCCAGTTTGTCGATGTCCTTTTTGGTGATTTTGGTAAAAATCATGGTTTTTCTGAAGAGTTTTTGAAGATTCTTTTGCTAAAATTTTTTTTGTTGGTTTGCCGTCTAGGGTTTATGACAGATTTTTTCTTGAAAAATTTGTGCCTTTTCTGTCACCTAGGGTGAAGTCTCAGTTTTTCTCGATTTTTTAAAAATTGTGGGTTTTTGAGCCTCTGCTTGATAATTAAAAAAAAAAAAAATTGTGGGAGTTTTGCTAGCTGATCGCCTTGGGATCTGTGCCAGCTGATTACCTTCTTTTTCGTGCTTTTGGAAAACGAGAGGGATGGTGTCTTTGACCAACATCATGTTGGAAAGTACCTAGAGGTTCAATGGGAAAAACTACAACACGTGGAAGCAGATGATGCTTACCATCTTTGAGTACCAATGTTTGGATTCGCTTGTTCTAGGTACAAAAGCTTGTCCTATGATTGCGGGCAAAGAATAGGACAAGTATGATGCAAGTAATCGGGAGGCGGTTATGCTTCTCAAGTTATTAGTTGCCAATGAGATGTTACCAGAAATACCATCTGGTAAGTCTGTTGTAGAGATCTGGAAACACTTGAAGGATCTTCATGAGACCTTAGATAAGGGTAGGGCTTTCTTCTTGAAGAATATGCTGTTTTCCATCATGATGGATGACAAAGTGTCTTTGCAGGATCACCTGATGAAAATCAAAGATATTTGCGATCAACTGGAGGCCATTGGTCGCAAGATGGAAGAGGAGGATATTGTGGTGATCAGGTTGAAAAGCTCGCCACGATCCTATGCGCACTTCATCGAAACTCTCAACATTACCTCTACCAATGTTGACTTGAAGTTTGATGAGTTGTGCAACAAGTTCTAGCAGCAGGATAAGTGGAAGAAGCAGTTTGGGAGCAGCAGTGAGTCTCCCAGTGTTGAACATGCGTTTACTGCAAAAGATGGCAAAGGCAAGTCAACTCAGTAGAAAGGACAAGGTAAATTGGAGACCTCCAAGAAGTCTTTCACATGCCATTACTGTGGTAAGATTGGTCATATGCAGAAGCACTGTAGGAAGTGGTTGGTTGATCAAAAGTTCAACCAGGAAGGCTCTTAGCAAAAGACTCATGTTGCAGAGCATACTGAGCAAAAGGAGTTTGCCTATTACGCATTCATGGCCAGAAGACCATCAGATTATGGATAAACTTAGTTTAGTTTGTAGAATGACCATTGAGGGAGGGTATTAAAGTATTATGGTAATATTTAATGGTCATCTTAGTTGTTAAGTTAGTCTTTAGTTAGCTTTTAGTTAACTAAGTTTTTTTCAGTTAACTTTATGTTTTTTACTTATCTTCTCTTTAGTTCACGATTGTTTCTTTTTAGAAGCATCGTCTTGTAATTCTTTATATAAGGAGTATTCCTCTCCTTTGTTTAATAACGAATATCGAATATCAATTATCATTTCACGGATCAGTTCCATAATGCAAGAACCTCAAAAGTGGACCAAAAAGATAATAAATTTTTTTCAATAAAGAACATTGCATTTAAGGTCATAGATGTGTGTCATGCCTTTAATCCTCATCTTAATAAATGGAAAGCTCACTTTCTTGCTTTGATTCAAAGAGATATCCATGAAATTGTGCGAAGGTTGGGCCAACCTAATCAATTCTTTGTAGATGCAGTTGATGCCAAAAAGGAAATTGATCTTCAAATTTATGCTTCCTTACTATGCTATTGCAAGATGTCTTTTTTATTCTTTATAAAGATGAGAGAAAACTTATCTTAAATTATGAACTTCTCTAGTTTCCAACTCTTGGTTTTGTTGTTGAGAGTTATTGGGAAATACAAGTACATGAGCCAAAAGAATATTGGACAATAAATTTCCCTCATACTTGAAAGGAGGGTATAACCTTTAAAGACTATATTGGCGGCCTGGTTGAGTTTAGTAACAAACAACTCTTTTGAGACATCACTGTAGCACAAAGTTGGACATAAGCAAGACAATTAGAGAAGCATCACTTGGTGCAGAGTTTCCAATTCCTCACTATATTAGAGTGTTGCAGCAGAAGCTAATCATCACAATGAGGATTAATGTCAAAGAATTACAAATCTCCAAGGTTGATTTGGGATCTTGGTAACTTTAGGAGCATCCTAGCTTACTATTGCTTGAGGATAAGCAATCTTGGGAATGGCGGACTGTAATGCCCCCTCTTAAAAGTCCCTTCCCTTTTTTTTAAAAAGGGTAAATTAATAATAAACTAAATTTAAAATTAAAGTTTAAGTTTTAATAAAGGTCAAGGGGCATGTGAAAAGTTATGTCCATTAAAGGAAAAAGGTATGTAAAGAAGACCAAGCAAGGAGAAAGGGAAATAAATGAAGGGAATAAATCTTTTGTTATCTCATTTTTACTCCTTTGGGGCATGGAACTGCAGTTCAATCTGACCTATGGATGAAAAGGTCTAGAATTAGAGGATGGAATCCCTCTGAATTCCATTGCTGAATTAGAGGATGAAAATCCTTTATTTAGATCGAGGGCAATCTCACCAATGACAATCTCACCAGAGATTGCATGGAAGTTTCATGTGTTAGACAATTAAAATTGCTGTTAATAACTAGTGTACAATTGGAGACCTTTCAAAGACAAGTTAATTGTAATTTTCTGTAGATTTGAAGTTAACTTATTAGCCGTTGTTAAAGATATGTCTGAATTCTCTTAGCATAATTCTAAATATACTATCTAATAAATAATCAAACATATTAACTGAAATTTCTGAATTGATTTCATCCAGAAGCAATTATTATTTATTTATAAATTTAGTAGAAATTATCATAATTGTGTGCTTGGGGTTTGATATATATGAAATTTTCTGAACGAGCATTACACATAGGGTACAGTAATAGGTAGTTATTTGTATGGCAGCAACTATCTAGGGATTGTATGCATAAGGTTCATCCATTTTTTGGAGCCACTTGGAAATAATGCTACAAGAATCAAGAAACAAGGAAATTTGATTAGTAGCAATGACGATAGAGGTCGTGAAATTGATTCATAAGGATCAAAGTTAATCTACTTCATCGATCTAATCAAGAATCCATCAGACTCATACTCGTAAACAGGGTGTGTTTTGCATAGGGGAAAAACCACTACTTTCAACAAGCAATGGTTGCTCGTGTGGCAAGTGGCACATGTGTCCTAATGGTTGTGACCATAGTTGGTAGACTTGGACTTGGTAAAAACTCAGTAGACCCAAATTTTTTGACCCAACAAAAATCCAACAACTTAAAAAATTGCTTAAATTTCTTTAGAAACACAATTTTTTTGCAAAATTCAATGACAAGATGTATCCATTGAGTCCATATATGAGTACAGAAGTGTTTCCTATTAAATTTGATTGATTTGAATACAAATTGAGTACTAAATTGCATCATCATGCAGAATCTTGATGACTCATACAATAGATAACTAACAAAATGAAAATGCAACATTTTACATCTTCCTCTTCCCTAATCTAGTGAAAATTTGTGGAGAGGTGGAGGTTCTAATCCTTGGAGTCTGTTGTAGCTCTTTGCTTGGAATAGAAGGCTATGGCCCGACCTCCATCCGGGCAGTAGATGTCAATGACTCCTCCTTAGCTTCATCAATGTCATCCAATCCTATATCTCCTACTGCACCCACATCTTCCAATGCCTACCTCTCAAAATCAAGAATCTCATCCTTAGTAAACAATGGAGGCTGCTCATCTCGCCCTGTCTAATTGCTTTAAGGATAAATCTCATCCAAATCAATGGGCTCCTTTGATTTGTCGTCTACCCTTCTTGTGTGTAGTCAAATGTTGTATTGCAAAAATATAGGGTCATTGAGGCGTTTTTGAGCTAATTTGTTCCTCTTCTTTGTGTGGATGGCCTAAAACAAGCTCCAATTGCACTCATAGCTAGATGCACTACAAGGTTCGCACAAAGTGCGAAGGGAAAATCTTTGGAGATTTGGGGTATTTGCACCCCGATTTATCCACCAAGAATCTACAAAATAAAATATTGAAGAGTTAGAAAGCAAAGTCAAAACACATTTATCAAATTATCACTAGTTGTAAATTTGAAATTTGTAACTTGTAAGATGCATGTGATATAAAGACTCAAAATTTTATTCCTAGTGTCTAAGTGGTAGTAGCTAGCTTCAAAGAAAAGAGCCTACCCCTTCTAGTCTTGTAATTTTGCAATTCTTGGATAGTGAGGTCTCTCATCTCAACCAGGGATGTCATCCTTTGAATGCATGTTGTGAGGCCCTCTATAACCTCTCCATTAGATTTGAGAAGCTATCTAAATAGAAAGAATGGGGGTTGAGGAAACACCCTACTACATGGATGGGTTGGTGGAGTTTATTGTTCCACCTCTGCTCAATGATCTCCCAAATGGGATCAAATTTGAGGCTGTCCCGTATTAATTTCGGTTGGACTCTTTGGCCCTATCCATGGCCTCATAAATATATCCCATTGGGTTTTGAGCTCCATCTACCAAACTCCAATATGGGTATTTGCTTATTGGATTCCTCATGCTTGGGGGCCCCATTTCAAACATTCATTTGATTTATTTGGTGAAAGACTGATTTTCTAGAGCTGGTCGCCCTACCTAGGCAGATGTGCCTTCTTGAAGGTTTCCTGGATTTTGTGGTCTGCTATTGTATAGGCCCAAAATCTGCATATATCTGCATTTTGGTGGCTGTTCTTTAGCGTGTAAAACTCTTATGTTGCTGGTTATGATCATACTTGGCTTGTAATACAAATCTACAGGAGTTGCTGCTGTTGAATGCTTATTTCCAGATCTGATTATTGCTTTCTCAGGTCTGAAACTTCATTGTAATAAGTCTGATTTTATTCTGAAACAGTTTGCTCTCATTATATGTTGTTATCTATTATGGAAAGTATTGTTATCTACTAGTTTTTCCTTCTATTTGCAATATTTCATATGTTGGCATGCATTCTGAAAGTACATTGGAAACAAGAACTAAACACAACAGCAAAACAAAACAATCAGCAAACAGTGAAATACAAACAGCACACAGAGATTTCAAGAAAAAAATTCAGGGGTGTATGTTACATACTATTTGAATCCAATATATCCTTATAATTTCCAATCATTATTCCTTTGTTTCCCATTTGTTGATTTTCCAGATTTCTAATTGATTCATATATTGGTTCACATTTGCAAAATGCATTCCTGAACATATTGATATATCCCTGCCTGCTGCCTTTCTGAGTGCAGATCCTTATTTATTTTAGAATGATCTCCTTCAGACCCCCGTTCTATCTCCTCTTACGCTCCCTTTATATCTTGTAAAATCATATGGAGGGAGATGACTTAATGAGGAGGGACGTCCCTTTGCTAACATCCTCTTTTTTGCCATTCTAATACCCTTAATCATCACTGCCTTTTTCTATATCGTATGAATTGCTGCCTTAAGGTTTCTGCCTTTTTCTTTGACGCTGCCTTTCCATTAATATCATTAGATATTAATGCCTGCTGTTTTCTGTTCATTATATAATTAATCGCTGCCCTTTATTTACTTATATATATAAAGGGCAGCGATTAATTATATAATGAACAGCAAACAGCAGGCATTAATATCTATAATGGAATATATATATATATGAACAGCAAACAGCAGGCATTAATATCTATATAATCATTGTAATATAATACTGTAAATATTAAAATATTTATAAAACTAATATAAAAATAGATATATTAACAATTTGTAAATATAGTAATAAAATAAGGAACATATAATATATTATTGTAAAACATAAAATTATATATATATATATATAAAGGGCAGCGATTAATTATATAATGAACAGCAAACAGCAGGCATTAATATCTATAATGGAATATATATATATATATGAACAGCAAACAGCAGGCATTAATATCTATAATCCATTATAGATATTAATGCCTGCTGTTTGCTGTTCATATATATATATATATTCCATTATAGATATTAATGCCTGCTGTTTGCTGTTCATTATATAATTAATCGCTGCCCTTTATATATATATATATATAATTTTATGTTTTACAATAATATATTATATGTTCCTTATTTTATTACTATATTTACAAATTGTTAATATATCTATTTTTATATTAGTTTTATAAATATTTTAATATTTACAGTATTATATTACAATGATTATAATTATAATAATATTTAAGTTAATATTTATATTTGTATTTTTAATATTTGTTTTCATTTCAACGCTTTATACTTTAATGTTGCAATTTCAAGGGCATGATATCTTCCCAACCACAGGGGTAAATGTATATTACAAGATTTTTCAATATTAAAAGGTTTTCTTCGGCCTTGAATGTTAGTTATGATCCTAGGGTAAGAACCTTGCTTAACCCTTTTGAACCTCAACACTCCTCAACGAACATTATCAAGTCTTGTATCAATCCCTTCACAGTGATCAATGATGGCACTAGCGACTTCACCATTTCTAGTCCAGACAATGATACTTGATGATTTTTAGTTTTCCTCAACGTTTGCTCTTTGGGGCTCTTGTTCCTCCTCCTTTGCTATATGAACTTGTTTCTTGACCACTTGTATTGGTGATCTTGTGTTGTTTTGTGTTTCTTTTCTTTCGTTCTTTGCCTTTGTGGGGCCCTTCTAGGTTTCTCTTCCTAGAAATTTCTATTGTTAACTGTTGTTAGAAATTTCTATTGTTAACTGTTGTTCTCTTGAGTCCCGTTGACCTACTTTTGGTCATCCCTGGACATATAATTTATTTATTTTTTCTTAATCTAGTGGTCTTCTTTTATGACCGATTAATTGCTTTGTGTTCTGGAACAAGAGGTCCTCTGCCAGGTTCTTCATCCAGTGTTTAATAATTCAAATTGTATTTTTGAAACTCGCTGAGCACTTTCCCAACTTGTGAGTTATATTTGCAGCTGAGTAAATCACACATTAATTGGTGAGTTTTGGCAAGTACTTCTGAGTTTTTGCCAAATTCACCGAGGTTAAGTATTTTATAATATGTTGAGTTTTGCCGAGTCACTCATTCTGAGCTAAAATTGGGTCTGCCAAGTTATGGGTTTTGAAACTATGGTTCAAATGGGTGCAAACAGTCAAAACATTCACAATCAAATAAATGCTCATGTATCTTGGCAAGTTCATCTTGAATGTGTTTTTGCGGAACTGCTGTATGATTATGTAAGGTTCACATTAGATTGTCACTACTTTTCTGCACCTCTAAACATGTCTCTACTCGGTGATGGCCATACCATATCCCCAATCTGGAATTTATTGGCCGTCTCATGACTGTCGTGGCATTCTTCATATAGTGTCTGATCTCTTTGCAAGCTTTCTTGTACTTGAGCCTGAATTTTCTGAATTTTTGCATTGAGCTTCACAGATTTGGCTCCCATGTCAGAGTATTTGCCAATGTTTGTCCATAATTGCTATTAGGGATAATGTTAAAGCTGTTTGAAGATGGAAACCCAAACAAGTTTCAAAAGGTGACTTGCTGGTGGAGCTATTATTAGATTAATAACAACATTGCTGCTAGTGAGATTAATAATAACAATGCTGCAATCATTGTCTTCCATGATTCACTAAAGTCAAATGTGTCATCGAGTTAGAAAATTATGAAGGAATCTATCTATGGTTGCAGCACATCATTCATCAGCCACAGGGATGTGTCACTTAGCATAGAAATAATTCAATTACTTGCGTTATTTAGGGACTAAATCTCCATTAAAGTTTGAATAACTTCAATTGATCACAATGATCCTATCTAGAAAATTTCAATGTAGAGTAGAGTTATTTTGATGTTTGAGAAATAAGGGAGTTCATAAATGTAGTTATTTTGTGACGGACTTTAGAGACAAATATGGATTATTAAATAATAAATATTCAAGTTCGTTCTTATTCCCATCCTTTGTAGTTAAACCAACATTTGCATTATTGATTAGTCCACAAACCTAGCTGAATGATTATCTCGTAAGGATTAGAAAGCAAATTTTTATCTTGACCCCCAAAACCTGTGATTTTGTTCACTTTATTCCCATCCTATTTTTACCAGAGTACTATCTGTAGGGTGCTTGTAATACCCCATTTTTTCAAAATTAAGCCAAGTTGAAACCTAAAACGCTCTTCATATATTTTCAGTGGATTTTGGGAATTTCGCACTAAGGAAATGGGATTAAATTATAATGAAGAGGTCTTCAAGTGAAGTTAAAATATAGAATAAGATTGTCTCTTATAATTAAAGTTTATTTTAGATAATTTCTCTTGAATATCAATCAAGGATCATGAAGGAAATTTGAAGAGTTCGTCTTTTGGAGAGAAACTCTATTTAAAAGAGGCCAAGCAAGGAGGAGGTATATTGATCAACCATTCTATTTTCTAATTTCCACTCCTTGTTGGAGTGTTGGACTCTGGTTCAGTTAACCTGAGGACAAAAACCTCTAGGTCTGGAATTGGAGGATGAAAACCCACAATTCCTTGAAGTGATTTCACATGAAGATTACCATTGTACGGATTTTTTCAAAATTTCAGTTGTTAATCAAGATATATCTTTCTAGATTTCAGTGCCACCATCTAGGTTTCAAGTGGGCGACTTGGTGAAGGATCGTGGCAATTTGTAATTGGTTTATAACAGATATAAAGGCAGATTTATACTTAAAATCAGCGTAGCCAGTTTAGGGTTTCAGCTGCTCCATTCTTGGGAAAGTTTGTGGTAGTTTTAGGTCTGTTAAGACAGATTGGAGGGCAAAGTCAGTTTGGAAAACAACACCAACATTAAGGGTTAAATTGCTGCAAATTATATTAGATTTTGAGATGTCCAAGATTGGGGAGTGCACCATCCATTTAAGAACAGTACGCTGCTCAATAACCTAAGAGAATTAGATCGTTTTCGAAGGCAGAATTAAGTATAGAATTATTGCTAAAACAGTGCCATATTTCAGGAAGAAATTTGCTGTTTCCTGTGGTAAGAAATTGCAGCTCTTGGAAGTATTTTGAATTATAATTTATTGCTGGTCAGAGTTTGGTGAATTTGTGCAAATAAGAATTTTTTGAAGGGGATATTACAGCACTTGTTTATTCAGCTAGCTCAAGGGTGATAAGCTTAACATGATGATACAAATTAAGTATCCAACCTGTCATTCAGTTTGGCAATGAAGTTTATCCTATCTATGGTTAATACCTCTTGCAGCACCTGTTGAAGAATAAACACTCTTTTAAGCCTCACCACATGATACAACTTTTGTTAAGTCAAATTGATTTTCCTACAAGATTTTTATATCATCAAGTGGTAATGAACTCTCTGAAATGAGAATTTCAGAAATGTCTAGTGTTAAAAAGGAAAAGTTACTGGAGCACTATCATGCCCCCTGATCGCAGCCTGCACAGGAATATAAGACAATCGCTGACCAAGGATTCTTCAAAAGGACCGATGAAATAACTAAGGGAAATATTAAAGGCAGCAATTCCCTATTAATGATATAAGGTAGCAATAATATAGGACCGATGGAAGTAACTAAGGGAAATATTAAATGCAGCAATTCCCTATTAATGATATAAGGTAGCAATAATATATTGAAGACTTCAATTAAACTAAAGGCAGCGATCATTGTATTAACAACAATTAAGTGAAAGGCAGCACTTAAAGTAAGGAGGGGTGCATCTTTTGTAAGGGGCGCAATGATTATAAAGGATTGTGACTATTCACCCCACCATGAAGGATACATAAGAAGTAAGAATCATTTGGTGAAAGGCATCAATGAAGTGGGTTGGAAAAGAGAAATGAGAAATTGAAATTATAAGAGATCTATTGGAATAAATATTATTTTTAGCAAGAATATCATTGAGAAATAAGTTTCAAAAATATAAATTAGGAAGAACTATGTATATATATGTATATGTGTGTGTGTGTGTTATAATTGCATAATGAAATGATATTTGATTAACAATTAATATAATAAGATTCCTTTAGCAATCTATTTTGAATTTAGAGTAGTGTTTACAAATCGGGAGGCCAATCAACCTTTCAGGTTCACGAGTGTTAGAGTCACTCAAGGACTCAAGCCTCCAAGATCACCTGCAAAACCAAAAAAAACCTCTACCAAGGAGAAAAACAAGAGCATAAATTTGCAATAATGGATGCAATATTACAAGATTGAATATATGATTGAATACGAATGTACATGAGAGGCCTTGCTTATAAAGGCAAGGTGATAGATATGATTAGAGAAGATCATGACAAGTGTCTTAATCCTATAACATGTGACAACTAACAACTTAAGTACCTAGGAATCAAGCATTACAAGCTAGATAAGATAAATTCTAGAAAAACCAACTAAGACTTCTAGAAGAAATCTTATATCCTAAGTAAACTTATCATGTGAATATGTCCCCTAATTACCTAGTGAGTGAATTAACTAGGTACAAGACATTTATTCACACCAACAACCCCCCTCAAGTGTAACTTAGAGAAAATTATTATGCAAGCTATTGCAAGATGAGTCTCAACTACAAGGCCATGTTAGGTACTTATGTACAAATGCAATCAATGTAATCAATCTCTCATAAGTGGAGAAAAGGAGAAAACCCAATGGGACAAAACTCCTCTCCAAAAGAGAGAAAAGAAGCAAACAAGATGATGTATGGAGGACTCAATGATACCCCCCAATGACTACATCCATCATGTATATACAATCGGTGACCCCCCAGAAGAGGGAAAAAGAGAGATAGGATATCCCCCCCCATAATGAAGAATCTCCAATGCCGATTGTTGTACCAAAATTAAAATTTTTGCTTCATTAAGGAATTTTGGTAAAAATGGTCAAAATCTTGTAAAATGGTCATCAAAAGTCAAAAAGGGTCAAAATTTCTAAAAATAACAATTTTCTATTTTCAGAAATTTCTAAAAACTAAACAGATCATAGGGTTTTTTTTGGGTTTATTATCAAAAGGATGCTCACAAAATTTTGGAAAATTTTGAAATTTGCATGTTGACCCCTATTTTTGAGGGAAATAGCTAAAAATAGAATCTTTGCAGAAATGGCTCAAATTGATTTTGATTGGTTGATTTTACGCCCTGATCACATTAGTATAGTCAAAATTCTCAAAAAGTCTTTTTTTTTTTTTGGTGGGTCTATTTCACCTTTTCAGAAAAAAAATCACCACCTTCGAGGTCATCAATGGAGGATGGCTAGCTGCGAGGTGTCAGAATCAAAGTCTCAAACGTTGCATAGATCAATCTACGACAAAAGATGCTCAAAAAATGGAGGGGAATCTAAAAATAGTGAAAACCAATAAAAATATTTTAACATTGGAGAAGTTGGGTGCCTTGTTTCAAGGGAAGCGCTTGGCAGTCAATGCCTTAGCCAATTTTGTAGTTTTCATAGATCATGCACGCGGATGACGAGCGTGGTTGACGGACAATGAACATGATTGGCGAACAGTGAACATAAGGCAAACAAAAATTGAAAATCTTGAAAAAATGGTTAAGTCTAGCAAAGAAAAGTGCCTTTGCAGGCCAAGGGTGCCTAGAGATTTCAATAGTCAAAAGTCATTTTTAGGGTTTGTCACCTCCAAGAGATCCATCTCAGATTTAATCCAGCTTCGTAGCGAATCTGTTAGCCAGCTTAGAGGACTTGTCAAACGTCAAAAATTGCAAATCAAGCTGAAAATGATGAAAGTCAAAGGAAAAGTTGAAATTCAAAATAAAAACTAACTCTGGTGAAGAAAAGTGCCCTTGTAAGCCAGGGGCGCCCAACATTTAGGGCAATCAGAAACACTTGCTAGGGTTTGAAAAACTGACTACTCTTCTCAAAATTCTGCAGGCTTTCCAATGAATCTATCAACTAGTTCAACGGATCCATCAAATGCTTAGAATTGTAGATCAAGCAAAAATGTCTCATCAAAGGGGCAAATTGCAAATCATGAGAATCATCAAAAAATGGCTAACTCTGGCAAAGAAAAGTGCCCTTGCAGGCCAGGGGCGCCTATTTTTCAATGGAAGAGTATTGTATGATGAAAACCATGAAGTTTGACTGTGAACATGCCTATATTCAGACAAGTTCTGCGCAAATGCTAAAAATAGCTTCGCCAATGTTTCTTCATAAAAAGACAGATTTTTCAAAAAAAAGTTGAGGTTTGGCTTTTGTAGAGAATGTCGTTTTGAAGAGACCCATATCGTCAGATTTCAAAAAAGCTGATTTTTTCAAGAACATACAAGATCCCCTAAAAAGTAGAAGTCGTAGAAGCAATTTTTCTGAAAATTTTTGAGATATGGATTTTGTAGATATTCATGTGTTGAATAGACCTAGATTGTGAGATTTTGAAAAATCTAAGTTTTTCACCATGTATGGTTCCCTAAAAAATAGGAGCCAAAGAAGTAGACAAATTTTTTTCCAATTTTGAAGATTAATGAAAAAGTAGACCCAGATAAATGAAATCTGAAAAATCCAACCACTTGTTTCTAAACAATGATGCCTTAGAAAAATAGATCATGGAAAAGCAAGCTTCTGTGCTTCCAAATCTTGAATTCACGAAGAACGCTGAAAAAGCACTTCATTTCATCCTCCAAATCCTGTTGAGAAGACAATTCTATGTTTTTTCCTCTAAAAGCTAACCTATGAATTATGAATAATGAATGTTCAAGGCTTTCTTTTGGAGATAAAAGCACTTTGCATGCAAAATCCTAAAATTTAGGAGTCCATGCATGAAGATTGAAACTTTGTTTGCTCCTCCAACTTCGTTTGCATGAAAATTTGACCTTGTTTACTTCACCCAGGCGGATCCCTACGTTATAGCTGATTTCTCTCCAAAAAGCAATTCATAAATGAAAATTTGACTAAGGCATGAGCCTTTGGGCACCCTTGGCTAGCTGGGGCACCTAAGCTCACCAGTGTTAGCAAATTTTCCTTAATTTTCAACATTTTTTGAGTTTTCGCATCTCAGGTGACTGGTACCCCCTGTTCGGACATCGTTTCTGGACAATCTGTGAACAACTGAGACTGAAGGTCTATTAATCTGGCAATCTTGAGCAAGTATGAGAAGCATGGTACCCTCTGCCAACCTCTATCACTACGTTTGACAGATTTTCAGGATCCAGAGCCAAGTTGACGAAAAAAGTTTCAACACATTTTTGACTGCTTGAAAAATATTCTAAGGCATGAACGTTGAGCTTGTGATAACAAAACATTGATAAGTGTATAAATAAGGACAATCGTGCCCATTTATTTTTTAATTGTGCTTGTGATAACAAAACGTTGAGCTTATTTTGTCCTGCTACTTTATTATTCAATATACGTTCAACTTTGTCAAGTGTAATTTGGTTGACCGCATATTGTAAGCCTATATTTGCTATAATCTACTGTCCCAAAAGTGTATTCACTGTTAGAAATTGAGAAAGAAAATCTTATGCCTACCTTGCTTTGATTTACTATTTCAATCCATTTCAATTTTTTGTCTTATGTTTGCTTTCATAATCTTTATTTCAGCATACATCTAATAGTACAATGAGTCTTCAGATGTGTTCTGAAAATAAGTTTGTTTAAGCTTTGTGTTAATCAATCATTCCTTGTTTACTTCTAATTCTCTTGATCCATTTCAATTTTTTGTCTTATGTTTGCTTTCATAATCTTTATTTCAGCATACATCTAATAGTACAATGAGTCTTCAGATGTGTTCTGAAAATAAGTTTGTTTAAGCTTTGTGTTAATCAATCATTCCTTGTTTACTTCTAATTCTCTTGCTCTAAATTTACTTGAGAAATTAGAAGCGTCATTAGTTGAGGCTTAGTTGTAGTTGAAGTTATGAAACCAGAGAACACCTCACCTAGGACACAAAGAGTTTTATATCCTTGTGCTCTCAAGCTGAGAATAAAAGGTTTGGCAGGTAGTTTAAACATTTCTTTTTTACGCATAATCAACAAAGAGGGTACTTCCCCTCCTAATTTGAAGAGCAGTCTAATTGTGCATACTTGTTCGTTTCCAATACACACACTAGAGGTGCGAATTGAAAAGCCAACACCAATGAAGAATGGCTGAAAGCAAAAGATGACCTAATTTCTACAAGCAACACATCTTCCCTTAGGAAGAAACAAATCCATAGGTTGATGTAGAAGTCACTCCATGTCCAGTTGAAAGGAGGAAGGATGAAATCTCAACAAGTATGCCTCTAAAAATTGATTAGGAGTCTCTATGCTTGAAGAAGCCACAACTTAATCATGGTCAAATCAACCAAGAAATATGACAAATCAAGAGAATGAGGAGACTCATGAATGCCAATCTCCAAACACAAAGAAGGTGCTAAAATAGTCATCAAAGAGGAGAGAAACCCCCTCAAGTGTGTCCTCCAAATCTGCAGTATGAGATTCCACAAACAAGTTAGAAATACCTGTCAAATATTCATCCCACAAAACAAGATTTGAAAAACTATGATCATCTCGCTAAAAAGAAACATTGATGGTTGAAGAAGTAGGAGGTGGAGTAGGAAGCTCAACACTGGTCTCTAGAATACCAAGGCTTAGATGACCAAACTTCTCCTCACAAACATGGTTCACACTTGATGAAGGAGTGTTATATGTAGTCAAAAGAACATTATCTTCTTCTGAATGTGAAAAGGAATACAAACAGGATGAATGATCAACCACCTAGATAACAACAATATCCCTAGTCTCCAAGTCCTTTATGTACACTCTATTAGGAGTGAACTCAACTGTTTTACCTTGACCACCATGGGTAATTTTATAAACAAAAAAGAGATTAGTGGACAAAGAAGGAACACAAAGTACACCATTAAAAGTGCCTTCTCCCATGTCAATAGAACTTTTCCCACTTACCTTCATATATGTATTGTTACCCATCAAGATATGAGGTGAATTATAAGGCTCAAAAGAAGAGAACATATCCATAGAAGATGCCATACGATGAGATGCCCCTTGAATCAAGAAGCCATCTATTAGATTTAGGACTTGCAGAGGCCAAGAGTGCTTTTCCTTTCATTTTGTGTAGCCCAGTTGGAGATCTTGTATTCTCTGATTGAGATGATGAAGGAGCTGTCGATTGAGATGCAAAAATAGTAGAAGACACTGATGAGGGTGGTTGTATGATATTCTTTTGAAGAAGGTGTGTGAGTTCATCAATCTTTTTATTATAACATCTATTCTCATCATGTCCTAGCTTTTTACAATATGCACATTTAAACTTTTTTCTAAATGACTCCTCTTTAGAAGAGGGAGTGGGATCAGGTATGTTATGTGAAGGAGAATTTTTACCTTGCTCATTAGACTTAGGGTCCTTTTTCTGCTTCTTACCGTTACCACTTGAAGCCTTTGAATCCTTTGCAAAAGAGAATGAGATGTGGAGGACTTCAATTTGCCCATGTGTACCAACTTTTCTTGTCCCCTTGTGAGTTGAGTTGCAAATTCATCAAGAGAAGGCATTTTGTATGCATTGCCAAGGGCATCCATTGTAGAATAGAATGTAGAAACAAACACTGAATAATCAAGACCAAGCTTAGAAAGAATCCTCTTTAGTGATCCCACAATTAGATAACTGCAATCTTATAGAATTGAGCTTAGAGAAAAAATCTTAGATGTCAAAATCTGAAGGATTTAGACCCATTAGCTCATTCTCCAACTTAAATTTCCTCATTTTATCTGGCTTACTAAAGAGACCCTCTCTAAACTTGATTAGGATGTGTGCAAGATGCAACATGATATCTAAGATCTGGAAAAATGAACAAAAGAAGAGTACCAAGTGCTTCATCTCTTCTATTAAATCGTTTTCTTCTTTCTGTAGCTCTTGTGGGTTCTACATCTTGGCCAAATGTGATTCTTTGCAACTTCAATTTTAACAATAACATCCCCATTTGTGATTTCCATTCATGATAGTTATATGGGGTTAAAAGTACAATTTTTGGAAAATCCATGATGAAATTAGATATTACAATAGAGGAACAACAAATTCCCTTCACAATACAAGCAATTAACCCCTTTGTCCCAAACAAATTTACACTTTTTTTTGCAAGTTTACAACAATGTATCCAAAAGTACCAAATTAGCTTCAAACTGAAATTCTAAAATCTTGGAAACAAATTTGCAAAAAGTACATATGTAAAATTGAAGTGCTCCTCAATACCTTCTTGATGTCGCAAGAATCAAGAAAAATGGAGCCTGGATCAAAAAGTTATGAGCTTGGAGGCTGACAAATAAGATCTGATTTCAAGTTGTAAAAATAGACATTAAACAACAAAATTCTGAAAAATAACTTGCACCATTGAAAAGTGCTTAGAACTAGCTTTCCAACGATATCTTGTTCATCAAAATCCGATTTTTGGATCAAAAGTTATGATTTTTTTTTAAAAATGTTGAATTTTGTCTATAGTGATGACCCTCCTAGCAAAACAAAAATTTGCAAAAAAACAAATTTGTCAAAAATAGACAAATTTTAGATTAAAATAGGGGTTTTTGGGCCATCTAAATGCAATGGCAACATTCATTTGTGCTATAAGTGCTTCAATAAAAATCTGTTCACTAGATGTAAGCTTCAATCCCTAGTTTGCAACTATATCATACAATGGCCAAATTGAGTGAAAGATTTGAATTTCTTGGACATTCTAAACTCAATAACCAAAACAATTTTGGGCTAGAAATTGCTTGTATTAACAAAGGAGATGATTATATTAAATAGAGGAGGTAGATCACTGTAGACATTTAAGATGTCTAACTACCTCACCTACAAACTACTGTAGCAACAATAGTATTGACCATTAACAATATAGAATAATTATTCTAACACCCTCCCTTAATGGTCAATCGTCTAACTAGCCTACATAAAACACTTTGCAGGTCGATTGGTCACAAATTCTTCAGAACACTCTGCTGCTACGGAGACCCTCTCTGGATCTGCAGAATGTTGATGACCAAGAGTACCAAAATAAAACAGAGAAGGTTGCCCCTTCTTTAGAAAGCTCTGCAACAAGAGACGAGTTTTCCACTGACTCTGCTACGTGAGATAAGTCTGCCACCAACCCTCCCAGAATCTGTAGAACTGCTGACCAAAAGTCATCACAAAAAGTCCAACTTGATGTTGGATAACAGAGCTGTCCTTCCCTGAAACCAGAGACACACCGAGAACAGTTGCCACGATTTGAGGATAAATCGGCAAACCGTTGAAACTTTTGCAGAGCACGATGCCCGAGAACAAACTGCAAGAAGCCAGTTGTGCAGATGTTCGCCCCAACAACTCTAGGTGCGACAAAAACAAACTGCAACAAACCACAATTTTTGAGGAAAAAATTGCCAAACCAAAGATTACAAATCATCGTTTTTTTCGGAAAAAACGGTAAAAACCAAAGAAGAATCCCACACATGTCGCGAATTACAGAAACCCAAAAAGTAGCTGGCATGGAATCCGAAACACGGATCAACATACAAAACATCATTTTTAAGGAAAAACGGTAAAACCCTTTAGAAACCAGAGAGCCCTCCCGTACAATAGAGACCCTGACTAGGGTAAACAGGAACGAACCCTTAATTTTTGAGGAGAAAATTATAAACACTCCAGGAATTTTTTAAGGGAAAAAAATATGAAAACCCTAAACCAGATTTTTTTTTTTTTATGAATAAGGGAAAAAATATTTAAAAAACCAACAAAGGAATCTCACGCAACACTGTGAATTACAGAAGCCCAGAAACAGGGAGCCATCAATTGTCAGCTAAAAAACAGAGGGTTTGGAACCCTAGCCGCCAGAACAGATCTGCACAGAAATCAAGGCACAAAAAACGAGGTACCTAGAAAAATCGGACAACCCATTTGAGATTGTGGTAAACCCACAAGGAATCTACAATTAGAAAATTTTTCCAACTTGAAACTGAGGTACAAATTTCGAGGCACAAAAAACAAGGTACCCAAAAAAATCTGAAAGTAACCCAGTTGAGATCTTGAAAAACCCAGAAGGAATCTGCAAACGAAATTTTTTTCCGCCTTGAACAGGAGGGTCAAAACCCTAGACGAAAATTTCAGAACCTTGGGCGGCCATTAATGAACCCGAAAGTTGCAGAAAATAGCTTGAAATCTCAGCAAAAACCATGTCTGAAATCGCGTGCTAGATATCAGAAATTGAACTGCGCCCAGGAAGAACGAAACCAGGAGACGTCTTTTTAGACAATTGCGACCAAACAACGCAGAAAATCGCAACTGAGCTGGGCAGAAAATTGCGTCATTAAAAACAGGAAAATCGTGTTCAGAACTTCAACAAAACGCGGGTAGAAATCGTGCAAGAAGAGGGCAAAATTCGTGCAGACATCTGAAAACCTAGGCGACTCGCTTGAAGGCAAAGACGAACCAAACAAAGCTTAGAGGCGTATGAAAAACGCGAACAAATATCCTTAGAAGACGCGACCAGAACGCGACCACAAAAGAGGAAGAAAACGCGGCTCGATGGCTCAAAAAAAATGCAGACAAAGAGGGCACAAAGTGATGTGCAATTTCACCAGAAAAGCCATGTGACCATAAGGACGAAATCTTCAGATCACAAATCGCGTGTCTTAGAAAAACGCGTGTTTAGCACAAAAAACGTGGTCCTAGACAGTCTCACGTGATAAAGAAATCACGAATTACAGACTTCAGAAGTCCTCGAAAATTCTCAGACTAAGTAGCCACGAATTTACCCAGAAACCCTAACTTCGGATTATGGCTTCTAGAGAGCCCACGAAATTACCCAGAAGCCCTCCCAGAATCCTGAGCCCTCCCATGAGGGAGACAGGCTCAAACCTGCTTTGATACCATGAAACAATTTTGGGTTAGAAATTGCTTGTATTAACAAAGGAGATGATTACAGTAAATAGAGGAGGTAGATCACTGTAGACATTTAAGATGTCTAACTACCTCACCTACAAACTACTGTAGCAACAGTAGTATTGACCATTAACAATATAGAATAATTATTCTAACAATAGCGAGCTTAGATTTGCACAACCATGCTCCAAAATAAACCTACAATTCAATTCCACAAAGAAAAAACCCCAAATTTGGTTTCTATCATTTTTTTTATTCTTCAAGTTATCATTTGATGCAAGAGAAGAGCATACTCAACTTTTCAAGATCCACCAAGATTTGCACCATAGCAAAAAACCCAAGCATAATTATCTCCCAAATTTGAGAAGGGCCTTGCCAATTTGAAGCTCTGATACCATGTTAGAGTCACTCAAGGACTCAAGCCTCTAAGATCACCTACAAAACCGAAAATAACCTAGGAGAAAAGCAAGAGCATAAATTTGCAATAACAGATGCAATATTACAAGATTGAATATTTGTTTGAATACAAATGTACATGAGAGGCCTTGCTTATAAAGGCAAGGTGATATATATGATTAGACAAGTTCATGACAAGTGTCTTAATCCTATAACTTGTGACAGCTAACAACCTAGCTACCTAGGAATCAAACATTACAAGCTAGATAAGTTCTAGAAAAGCCAACTAAGACTTCTAGAAGGAATCTTATATCCTAAGTAAACTTAACATGTGAATATGTCCCCTAATTACCTAGTGAGTGAATTAACTAGGTACAAGACATTTATTCACACCAACAATCAGATGGGAAGTATCGAGTTTTCCTTCATCAAGTATGCCACCCTTGAGATGTAGCGCTTGTGGGGTCGAGAGGCGTATGAGTGCTCTTGGGCTTGTTGAGGGAAGCAACCTTCATGCATCTTATCAAGCATGCCACTGCAAGATTGTAATGTCCCCATTTTTGCTTGCCTCAACATCTTGTTGATTAGCCTATTATTTGACCCTCGTAGGCTAATGGTTTTGGATAGAGGGTCTTGTGAGGTAGATACCTAGTCCTTTGGTGGTGTTATTCTTCTTTGGAGCAAGGTATTGTTCAGGTTTGGCATTTGCAGAGGATTTGAGACTCAGTTATACACACTTACTATTTATTGTAAGTCACCAAATCAGTGGAGTCTAGTGTTACTAATTTTAGCAGGGCACTTGGATACGCAGTTGACTCAGTGGTTGACCTCCTAGTTCAGACGGAATGGAAAAATAATGTTTAATGAGCAACTTATGCTATTTTAATTATTATTAAAGTTAATCTTTAATAATTAATTATTTATTTGAAAAGTGCAGTATAATGTTATAACTTTATGTCAATGGGGCCATTAAATGACTTAAAAGATATTAATTAAGTACATTGACAAGGGTGCCAATCTCATGAGACATTATAAAGTGCAAATATTAAAATATATTTAAATAATGAGAAGCTTCTAGAGGTTGACCTAAGTCATGAAAAAAGTATATAAGCTATCAAAGCAAATGAAAAAGGGGGATTTCATGATTTTGACATTTGGGTTTTTGAAGAGTTTTGCTGTGGAGAAGAAGAAACCTAGGGTTTTTGCCATTCCTACAATTGTTGGTCATTGAGAACGTTGTATCTCTCTAATTCTTACATTCTGAGGTTGTGAAATACCAGCTGAAGATTGCCTCATGGATTGGCTTCATTCAGGGGTCAATATTGAGCTTCATTGGTGAAGAATCATAGAAGTTTTACAAGGGTTTACATTGTAGACCAGTTTATCATTGAAGACAAATATTATAAATATCTTTATTGCTGCTAGAGATCATCTTCAATAGCACGTGGGAATCATTCATGCAGATTGGAGATGTTTGCTTTAAAGATTGCAAGGGTTTGTAGAATGGATTTTTGATTATTGGAGACATTTATTATTGTTCCTCTTTATTGATGCTCTAACTCTTATTCCTGGCACGTGGGCATCATATTGTACATCATAGAAGAGGAAATCTTTGAAGATTTCAAGGGCCATGAGAAATTCATTTGATGCTGTTTGTATTAGTTGAAACTATCAAGCTGGGCCGTGTAGTACATACACAACTAGGCCGTACCATCTCCTTGTGACAGGCTGTACATCTCCTATTCAACTAGACGTGTGAACTAGGAGGTAAAACGCTTAAGGTTTTAAGCTGGAAACACCTACATTAGGGGCGATTGAAGGTATGAAACATATTTGTTACATTTTGGTGGTGGAAAAAACATTAATTTAGGCTAGCTGTTCACATGAGGGTTTTGCTAGGGGGTTGGTCATCATTTCCAAAAATTGCTGAATATTGTCTATGGCTTTTTTCCAGGTATGATATTTAATGGTCTTAAGCATTGTATTATGAACATAAATGAGTATGTGTGTTCTTTGCAAGTTGATGTAAATCTAATAAGTTGAATTTATTAGAAGAGCTTGCTTGAGCAGTTGGCTATCATTGCATTAGTTTGTCATATCCTTCATTTGGTGTTTGCATATGTTATTTGTTATTCTTGGCAATATATTACCATTTGAAAATTAAAATCCAAATATTTTGTAAATCAAACATTCAACAAGGCAGTGAAGTTCACTTTGCAAGTGTCCACTTGGGGTGGGACATTATAGAGATGTAGCACTTGTGGGTTGGGAGGCATATGAGTGCTCCTGGGCTTGATTGAGGAGGATGGAGTGAAGAGCACAAAAGATTTATTGAGAGGGGGGGAGGGGGGTGAATTAGTAAATCAATCTCAAACTTTTATTTTTAAAACTTTTCAATCTTTATTACAATCAACTTTTTTGATATGATCCAATTTCCACAAGTTGACACAATTTTATTGAAGTAATTTCTTTTTCAAGTAGGCACCAACCTACAAATTTACAATGAGATGATTTAGTAGAATAATTTCCACAAGGAACACCTAGACCTCTCCAGAATTTAGTAGACACCTGCCTACAAGGAGCACCAACCCCTAATGCAAGGCACCAAACCTTGACTTGATGGAAGTGAGACTGCCTTCAATCTGATCTGCACAAGCCCAACTCTCCAATCTGCTCTATGTGATCCAAGATATCACCTTCAGCCCACACAAGGAGGTAGGAATCTGACTGATCTGCAAGTCTTTTATTTTCACACCCACACACCACTTCAATCTGATTTGAATTCATATATGTGTATCTTGCAACCTTTTGTGAATGGTTGCATCATTTGTAATCTGACTTTTCTGAGTTGCCTTTTCAATACTAATCACATCATTTCAGCTTTGCCTTGGATTAGTTTTATTAAGAGAGATTTTTAATTACACTCCTTCAGATTGTCTCCTCTTAAAAATAATTGTTCTTCAAAAAGAATTGCTGCCATGGTAATCTTTGTTAACCCTCAAATCGCACCATTTTAAGAATGAGTGCGTCTCTTCACAAAGTTGTATCCAACTTTTTTTTTTTTTTAAAACGTGTTCCTTCAGAAATTAAATCGCATCCCTTTCATTGACTGTTATTTTTTATTAGAACATCGTATCTTTTGTTTAAGAAGACTGAAAACATAAATCGCATCACTTGAAAAAGATCTCTCCTTAAAACGCATCATAATCACTGTTTTTATTTAACAATCTAGATGACTCATTCAAAAAGACGTGTTTGTATCTTTTGTTGAGAAGACTGAAAGCGTATCTCTCTTCAATCGCAGCACTTGAAAACACATCATAATCACTGTTTTTATTTAATAATTCAAATGACTTATTCAAAAAGACGTGTTTAGTCGATTGTGAGTTTGTTAACAAATTGTTATCTCTTGATAGGAATCTTTGAATTACGTCTCTTCAAGGATAAACTGCAGCATTTCATTTAACCATCCTTTGATAATTGTGACGCGTTATCTTCATAAAATAATCTGAAGATTATTCTCTTAATGCAGATTGAACCTTTGGGAATAATCGAAACTTTCTTAAGTAATCCTCATAATACAAATCGGATTATTAAGAGCAAATCTGATTATAGATTATACTCTGTTTTATCAAGATCTGAGTGTTCATCTCTAATTTATAGTTTAGTTGAGCCATCGATCTGAGTACACTCTTTTTATCATACATTCTGAACATTATGATGATTTATTTATTTCAACACCGATTGTAACCATCTCTAATTTATAGTTTAGTTGAGCCATCGATCTGAGTACACTCTTTTTATTCTTTAATGATCTTTTCATTTCATGTTTGACATCAATGACAATATTTCCAACATGGAGTGCCTCCAAGGTGGATTGAGGGATGGCATGGACCTAAGATCTTGCCATGTTCATGGATTAGGAGGCGGATAAGTGCTCTTGGGCTTGAGAGAGACTTTTTGAGTGCACCACCCCTTAGATATAACACTTGTGGGGTTGAGAGGTGTATGAGTGCTCCTGGCTCTAGGGTTTTCTCAAGTATGCCACCTCGAAATGGATGGACAAGGATCCACCCATGCTCTCACAATACAAGGACAACCATCCTTGAGATTGCAGTTTGTAAATATTTCTAGAAATTCCTAATAGGTTGACTATGGGAATATGCTTGGGACTAATCATTAGTCATGTTAAGTTATTTTGAATTCAAATGTTAATGATGATATGAACTATAGATTTAACTATTATAATGTTTTAGCTAACTATTTTATGTATTAATTTGAATATAACCATAAAGTTGATACATGCTATTACTAATATTGATTTTTATTATTTATTATTTGTTTTGTAGGCCTAAATTAAGGAATATCTCAAAAGGGTACATTACAATTCGTATCAGAGCCTTGATCATGCCATCCCAAGGATCAAGAAGAGTAATTTATTTAATTAAGCCAAATGACTCAAAGGGCATTGGAAAGAGAAAGAAGGAAACTTGCAACAAGAAACAACCCTACTCAAAATGACAAAATGAGTGAACAATTAGGAAATGAATTTAGGGTCTTCATGGAACAAAACGAGAGGACAACTCAAGTACTTCTCCAAACCTTACAAAACATGAATAACACAATCAACAATCTTATACCCAACCAAAATAATGGGAGGGATGCCAACTCTAATCACTCTGAAAGTAACAATAAATCATCACTAGGGTCAACACCTAGGTTAACAAGACCCTCATTTCTACCTAGGGAAGGCCCAACAAGAGAAGAAGAAGAAACCAATCCACCAATTAATGACTTTGACAAATATGTTGGGGCCTACTCACCGTTGGACCTTGAAATTAGGAGGAATATCCCATTTGAGGTAGATTGTGATGCAAGATCACAAACTACTTGTAGAAAGGAAAAAAGACAACCAAATAAAGACTTACACTGAAGAGCGAGTAAAATGATTCTCCACAACTTTGATGGATCGGGAAAGGTCATTGCACATTTAAGGGTCCAAAAATTGGATACCTATTTTTCCCTTAGTCCCATGATTGAAGAAGATGCTATAAAATTTGCCATTTTAAATTTAGAAGGGGTTGCACACGATTGGTGGCATCACGAGATTATTGCCCAAGGGCACCAAAACATAACAACCTATGACGAATTTACATACTCATAGATTGATTTGATCAAAAGCACCTTGAAAGACACTTCAAAGAACTAATCCAATTGAAAGAACAAGGATTCGTAGAAGATTATGTGGCTGAATTTCAAAAGATCTCAGTCATGGTTCTTGGGATTACCAAGAGAAGGCTAACATACTTATTTATCGAAGGGCTATTAGACTCAATCCATGGTTTGGTGAGCGCCCTTGACCCCGCATGTTTTCAAGATGCAATCCAAAAAACCTTGAGATTAGAAACCGCAACAACAAAAGAAATGAGCTATTCAAAGAATATGTCTTGAAGGTCACATAACCAACCTTCCTACAAAGAAAACTGGCAACCAAGGACACTACCTCCTTAATCACACATATGGGATGAAATGTCAGAACTTTGAAAGAAGGGATTATGTTTTAAGTGTAGGGAAAAAGGGGTGGTAGGACATAAGTGTTCAAAAAGAGTACAAGCACACAACTTGGAAGCAGTATTAGACCAAGAAATGAGTGAAGAAGAATTCAAACCCCAAAATAAGAAAAGAAAACAAGATGATGAAGAAAATTCAAGTGCTGCCTTAGCCACACTTTCAGGAGCACCCAAATATCACCCCTTCAGAATCCATAGTATTCTAAAAGGGTAGAAAGTGATCGTCCCAGTGGATAGTGGTGCCACCCATAATTTCATCAACGAAGGTTTAGTGACAAGAATGAATTTAGAAATTGAAGACTATGAGGGATTCAAGGTGGCCATGGTGTATGGGTTCACTATGCCTTGCACACAGATAATCCCTCAACTAAGTATCACCTTGGGAAGACATAAAATAAGTGAGGATTTCTATGTAGTGAATATAGGAGATCTAGATGTAGTTTTGGGCATCCAATGGTTACATTCCTTAGGAAGATATTATCAAGACTTTCAAAAGATGGAACTTTGTTTCCAATACAATGGCCAAGAAGTAATTCTCCAAGGCCTATCAAATGGGCCCCTAGGAGTAATATCATCAAAAAAGGATGTAAAGATATTTTAGACATAGACAAGTAGTACCAAACACATCTATAGACAAGACTTACCATGAGTAAAACCTAAGACATCCCAATAGAGAATTATTGTCATCATTGCTTAGAAAGAATTGTGGGGTTGCAAGATGTCCTTTTGTTTCTTCTCTTGGAGGATACTAGAAAAATTATCTTAAATTACTAACCTTGCCAGTTACCAACTCTTGGTTTTGTTATTAAGAGTTATTGGAAAATAAAAGTACATAAGCCAAAAGAATAATGGACAATAAGTTATCCTCATACTTTAGATGATGGTATTAACCTTATTGATACTTAGGCCAGTATACTAACAACCACTCTCCAAGGACATCATTGTAGTATATAACCAATACAATCATCACTAGCTATAGGATTTTCAATTCCTATTGCTTGAGGACAAACAATATTGGGAAGAGTGCGTTGTCATGCCCCCTGATCGTAGCCTACACAGGAATATAAGACAATCACTAACTAAGGAGACATCAAAAGGACCGATGGAAATAACTAAGGGAAATATTAAATGCAACGATTCCCTATTAATGATATAAGGTAGCAATAATATATTGGAGACTTTAATTAAACTAAAGACAATGATCATTGTATTAACAACAATTAAGGTAAAGCCAACACTTAAATTAAGGGTGCATCCTTTGTAAGGGGTGGAATGATTATAAAGGATTGTGACTATTCACCCCACCATGAAAGATATATAAGAAGGAAGAATCATTTAGTGAAAGACATCAATGAAGTGGATTGTAAAATAGAAGTAAGAAATTGAAATTATAAGAGATCTATTAGAATACATATCATTTTTAGCAAGAATAGCATTGGGAAGTAAGTTTCAAAAAAATAAATTAGGAAAAACATATATATATATATATGAATGTATGTAATTGCATAGTGAAATGATATTTGATTAACAAGTTATATAATAAGATTCCTTTAGCAATCTATTTTGAATTTAGAGAAGTGATTACAAATATGGAGGAAAATCAACCTTCTGGGTTCACAAGACGAGAATTATCAACTTTGCCTTCATCAAGTACGCCACCCTTGAGATGTAGCGCTTGTGGGACTGGGAGGCGTATGAGTGCTCCTGGGCTTGTTGAGGGAAGCATCTTCATGCATCTTATCAAGCATGCCACCTCGAGATGCAACTCTTGTGGGTTGGGAGGTGTATGAGTGCTCCTAGGCTTGATCGAGGAGGATGGAGTGCCTCCAAGGTGGACTAAGGGATGGTGTGGACCTAAGATCTTGCCATGTTCATGGATCAAGAGGTGGATAAGTGCTCCTGGTTTTGAGAGAGACTTCTCGAGCATGCCACTCCGAATATGCAATGCTTGTGGGGTCGAGAGGCGTATGAGTGTCTCGGGCTCAGGGTCTTCTCAAGTACACCACCCCGAAATGGATGGACAAGGATTGACCCATGTAAGGACAACCATCCTTGAGATTGCGGTTTGTAAATATTTCTAGAAATTCCTAATAGGATTGACTATTGGAATATGCTTGGGACTAATCATTAGTGATGTTAAGTTATTTTGAATTCAATTGTTAATGATGATATGGACTATAGATCTAACTATTATAGTGTTTTAGCTATGGTGTAATGTTCTCAATATTATACTATTTTATGTATTAATCTAAATATAACCATAAAGTTGATACTTGTTATTGCTAATATTGGTTTTTAGTGTTTATTATTTGTTTTGTAGGCCTAAATTAAGGAATATCCCAAAAGGGGACATTTTGTCATGATTTCTTGTAAAATTACTTCCAAACAAGAGGGCTACATGATTGAAAACATAATATTCTGGAAAGAGTAGCAAGACTGGGTTTAAAAAGATGAATTAGAACATTAGTCATGCAAACCTAGTTAAGCCATTGTAGTGTAGAAAATTGTAAACCTTGACAATTTCACATTATGTTTTGTCCCCCAAATTTATGGGACTTAATTAAGCACCTAATTTTTTAAATTATGCATTCCAAACCCCTTTTTTACTATTTTTCAAATGATTGCAAGCATTGAATAAATGCATCTAATTGTTATTTTTCTCTTGACCGTGTCCTAGAAATTTGGGCCAGGGGCGATTGGGTTCCCCTTCTTAGCGAGGGTCCAAGTTCAAATATGTTGGCGACATTTTAACATCCAAAATTCAAATTTGAAGTGTCGACTTTTGGAATCTAATATTCGAGATATTAGCTTAAATGCCTATAAATACCTAGTTATGTGGCCATCTTGAAGTCTAACAAGACTTAGAAGCACAATTCATGAGCAAAAACTATTGTCAAAAGCATAATTGAGCAAGTCAAGAGCAACATTTCAAGAGTTTATTGCAACAATTCAAGATCCAACATCATGTCAAAGTTCATTTGTGTTTATGTTGTCATTTTTTTGTGAAGGTTAATATCTTTTTGTAAGTCTCCAAAGTATTCAAGAATCCAAGCAATCAAGATCTAAATCCTTGAAGAGATGTGTATGACTTCAGTCCTTCAAGGCAACCATTGAAAGGTGGTGAGTTGCAACATATTGTGATTTCATCCTTCCTTCCTTTCCATTATCATTTATTATTGACAATTTGCCATTGTGGAAGTGGGAACACTTACTCGGGGTTTGATTAAGGAAAACCCCTATATGACACAACATTTTCCCTCTTTGCGAATGTGTAGGTTACAATTATAAAGAGGATCGAAGGAAAACTGAAGGCAAATTGTCAATTGTTGCATTCATTGTCACAAACCTTGTCAATACATGAAAATTCACTTACAAAATTTACTAATGACATTTCGACAAATTTGCAACTAGGAATCAGGTGCTTAGATCTAGCATCAGAGGATTGCGAAATCAGTTTTAGGACCCCCCCCATCAAAGACCTAGTTGCCCATGGGTGATTGAGTCCCTCTTGGCATGCTGAATCCAACTTTTGGTGATAGGTACACATCACTTTGCCTCTCCTAGAGCCACTTGCAAATCATTGTTTCAATCTGTTTGCCCTCAACATATTGCATTTATCATATTAGGTCATTTAGTCTAATTAGGTTAATTATTCGAAATCATTTCTAAGACTTAGAAGGATCAGATCTAGGTCTAATTGGCTCACCCTTGAGGTTGAAAGTCAATCTATGTACCTTGTTGATTTGCATCCTAATGAAATTCTAGGGAAAGTGGAATTGATCATAGATTTAAGGACATCCCCATTTTTCCACATTTCATTTTGGTGAACTCAACATTGAAATCATAACTTATGATTTGGTAGTCTTTCAAACCCTAGATCTAGGTTTTGCATCATTTTGTCTTGCATTTTTCATTTAGGGTTTCATATTTGTCATAAAAAACCAAAAATATTGCATTCATATTGCATCATAGCTTGCATTAGGGTGTATTTTAGTCATCTAAATTAGATTTTCATTAAAGATTACATTCATACTTGCTCACTTGTGTTCAAAAATTGTCATACATTTGCATTTGCATTACATTGGAAAATTCTTGAAAAACAGTCACTATCAAACTTGTTTGCAGACAAGATTAACAACCTTAAACAAACTAGACATTCAATTTTTCAGTTTTCAGGACCTTGATCAAGGACTTAGATGCCCTTGGGTGACCTTGTCCTTGTACAAGTGCATCAACAATCTTTTTCACAGTTTTCTGTCTCTGTCTGCCCAATTGTACTTGCATATATCTGTTTTGGAATTAGTAATTGCATGTTTTTAGGCATTTTGCATCTAGTTCATAAAGGTGAAAGAAAGTGCATTGTTTAGAGTCAAAATTTGCATTCAAAAGTCATCATTGTCAAATCTTTACATCTTACAATCAATTAATTATTACATTTCAGATTTGAAAGTTACATCAAAATTTGTTCAAACATCATCAACATTGTTGCATACTTGCATTTAGCATCAAATTGGGATACATTAAACAAATTCTAGAAAGTTATTTATTGTTACAACTGTTTGCAAGTAGAATCAACATCCTTAAACAGTGTATGTAGTACACAGTCAAACTTTGAACTTTCAAAACCCTTGACCATACCTTCAAGAACCCTTGTCTCGGGTTGCTATCTAAGTTTCCTTCAACTGTTGTTTAACAACTTGAACCTAATTGCAAAATCTCGTCATGGATATGTGTTTTGGTAAAATTTGGATGTCCTTGAAATCTTTGGTTGATGTCTCAAGTTGTGTATTTGGTGATGATCCTAATCTTGATATAGATATTCATGGTCCTTCACCTCCCAATGCATGTCTTTGTGAGATAGATATCTTGGGTCAAGACAAAGAGAGCATGCAAGAATTCATACAAAACTCCTTGCATAACCTTGAAAACAATGCATGCTTTTATCCCTCAATGCAATGGCCTAATAACTCAGGTCAATAACCAACACCTCCCACAATTCCACCATTTGACATGTTCAATCTCCTACATCCTGAAATTGAATCACAAGAAATTTCTTAACCAATGATCATGGAAGAGTCTATGGACCACACTCACAATGACAACATACCTATTGATGGCCCTCCATCTTATGAGAACAAAGTCACCAACACACCCATCAACCTAGAATAGTGTTATGGCCAAGACTTTAAGATTTTGACAAAACAAGGATGTGACATAAAGAATGAGCATGAGACCCATCACCTTTTGGAACAAACACCATCAGAAGATATTAAGGGATTAGGTTACCAAGATCCTCTACCTTCACATCAAACAGTTGGTCAATCAAATAAGAAACACAAACCTTATAAGCTTAAGAAGTTACCTTTTTTTGCATACTATAACCAAGACTGAACAAGCCTTACAAACACTTACCAACCTAGGACTCATCACGCTACTGCCTATCTATGAACGAGAAGGTAAGAAAGGAAAGAGTACAAATATGTCTTACTATGCTTACCATAGAACACTTGGACATCTTACTGATGAATGCCATGCTTTAAAGAAGGTATTGAGAGAATTTGATCCTTTTGCGAGTCAATATGATCGTGTGATAAACTAGCAATTGTTTTCTTTGCTCCTTTCCATGTGATAGTTGTATTATATTATGCTCACTACCACATGCATTAGACTTTACACAAACCATCTTTTGTGCAAGGAGTAATGTAGCATATTACCATTCATTTTCTTGGCTCATCCTTGTCTTTCACTCAAGGGGCAAGGGGTTAAGGGTAGCCTTGTCCTTGGTGTATTCCTTCTAGCAAGGAATCCCTTTCTTGTCTCCTTAAAACGTTAGTGTAGCAAGTACAATAACATTTAAGGGGGGGCATATTGTCCCTCGATTATTGTTTGCCTAAGAAATGGCCCCTTCTTAGTGATGATAGCATACATATCCTAAGAAGTGTGACCTTGCCAACCAAAGTGTGGCCTTAATCTGTGTGACTTGTCTCCTTTGTGGTAATATTAGACTTGATGTCCTACAAGAGTGTGATCTTTCTTGGCATATGACTTTCTCTTTAGCGATAATACTATGGCTAGTGTTCCCTAAGGTGAGATTTTCTATTTGTTGACTTGTCCTCTCTTGGTGGTGATATCTTGTATGATGTTCCCTAAGGTGTGGCCTTTTATTCATCAAGCAATGCCCCATTGATGTTAAAATGACTTTTTGAGTTGGTGTTATCATAACACCCCTTGAGATCCCATTATTTGTTTGCACCCCCTGAGGTGAGTTTGACATTTTTGCTTAACTTTGTTCATAGGAGTTGAACCTAGTGTGGCGTTGGCGTAGCATGGCACCTTATCAAGGTCATCAGGGAGTATGACTTTTGGTATGGTTGTTGATGAGTGCACACCTAGTGAAAAGTGATCCTCACTAGTGTGTTTCTCATTTTACCTTGTCTTAGGGGCTCACCTAGTGAAAAGTGGTCCCGTAATGTCCCCATTTTCGATGTCCTTCGAGCTAGTTTGGTTCTAAGTCACTATTTTTAGTAAGTACTATATTTAGTAACTGGTCCAGGCGATAGTGTAGTGTAGGGTTTCCTATTTGGGCAATGTCTTCAATAGTGTTATTTCTATGGTGGCGTTGGAGAGCCTAAAGTTGGATTATTTAATATTTGCTTTTTATTAGTCACTTAAGTTATTTTTATAAAATAACTTTATAACTTAAAGTGAGGGGGTAGGTGGTCATCAAAAAGTACCTTGGTGCCTAATGAGATAACTTAACATTGTTTTAGAAGGATGAATAAGGCGAAATAATTTCCTTTTGAGCAGGGACGCCTCCCTTGAGGAGTATTTGATAATTTTTAAAGTATAAAGCAAAATATATAAAAAAAGCAAATGGAGAAGGGCGTAGATTTTGGAGGGAAAGCATTTTCAAATTTGAGTTGCCCTAATTTCTCATTGACTCTGTATAATCTCATTTTGAGGCTCATTTGTTCATGTTTAAGTTGATTGCATAACAGGATGTTGGATTCTCTCCAGAGGTCTATAGTTTGGTGTTGAGGATGAAAACCCTCTTCATTTAGGAGCTAGTTTTGGTGGTGATAGATCTACCCTAGTCAGTTGGGTGTGATTCCACTCAGGGGTCACTTTGTGCTTTACAAACACTCTGATTTTCAGTGTTTTTGGCAAGGGAAGATGAAGATATTTAAACATTTTTGAGGTGATGATTGCGGGTTTGGTGTGTGAAGGCATGGCTTCGTTGTGGTTTGGCTTGGTAATGGTTTTTAGGGTGGTTTTTAGAGGGTTGAAGTGATTTTCTGAGTTTTTTTGGACTTTATCTTTACCAAGGTAGAATTATAAATCATCTATAGTTCCTTTTTGGCTGGATTTATCATATTGGGTATTGGTTCTTTAGAATCTCCTATTCAAGGTGACCTATCTTATATATTTATTTGAATTTATTGAAAGGGGATTGATTTTCTAGGCCGAATCGCCCAACCTAGGAGGGCACCCTAGTTTGGGATTTCTGGATAGTTAGACCTATTGATGTATAGGTTTGAATCTGCATTAGGAGGTTCATTGCCCTCAAGTTGTAGTTGAAAAACATGCATTTTCTAAAGCATTGTTGCTGTTTGAAGACATTTACCAGGTCTAATCTGATTATCAATAAGCCTAATTTTCTTGTATGGAGTTTGAAAAATCTGATATTGTATTGAAAGAAATATATTCTGAGTTTCATCTATTTGCAAGCAAGTTCTCTCTTATTTCCCATGCTTTATGTTATATATATTGATATATTGTAGGAGTTTAGGTGAACTCAAACACCCCAAAATCACCTGCAAGACAAAATAACTTCCACAAGAGAGAAATGGCTGAAATATCATGCTATCATTAAGATGCAAGAATGCCAAATTGAATATGAGATGATTAGAAATGTACAAAATGCCTTGAATATATAGGCATGAGTGAAAACTTAAAATGCATAAGATGTTGCCAAGTGTTAAAATCACACTACATGTGACAACATGTTAACCCTATCTAAGAAATGATAAAAAGATAGAGATAAGTTTTAAGACAACTCATCTTCTAGAAGGAATCTTATCTCCGACAAACAAGGAAGGGGGAATTACCCCATTATTAAATGATTTATCTAATTATGCAATCTAGGACTTAATTAATTAAATGCAAGACCTAAGTTAACTTATGCTAGTGTAATAAATTATTAATTACACCAATATATATATATCATGCATGAATAAACAATGAATGGCATTTGAAAACACAAGCAAACATCATCAAAACATTCTCAATCAAAAAAAAAAAAAAAAAAAACAAAACAAAACATGGGTAGTCATTACAGGTCCTCACTAGCCTGTGTTCCTTCTCGTTTGTGATTCACGAAGCTTTGCTATGGTGTGAGTCATGAACACCCTTAACATGGCCACCTAGCATAATACATCTTGCTTGCTAGTGGAGCCATGTGTTTCATGAGTGTTTAGCATAATGCACCTTGCTAGCCTTATGAAACCCATCATATTGAATGGACACCTAACATAACATAGCTTGCTTGCTAATAGATCCATGTGGTCCATGAGTGATGTGTATGACTTCAATCTTCATGGGAGCATTCAATTATTCGATGGATGACGTTTGGTATTTGAGACAATTTAAGATTGAGGTCTCTTTACCTTACCGACTCAAATCCCTTTAGTACTAACTTTGTGTTTTTGTGTGTTTTTTATGTGTCTTCATCATGTTTGCATTGTGTTTGTTTTCATTTTATCATCTATTATATGTTATGTTATGTTCATGTGTTTTCATTGTGTTTGCTTCATCTTTTCTAACATGTATGTTTGTGTATGTTGTCTCGTTGCATATTTTACATGCATGCATGTTCCTTTGTGCTTATGTTGGTTTGCCATGGGATCTTGGATCTTGAGGGCTTGATCATCCCCTTAGATCCTTTGTCATCCCATCTTCTCAACATTTGGACAATCAAACCCCTCTTAACACTCATTTCTCTACTTTACTGCAAGTCTGAGCATAAGTTCATACTCTTACTAAAGTGGAGGCTAAGTGTAGTGTAGAAAATTGTAACCCTTAACAATTTCACATTATGTTTTGCCCTCCTAATTTATTGGACATAATTAAGCACCTAATTTTCCAAATTATGCATTCCAAAGCCTAATTTTTACCGTTTTCCAAAAGATTGCAAGCATCTAATTGTTATTTTGCTCCAGACTAAGTGTGTCCAAGAAATTTGGGCCAGGACCTAGTCGCTCATGGGCAACTGGGCCCCCCTTCTTAGCTAGGACCCAAATTCAAATGTGTTTGTTGACAACATTTTAACATCCAAAATTCAAATTTGAAGTGTTGACTTTTAAAATCTAATTTTTGGGAAATTAGTATAAATGCTTATAAATATCTAGTTATGTGGCCATTTTGAAATCTAACAAGACTTAGAAGCATAATTCATGAGCAAAAACTATTGTCAAGAGCATAATTGAGCAAGTCAAAAACAACATTTCAAGAGTTTATTGCAACAATTCAAGATCCAACATCATGTCAAAGTTCATGTGTTTTCATGATGTCATTATTTTGTGAAGGCTAATATTTTTTTGTAGGTCTCCAAAGTATTCAAGCATCCAAGAAAACAAGATCCAAATCCTTGAAGAGATGTGTATGACTCCAGTCCTTCAAGGCAACTATAAAAGGGGGGTGAATTGTAGCATATTGTGATTTCATCATTCCTCCCTTTCCATTATCATTTCTCATTGAAATTTTTCCATTATGGAAGTGGGAACACTTACTTGGGGTTTGACTAAGGCAAACCCCCATATGGCACAACATTTTGCCTCTTTGTGAATGTGCAGTTTATAGGTTTAAAGAGGATCAAAGGAAGATTGAAGGAAAATTGCTAATTGTTGCATTTGTTGTCACAAACCTTGTCAAGACACGAAATCTCACCCACAAAATTACTAATGACATTTTGACAGACCTACAACTAGGAATCAGGAGCTCAGATCCAACATCAGAGGATTGCAAAAATCAGTTTCAAAACCCCCATCAAAGACCCTGTCGTCCATGGGCATCTGAGTCCCTCTTGACATGCTGAATCCAACTTTTGGTGGTAGGTACATATCACTCTGCCTCTCCTAGATCCACTTGCAAATCATTGTTTCAATTTGTTTGTCCTCGACATATTGCATTTATCATATTAGGTCATTTAGTCTAATTAGGTTAATCATTCCAAATCATTTCCAGATCATTTCTAAGACTCAAAAGGATAAGATCTAGGTCTGATTGGCTCACCCTTGAGGTTGAAAGTGTTGATTTGCATCCTAATGAAATTCTAGGAAAAGTGGAATTGATCCTAGACTTGGGACATCCCCATTTTTCCACATTTCAACCAGATCCTTGATAATAAACTCCAACTGGTTTATTAGTTTATGCCAATTATAATGGCTCGCTGCCCCATAGACTCCCTTAAAATAAAACTATTTTTGAAGAAGTGAAAACTATTAGCTAATGTAATTTCTACTACAATTCCTGCACAAGGGTTTTAGAAGCATAATACTCAACATTAGGTTGAAGTGTATTGAACATGACAAAAGGAGTCTATACACTGCATTTCTCAACCAAAAAGAAGTCTCATCTAGAAACTAAATGATAATTTATAAATATCAACAATTGTTGGAGATCGTTTCCTAATTAATGATTTAGTTTCCAAAATTTTAGATTTTATCACACAATATCTTAACTATAATGTCTCTTTACATTATTTTTGGTATAGATTGCAATTGAAGGTTGTAATGCAAGTTCTATGTTCCTTTCATCATGTTGTATGTAGTCTATGTAGATGCCAATGTTACACAACAATTGTATTTGGTACATTGACATAATATTTGCACAAATCCACCAAACAACTCTTAGTGAACTTGCTCTTGTAAATTTTATATTTATGCTTCAATTTCAAATCAACATAATTTGTGGCTGCTCATTGCAACATTGAAATTTTGAAAAAAATCCCACAGGATGTATCCCTTCAATTGCTTAGCTTTTAAAAATTAAACATATTGTAACTACAAGTATTGAGGTTTAATTTTTTTTTCACATGTTGCATATTTTGTACTTTCCTGCATGCCATACATGATCTAGGCAGTAGCTTGCAACAAAAGGTTTAGTGTAGTTCAAAAACTTGAACTAGGCTAAACCTCACCAACCTAAAAAATTGACTCGGGTGCAAACTCAAATTTGGGGAAAAACTTGGCAAAAAACAAATTACATAAATACACAAAAAACTTAAATAATTCATGAGAAGCATAAAGAATGAATTCAGAGAACACACAATTCTAAAAAATGGTGAAATGTTTAATAAAAACAAGGGAAAAATATTTTGTTATTTCAAAGTAAATAAAGGAAAAAAAATGCTAGTTTTCCATCCAACATAGTCCAAAACATTTTTTTTTTAAATTTTTAAAAGGAGAGCCTCTAACTTACCATATGCTTGCATTAAAGGTACTTACTACATTAGTGAGGCATTCTTAAATCCTTGTGACCAAAGAAATGATTAAGCACATTATTAACAAGACATTGATGTTGGTCCACATTGTCAATGTTGGCATGGTACCCAACTAAACAAAGTGATTCATTAAAGTGTAATATAAACATAGTGATTCATTAGGTCAAAAGTGCAATATAAGCTCTTTCATTGAGATTTAGAGTGGAAGGGATTATGATGATTCCTTACTAAGGGGGAAAGGATCTAAGCACAAACATAAAGTTTTCTCCATCAGTTAGGCATTCATCAAACCTTGTCACCAAATACTTTTGGAATAATTGAAGCACATTGACAACAAGATATTGATGTTTTTCCATGTGGTCAATGTTGGCATGACACAAATAAGCGAAGCGATTTGCAATGCCCTAACTTTTGCACTAGGATATTAGTGGACATAATATGAATGAACAATTTTTTTGTGTTACAATTGTGACAATCATGTGACAACCTCACACTCACACACACAATGTTGTTGAAACTAAACAACATTGTGAACACCACACAAGATGACATTAGAAAGTGCAAGATCAGACAAGTTCAATGCACAACCAAACACAAGATGATTTATACAAACATCATGGAATGATGTCAACATGATGAGAAAAGGATATAGAACCTCCTCACACTTGACAGTGAAGTGGTCAACTCATGTATCTACACCAACAAGAAGCAATAATGGAAAGAATTGAAACCCATACTAGAGCTTATTCCCTAACACATTCCAACCCTCAAAAAAACACCCAAGGATGACTTCACAACACTAAAACATCCTCACAAACAAGCTATGAATGGGGCACACATCTCAAAAATAACTAAAGGGCTAGGCTTAGGCAAGTTTGAAGCAATCTATGCAATACATGGTATAATTTTTATCAATTTACAAGTTGGTAAAGAATGGTTTGAAGCAATCAAATTGAAAGATCTCAAGCCACATTATCACATCCTTAAAACTTACAATACACCAATATTTATTTTACCAAATATAAACACTATACACATCAAGCATACATCAACTCAAAAAGTAATAATGGAACATTCTCTATTGTACATATTCCAATTGCTAGAGATGAATACTAAAGCATAATCCAATTGGTTTTCACATAATCATAACATTTAACATAAAGCATAACAAGCTCAATCCATCATTTTCCTTCTCAATCTCAAATTCAAATTATTGTTATAAATTGAGATAATAGGTTACTAATCATCACAAATAATTGTAAGATAATTAGAATGGGAATTACAAGGTACATAGATTTAAGACATTATACAATATATAAATGGTGAAAACCCTTTCAAGTAAAATATCTCATAAAGCATCATTCTATTATAAAACACTTATATAATTGTGTATATAAAAATATAGATAGAACTTGGATATAACCCTTATTTATACATGGTCAATAATTTCTCTTGTGCATAGTTGATAAAATTCACTATTAATATCCAAATTCTTTTACTTCTCAATAAAAGAGAAGCTCCTTAAATACAAGTGAAGGGGTGGCAAAGTACTTGAAGAGGTAATAATCACACCTATTCAAAACTACCATTTATAAATAATTAATATTTTAATAGTTTATAATATTACTAATTCTTTAAATGGTATATGCTCTATAAAGCATTTAACAAGCATAATTTTTTATAGCCTTATATTAGAACAATATATAAATGTTATAAAGGTATGACCTCTAATAACATTATAACAATTATATACAATCATAAGATTTCATCCCAAATTATGATCCGATTTCAATTCTAATCAATAGTATTACATGATTAAAAATTGGAGGTTTATGTAGACATCAATGAATCACACTCCAATACAAGAATGAGATAAATATACAATTACCATTTTTCATTCCTTTACAAATTTTCACCAATAAGCATCTATTACAACTTGTCAAATATGACAAAACAAGATAAATCAAGATATTTGAACGAGAAAGAAATGAGATCTTTGCATGCTCTTTAAGACGTGTCACCACAATCCTAAATTACACATCTCAACGTTGATCATCTCCACCCAACCATGTGGAATTGTGAGGCCCACCCCTCTATACAAAGATATGAACGCCATGCTTGCAAGCATAAGAATGACATTCAAAGTTGATCTCAAACACACAAAATACATGGTTTGTCCATAACACAAAACACATCATTACTTTATTTAATCACACAATTGAAATCAAACAATCTAGTTAACACAAGGAAGAATACAATTATGTAAAGATGAGGAGTGACATTCTACTTGGCATACCAAATCACAAGTGAGGAACAAAAGATATTATCATATCTCCTATGCATGTACTCTTCTCAAGGAAGGATTTTTATTAATCATCAACCTCAATCCCTCAATAGACATGTTTAATGAAAAATTCATTTGATCACTAAGATAAGTTAGTTTAAGAATGAAGCTTAATCTATTTTAGAAAGTCATGTTATGTGACATTGTCCCAATCTAGATGTTATCTTTAGCAACCAAAAATGCTACATTGTTGACAAAGAGACCAAGAAGACTATTGCACTTAGTGTAGAAGATCGTAGACTATATAGATTGAACAAGTCAAGGAGCATGTATTGATACCAAAAGTGCATTAGACATCAATACTCTATGGCATTAGTAGTATGGAAACCTTAATTTATGTCACCTTCCTCATTTGGCCTAAGAGAATTTGGTAGATGTACTTCTTGACATCTAACAATAGATACAAGGTGTTTGCAGAGCATGAGGGCGAAGAGAGCCCTATAGCTTGTTCATGTAGATGTTTGTGAACCAATGAAAATGACATCTGTCACTAGTCCCATGCATTTTCTTTTGTTTGTTAATGATTTTAATAGAAAATGTGGGTATTGTTTTTGAAATTAAAATGAGATGTGTTTAATGAATTTTCAAAGTTCAAAGCATTAGTAGAAAAAGAGCCAGGTTGTTACACAACCAATCTTAGATTTGATAATTGAGGAGAATTTTGTTCAAAGGAATTCAATAAATTTTGTGCTAAACATGATATTAAAAGATAGTAAGATAGTTCACTACACTCTACACTCCATAGTAGAATGGAGTGGTTGAGAGGTGAAATTACACTATGTGGAGATGGCCCAATGTATAATGAAGAACATGAGTGTTCCCAAGAGGTTTTGGGATAAGGTAGTATTAACAACATTACATTTGTTAAATAAATCTCCAACACAAGTGGTGAAACAAAAGATCCCATAGGAAGTATGGTCTAGGGGGAAGCCTTAAGTAAGTCATCTTTAAAGTCTTTAGTTCTATTGCCTATGCCTTGATTCTATATGAGACTTTAGGTCCAAAGAGTAAGACATTGATGCTTATAGGGTATCATGATAGTCACGAGGCTTAGATGTTGGTTGATGTTGGGATCAATTGCTTGACCTTTAGCTGAGATCTAATGATTGATGAAGAAGTTAGGCCTTTCTAGTCTTCTATAGAATTCAAAATTGTTGAAGAACAACTTGTTGTGGCTAAGAATTTGGTGTTTAACTTTAGGTAGCTCTTGTTGAAGTAGGGGAATTTTGAAAATGTGGAGTCTCCCAAGTTAGTAGTAGGCCCAAACTCTGTTGATAATAGCTTGAATCAACATTTAGATGAGATAGGTACATGTAGCCCAAGTCATATTGACAACACTAACTTGGATGAAGAGGATCTCAAGAAGAGACCAAAGTGGTCCAAAGCACCAAGTTGCAAATGTTCGGTTGAGAGAAATGATTAAGGGATTATCATTAAGAGGCAAGAGCAAGGGGAACACAATCAACTTTGCTCTTATGACCAATATTTGAGGAGTTTATGAGCCACATGTATTTGAGGAGACAAAAGGAAAACCTGGATGGGAAAATGCCATGACAATCAAACATGAGTCTTATGCAAAATAAGACTTGGGACCTCACAAATTTTCCACTAGGGAAGAAACCAATTGGCTATAAAATGGGTTTGCAAGATCAAGTACAAGGTAGAGGCTAGATTAGACAAGTACAAGGATTGGTTGGTTGCAAAATGTTTCAAATAGAGAGGGAATTAACTACAAGGAGACCTTTACTCCTACATCAAAGATGAGCTCCATTCGGTTAGCCCTAGCCATGGTAGCTTAGTTTGATTGGACAATCCATTAAAGGGACTCGAAGAGTGCCTTCCTCAATGGAGATTTCTAGGAAGAAGCTAAAATGTATCAATAATGACAATATTGAATTCATTATTAACTCTTGGGTAATAATGGTGCTCTCATCTCCCTCACGAACCCTTGTTGGTTCAAAAAACTCTTTCCCACTATGTTAGGATGAATCTTTTGTAGGTGTTTGAGGGTTTCCAAAGATGCATCTTTGTCAACATCTATTTCTCTTTTTGGTGCTAGCTCGCACGTTGTTCCAACCGTGGTTCCCTCTTCTTTTGGTGTTGCGATAGATCTGTTGATTGGTGCTAGCAATGCCCTTGTTCCTGAGGTTTTTGTGGCACATTCTTCTAGCCTTGATGTTGGTGGTGCAAAGGCTTCTTATGCAAAAACCAATGTAGTCTGGTATCCTTGATGGTGGTTCTCACCTTCCATTAGGTTTTGCTCACCCCTCCTAGCGGGGTAAAGCCTTGTCTTTCTCTCCCCCCTTGGTTTTTATTTGTGGGTAGGTGTAAGATAATTAAAAATAATTTAAATTTCATGCTCTCATCTACAAATTTAATGGTTTTTGGCCTTCCCTTCCTAATATGAACAAATGGGCATTAGAGACTTGGAGGCCCCTCATTAAGGAAAGATCGAACTCTATGCTTTTGTCAGGGTTTTTTTTTTTTTTCTGTAGCGTGCTTCCAATCGGGTAGTGATAGGACTCAAGTGTTGGATGATGGGGTTTGGATGTGGGGAAATCATTCCCTCTCTATTAAACCTTGGTTTATTTCCTTCAACCCACTTACATAATCGTTAAGTATTTTTCCTATTTGGGTCATACTTCCCAATCTTCCTTTCTTATTTTGTGAAGTGTCTTGTTTTGAATCTATTGACAATGCTCTTGGTTGTTTTTTATAGGAAGATGCTATGACAGTAAACTATGACCATACTACTTTTGCTCGCATTCTCATGGACATTGACACCTTTAAGGATTTGCTTGGGGATATTGTTCTACTTGTTGGTGATAGACTGTGGACTCAAACACTCGACTGTAAGAGTCTCCCATTTTGTTGTAGGATATGCTTTGTTGTTGGAAACTTGGTTTCTACTTTCCCTATCACTTGCCACAAGAAAGGTGAGGCAACTTGGTGAAAAAATACCCATCGTGAGCATTGATGGTTGGGGATTTTTTCAATTTCGAGGTGTTGGAGGAGGATTTGGTCTAAGAGGTTGTGGTTTCTTCTAAGACTCTTAATGGGTTATCTTCCATGGGACCTTTGGTTGTTCCACCTTTAGACTCTTTGATGCCAAGGGTTGAATCTAGGGATCATGTCTTTGGATGCTTCAATAAAGTTGACAACTCTTGTTTCATCACCTTTGCGATTAGGGGAGGATAGCCTTCCCCTCTCATCCAGATTTGAGTCTTTGGAGGATGATATTTCATGGAAGATTGTCAAGAGAAGGAAACATGGTCATCCTAAAAATGCTTGTGCCTCCCACACCCAGTTTTTGGGTGCTTGGAGCATTAGGATGGGTCCATGGGTGGTGAGTTGGCCATCCTTGTTTGTTTTGTTGACAACTTGGGTTCAAATGTATGTGTTGTTGGTTGTGTTTGGTGTGTGACAATTTGGTTGATATTTTGTAGTAGCTTTCCCTTTTTGGCTACTTTTTGCTGGTCTCTAGTTGTGTGCTAGATGTCTCTTGTTGTAAAGGGTTTCATGGCCCCTTCAAAACCTACTTTTCCACTAATAAAAAGCATGTATCAATCATAGGGTTTCAAGTTATAGGGAAGGAGAAACTTGTATGGAAATTAAAGAAATATATATGTATCTTGAATCAAACACCCAAGGCATGTTACACCAATGATAAGTATTTAGTCAAATAGGGGTTCTAGTGGAATCCTTTGTATTCCAATCAATATATCAAAAACATAGGTAATGATCTCATTCTAATGGTCATATATGTAGATGCCATCATTATTATAGGTGGTGAGGCACATGCTATTGAACATATCAAATCTAATGTGAGCAAAGCTTTGACATGATTGATCAAGGTGTCACATAATTTCCTAGGTGTATAAGTTTGACAAATAGGTTGTAGCATTTTTGTTTCACAATATAAATGTGCTAGGAGTTTGCTCAACAAATTTATAATGGCATTGCAAAACCTTGTCTGTACCTATGGAGAGGCCTAGAACTTTTAGCCAAAACTAAATTGAAGATAATTAATGAGTGAACTATAGGAAAATAGTGAGAAACTTAACATATATTACAACTACTAAACCTAATTTGAGCTATGTTATGAGTTTCATTTCTAGATTCATAACACCAAAGATAGAGTATTGGATTGCAACAAATATGGTGTTAAGATATGTGAAAGGGACACTTGATTTTCACGTTTTGTACAACAAAAGAAAAGATCCTAGGTTGTGTGGGTTTATAGATTTAGATTGGTATGTTAAGTGGATGATATAAAATCCACTTCTGGATATGTTTTCAACCTTAGCACAAGTGCAATCACATGGATCAACAAGAAACATGTCGTAGCTCTTTCCTTGACTAAAGTAGAATATCAAGGAGCAATAAAAACATGTTAGGTAGTTTGGCTCAAAGTGATACTTTCAAAAATAATACTTCAAATTGAGCCTTCACCCTTGTTCTATCACAATCAAGGGGTACTCACACTTACTAGGAATCCAATCTTCCACGAGTGTACCAAACATATGAAATTACATTGTTACTTCATCAAACAAATTGTAGAAGATGTATTTATTATGTTGTAGAATTGTCCAATAGAGGAATAAACTACAAACATTCTTACAAAGTCTATGGGTCTTGACAAATTTGCAAAATTTTGGCATAAGCTTGGTGTAGTTAGTAGATTGACCATTAAGAGAGAGTGTTAAAGTAATTATTATTTAGCAATAGTAAATTGAATTTTAGTTGTAGGATTTATTGAAGTCATCTTGACATTATGATATTCTTTATGCTTATTTAGTTTATTCTTCTTATCCCATATTCATAAAGTGGTGTGTTTCCCTTTATTGCAACCCTATATAAGAAAGCTTTTGCTTTGCTTTTTTTAATGTATATCTTGATTATCTTTATGTACTCATTTTTCACAATATAAAAACTCTTAGTATTAGAGCCCTTGGATCAATAAAATTTAGAGTATAAATTAATAAATTTGAGAGGCCTTTAAGAAGAATTATTACAAAATAAAACATATGTACAAGACCTTCCAACATGCCATGTTGAGTCATCAATAAAATTTAAGGAGTAAAGAATCAATGAGTGCATGTTAGGGTTTGCATTAGGGTAGAAAGGGAAATTGATCAACATAGTTTGAAAACATTGTAAGGACACAAATTATGAGAGATTAACCAATCAAATTTAACATGCCATTCTTGGGCAACCAAACACATCATAATTGAGGAAATACAAGTGGTTGTTTAAGATCACTATCTAAATAGGCAGTTAAGGGAATTAGTGGAGATTAAAAAAATTGAGTGGAAAATTAATAGAGTCAATGCTTTGGGACAAACTTTACATGGAGGATTATTATACATAGTATTAGAAATACTATCACCTTCAAAAATTGATCCTTGACTTGTTTTCTTAGTTTCACAATCATCTATTTTTTTGAGTTGAATAATTAATTCCATTTAATATATTTATTTGGTGAGTATTATGTTGGCATCATGCATTTAACTATAGTCTACTTCAAAACATAGAAATTTTAAAATGAATTATAATGCAAAGTGAGACCAAGAAGAGATGAATTTAAAGTGATTTGGTGGATGCATGAAGTTTTAGAAGCGATAAGGTGGAACTAGAAAAGTTGTAAAGAATGTGAAATAATGAATTTTGAAAAGAGTTAATAAAATATCCAATTAATTGATAGATATTGTGAATTTGATTGCTAACAAGGCTTGATTTTAGATACAAGAATATGCATATGTTTGCAAACAGGAAAGTGTGCATTTATGAAAATTCATAAACATATGTAGGCAAATATTTCTTGCAAATTCAAAAACACATACACCTTCAAAAGTAATGTCTCACATATATTAGGAAGACATAAAATGTATTTTTTTGTTTAGTAATTAATCAATTTGTGAATATCTACTTTTCTTATTTAGTTTACTCCCAACAAATTCATTGTACACTTGCAACCCTATTTTATAATTTGAAGATTGTTTGCTCTTTATCTTATTTTGTCAACCAAAACATTATATTATTAATTTTTAGGATAAAATTACCTTTTGCTATTAGTGGTTTTAAGACATATTTCTCACTATAACACTAACTTGTTCACCAAATGGATGCAATACTTAGCATTTGACATAACTAATGCCACTTGACCAACAATGGCTAGAACTCTAGCATTCACACTATTTGTTATCTTAATCAAATAATTACAACACTAAATGGTTAAGATAAATTTGTGAGATATAGAAAACACAAGGCCATGGTTGAACAAATTTGAAATTCTAAAAGAAAAAAAAAACACTAAAACATGATGGTCTCCCTCATCAATTTCAATTGGGTACAAAATGAAAAAGAGGAAAGAGAAACCTCATACCTAAGAGGCCTCTAGTATAGAACATATGATGGAGAAAGTGGCACAAGATTTCAAAACAATTTTAGTTACATACAAAGCAATAGAAATGGGCATTGTGTCGAGGTTGTGTAATGCCTATTTCACAAGTTCTCCCTACTAAGGATACTCTAGAACAAGCCCTTGAAAGAAGTTGAAGTAGATCCACCAATCATTGAGGTGGTGAACTTGACAAATCTCCCTTCTCCTAGACCCTAAAAAATTGAACAACAAGAAGAAGCCCTACACCAAGATGAAGAAGAAAGTCAAAAGAGTGATCAAGTGGATATAAAACCTGATTCTCCTAAAGGTTTTCCCATAGTTGAGGAAAAGTTACTTGAAGTTAATCTTGTGGATACTCAACAACATGAAAATAAATAACAAGATGTTGAAGATCAACAAGATCATGATGAGAAAGAAAATTAGAAGTACCAGAAGAAAGAGAAGAACACATGTTAACTGCTGAGAAACAACAATAATTAATTGAAACTATAAAAGGAAAAGAGGAGAAAAATACAGCTTCCTCATTAGCAATGGGGACTAAAGAGTTGGATGGGAACAAACAATTTGGTGAAATTTAGACTGAGGGAAACATGCAACAAACATGTGTCTGTTCAACCTAGAGCTCCCTCATGGCTAAAAATGAATTTGGAAAAGAGGCAGTGGGTTACAATCCAACCTCTTAGTTGAAATGATATGGTACTGGAAGTAGAGAAGACCAAACCAAAGAAAAGGCCCAAAACTCTCCACACAACCAAGGTTAATGAGCTAGGAAATTTTGGAAAATTGAAGGTAAAATTGTAGCTTTGAACTTGTAAAACCTATGAGACTGTAGATTTATTTAAGTGTTCTTTGTTACAAATTCTTTGTGGATGATTATTTGTTTAGATCAATTTTACCAATTGTAGAAAGAGAGAAGATTGTAGAAGAATGAGACAAGAAGATAGAAGTGACACATCATATACATGGAGAAACCTTTTTTGGAAAAAAACTCCACTACCATAATCAATAGTGCTTGTATTATTTAACCTTAGAACAAGATTACAATAACACTGTATCAATCCTTGATTGATATGCTTCCTTTTCTTCAATAATCCTTCACAACTTGCAAATAAACTTTGTTACACTTTTTGCAAAACAACCTATCCATGCATTCCATGTGACCAAGCATGAATCCACACATCCCATGCCATGCTTCAAACCCTCAGACATGCCTAGGCTCAACCTGCAAACTAGTAAAAATCTCTAATTCTTGAAACTCTCTTCAACTTACTGTAATTAAATAGATAATTATGAACATTGTAAACTCCAAAGAGTTGACAATTACAAGAGGATAAAGATCCTCACAAATATTTATGCCATTCTTATGCAAGTAGAGTTCTTCCGTGAAAAACAATGTCAAACCAAGTCCATCAATTTGGGCATCCCAAACTGAAAACTTAATTGATTGTTGGTTTTGAAGATATCTCTCAAGCTTCTCCTCAAAGTTGGCACCCAAGAACGGCCCCACTTAACTTATCCTTGTAAATATCTTCTCATGCAAAAGGTGTTAACTCCAAGATGCCAACTTGGGCGCCCAAGGTGGGTCCAAGTCAATCTTTGTTAATTGAAACATATCTCTCCACCACTCATGCAAACATCATTGCATGATTGATCATCCCCTATTAACTGAAAGTATTAACTTGTTATCTGTCATGCAACTGAAGTCATTAGCCATGCAACTGAAGTCAACTAAAGTCCACTACATGCAACTGAAGATAACTGATCCATAACTGAACTAAACTAAATTGAACTAAATTGAACTGATACTAAAATGATACTGTCACTCCACACATTGTAATTATCAATCCCTATTTTGTAGGTGTGAACCAAGATCCTAGCACTTGCAAAACACAACAAACACACACATTAGAGGATTGAAATGCAAGTTACAATCTAAGTTCCCCATAAAATCCATTTGCAAAGCTCAAAATAGAAAATAAGATGAAAAACACAATAAAAAAACAAGAGAATAGATTAAATCCTATTTAAACAAGAAAACTCTTGATCCCATGGGGGAATTGGTGCCAATTTGATGTGAAAATTGGCCCTTTCCCAACTCCAATGATGCAATGTTGATGAATGATGATGAGTGATCACTTTGTTGAAGATTCAAGTGTGCTCCATGATGAAAAACCTACAAAACCTAGCTATGGACTTGATAAAATGCAAATGCTTGAAGATGTATTTGAGTATATAGTAAGTTTGCTCAAATTGTGGATGATGAAAAGGAAGGATGAGCTCTCTATTTATAGAAAGACAAGTTGGAGAAATTCCCCAAATGAAGCAATGTGGGACTAACTTTCAACTAATGGCAAGATGCCACTTGTCATGAGGTGAATGGTTGAGGAATGAGCACATTTTGATGAATATGCCCATAAATGCAAATTAGGTGGATATTTGAAATTTGAAAATATGGAAAAGACATGTTGGAGGGAGAAAGAAATGCCTTAAATGCCACTTGGCTCAATGCACAAGGACACATAAGGTGGAATAAATGTCTTGTTGGAAGGATAAAGTCCACTTGGATTTGAAATTCAAATTTGAGAAATATTCTCCATTATGCTATGTTGAAAGAAAATAAAGATTTAATAAATGAATTAAATCTATTTTCATGAGCAAGTGGCAAAACATGGAGGATGGGACATGCATTAGGATTAAATTAATTAGGGGTTAATTAATTTAATGAAGGATTAGATGATGCGACATTTTTGACTTAGATTTATGGGTTGATTTAAATCAAAAATGAGAAGAATCTGATAAAGATTAATTAAATAAAGATTTTTGATTTATTTAATTAAAAGAGATGAAGTTAGATTAAATTAAATAAAGTTTTTATTTATTTAATTTGATAAGATGACTTTAGAGATTTAATCAAATAAAATTAATTATTTAATTAAATAGGGATAATTAGATCCGATTGATTGATTTAATTAACAAGATAGAATGACTTAATTAGATAAATGATTTATTTAATTAAGGGGGGGGGGAATTGATGAATTTAACCAAATAAGGGTATTCGATTAAATGGTTAGATCGAGGGATGATTTAGGATGAAATGGTGTTAGTAGTCAGGATCAGACGTGCAATGTCAATCGACATATTTTCCATGTCTATAGTAGGAACAAGAAATGCATTTCATAAGAGTTATCAATTCTCCAAATAGTTAACTGAAACAAGGTGGGTCCCACCTTCCATGTGAGTGCCCCATGTGCTTCTATTTTGTAGGAGCTCTTCTTGGGCGCCCCCACATGTTCCTATCATTTAGGAATAATTACAAATGTCAATTTACATTTTCATTTCATTCAAATTTAATCTCTTTCTAATCTTAGTGTTGGGGAACACTTTCCAAGGACTGAGGAGATACATGAAATATGTTTAAGATTGCAATTAAATGGCATCCTATTCCCAACATGAGAGATGATAACATAAATTGCTACCCCCATGGTGGGTAAAGATGATAGGGAAATGTAGGAAGAAAACTATTGACTACCCATAGTCAACCTTGGGAAACAAATAAAGAGAGAAGATTTCATCTTTGGATCTAGTCTTTGATTAAGTCAAAGCTAAGATGACGAAGGATAAACATAGTAAAGATGAGCTTAAATCTTAGATTGAGTAGATGAAGGAATTCTTGAGGGGATTAGTCTCTCCAATCCTTGAGAAGGCTACATCATCCGAGGCTCCTATTTTGATGACACACAAAGTAGATTCCCTCAATGAGAAGAAGAGGAAATCTCAAATTTTTGACAAATGGATTGAAAAGTTCAATAAAGAGGTGGATGATTTGTTGATTTTTGGATATCAAAAATACAAGAAGGCTTGCACATTAGAAGATCAATTGAAAAAATATACAGATAACCCGAGGGATAAGAATGAAAAGTATAGGTTAGACTTAAAACATATCAAGGAGCTAACTAAGTTGGGTTCTAAGGAATTAAATAATGCTCCTATTTTAGGAGAAGAGGACATCATTTTTGGGGATAAAAGTATCGGTGTCATATTTTGTAAGATGGAACTCATATTTGAACACAAACTAAATTTGTTGGAGCTACACAAAGAGTTGTATGAGAAATTTTCAAATTTTCAAATTTTTGTAGTTAGCACCATTAGTTGATCTTTTATTACCAAATACACACAAATTGGACACTCTACAAATTGTTAAAAACACTCGGGACAAGAAGATAGAAAGTGAAATCAACTCAATGCAAGGAGGAGAAATAATTTTGGATAAATTAATGAACATTAGAGCCAATCTTACATGGGTTAAAGATGATATCTAGAGGCTAGAAAGATGCACAACAAAAACATTCAACAATTTTGAAAATACTAAGTTTAGAGTAGAATGGGTTGACAAACCTAATACAAAGCTAATCGCCCAAGTGAAATAACAAATTTTAAGGAGTATAAGAAGCTATGGGAGCAAGAATAATTGAATATATTTTCAAATAAAAAAATTCCATTTTGTTTCTTTATTATCCAAAAAGAGATGTTGTATGGGAATTAAGAATAACTAGAGGTTACTAAAAGTTAATACTATCTATCTAGATATTGTATGGGAATTGAGATGCCTTGCATTTTGATTTTAGAGAGAATAATATGTCTATCTACCTATTTATTGTAACTTATTTTTCATTCAAAGGGTCCAAAAGTTGGAGAATTAGACTCGAGGTCCAATAACATAGATTTCTTTAGTAGCATTTGTTTCAAATTGTATTTTTCATAGTTTACATTTTATAAGGAGTTAATATGAGAAGGATAGATCTATGAACCAAAAAAGTTATGTTGGGATTGTAGAAGTTGTGGACTCAAAATGATAATAAAATCTACTTGATTCTATCTATTCTAGATTTACTCTTGCACGCCAATGGTAGTTATCTTGATTTATGATTATCACAAGAGATAAATGGTATCTTAATGAATTATGTTGGAACTTCAATGAATGAATAATGGCTATGAGATTTTAATAATGCCTTAGAATTTAGCATTGAAAATAAATTGGATTGTGTGTATCACAAATTTGTTTATTTATAGTTTATATCAAATATTGCTTTGATTGATGAATAAATTAGATTGATCTGAATAAGTATCTTTGCATTTCCTTGCATCACTCAGTTCATCTTTTGAGTTTTTTTAACCCCCTATTAGTTAAAATTAGGTTTAAGAAATTTCACATAGTTTGAGTATAAAAATAGTAGGCCCCATGAATTACATCTATATTTACCGCTTAACCAAACAATATAGTTGTGACCCAACTCCCACGAACTTGGAAGGTGATTGAATTTTACAAATCATTACCCTTTTCCAAGAGAGGTAAGGTGATCTATGCCTTTCTTGTGTAGCATGTGTCGAATTGGACATCAATAAGTCCTATTCCTAGGAAATTCATACAAGCTGGATATGTGAAAGTTTGATGACAAGGATCCAACCAATTGGCTTTGAAAATGGAGTAGTTACTTGACCTTCATTGCTATGCCCTTAATATTAGTGTACATAGGGTTACATGAATAGTCAACTTGTGGCTATCTTAAATCATAATTAAGTCATATTATAATTATTGTATTTTTATTTAGTTATTTAGGTTGTCCTAATACTTATATAGGGCTATATAAGTTGGTTTGGGTGATATCCTAGGCATATATAAGGTATATATAGGAGGCAATGAGTCTTATTTTATCATTGTATTACGAATTGTGTTCTTGGTGGAGATATTTGAGGTTTTCCACCTCAAAGTGGATTGTTATTTTCTGTTATTATCAAGTATTTGTAGCATATTTCCTATCATGTTCTTCTATTGTGTAAGTAATTTCATTACAAGTGGTATTAGAGCATGATCTTGGCATCGTAGAGGCAATATGTTTTCATAATATTAGAGGTAATTTTGGGAAGAGCATATCTCTTAGATGGTGAATTTTTCTCTAATTTTTAAAGCATTTTTGAAGAACATACTCAAGAAGCTACAATCTAGATTTTAGAGGAGTTGGAGCATAATTGAGCGATTTATGGTAGAATTAGGGTTTCTTCCCAATTTATTTGGGAAGTGCATATCTCCCAAATCTTGCAAAATTGGATCCTAATTTTTAGTGGGTTTTTAAATAAGTAATAGAGAAGCCCACAATCCAAATTTTAGAGAATTTGAAGTAGGAATACATGATTTATTGCAAAATGAGGGTTTCCAAAAAAATTGCTCTTAAGGCTGCAAAACACCTAATTTTTGGGAGATTTTTCTGGGAAAGTGTGACATAGGCCTTGGTAAGTTACAATAAAACTTTTAGATTATTTTGAATTTATTTGTGTTCTATTGCAAAATCATTTTTACTATCATGATGAGGCTTGCAACAAGAGGCGAAAAGAGTGATACAACATTAGGGAAATCTTTAGATTAGTAAGAGGTATAAATCGAGGATATTAACCCTAATGATGAAATCAATAAAGTCAAGGGTGAAATTTCATTAATTAGGAATGACATGGATTTTTTAAGAAGTTGGACACAATTATTTAGGGGATGAAGTATAATGGTGAATATTTTGTTGAAAGGCGCAAGACAATTGAGAGGGGGGGTGAATCAGTTGTCTCCAAATTCAATCACAATTCTTAAACACTTATCAACTTCAAATCCACTTGATTCTGTTGTTAAGTATGAACATGAAATGCAAATAACATAAAGCAATATCAACATAGAAAACAATAGATTTACATGGAAAACCTAATGAGGGAAATGCCATGGTGAGGATTAGCTCACAATATAAATTAATAGCAAAACCAAATACAAGGAGGCTCACTGCCCGAATATAAGGCTCATTGCCTACTGAAAGGAATCACTATCTAGAAGGAGGATCACTCCCCCTACAGATACAAAATATTATAGAAAGGAATCCACCACAAAATATTACACACATCCACAACATGATCAGAAGGATTATAAACACCGCCAACTCATTGCTTTCAGGAATCTAACACATTAAAGTAGTGTTGCCTCAATTCACTTTTGCATAATTTTGCTTCTTAAATTTGTGGCATACTTGATTGATTAAATCATGACATCTTGAATTGTATTTATACCATCTTCAACCTTAGAAACTTTCTCCAAGGTCAGCTATACACGCTTCAATTTACAAATTCAAATTAGGCTAGAAAATAAACTTTCCCACGGTGGAAAGGAATGAGAGTAGACCAAACCAACACTTAACTAGGATCCAAAAAAACATCTTAGATCAATCACATGCTTCCTAAATTAACACCTATCCTTCATATGAAGTTTAGACACCAAGTCGGCCAAACCTAACGAAAACAAAAATGAAATTTGAAGTACACACTTCCACATCAAGAAGATAACATGTGGACCACACAACACGCTTCACCAAACACTGGAACACATCTCAAATATTCAAACTCAGACACTTCTCACCAGTCCATCTAGTCTGCACAGACACACACACGAGCTTTGGAACATGTCTTTTGGAGCACCAAACTATGAACACCTTTTCCATAATACAAATATCACCATTAAAAGACATTCTAGATCCACAAGACCTAAAACAAACTAGCAGAGGACTATGGAGTGGAAACGTTTCTCCTAGTCATAGACAAACAACTTTGTCAGACCAATTCACACTTTGGTGAACACAACTCTCACTCTCCATCAAACCTAGAAGTTACAAACCATGAGATATCACCAGTAGATGCCCTTAAACAACACTTTAGATCCACACAAGCATACGATCAACACAGAGGAAATGTAGAGCACATACCAGAGCACATTCTGAACACACTCACAATTTTGTCTTCACTATTTATTAATTTTCTCCAAAGCACTTAGCAACTCATCATATCAACACACCTGCAACACCATAAAGATAGCTCCATGTACTCACAACATCTCATCAACATCTCAACTATACATGCACAACCTACAACATCCTATATTGTGTTGACATCAATGACAACATCAATGGAAACACCACCAAACTTACTCATTCTTGCAACAGATTCACCTATTAAGGTGGAAGATAATTCTTTTGTTGGACATGAATTCCTTGGGCTTAACTTATATTTCAAGAAGAATAATTCCTTTAATAATCCTATGCCTAGGAAATTCATGCCCAAGTTAGATATGAGAAAGTTTGATGGCAAGGATCCAAGCAATTGGATTTGCCAAATGGAGTAGTTCTTTCATCTTCATCATGTTCCTAGTCAACAAAAGGGAGCTATGGCATCATTATACCTAGAATTAGATCAATTTATTTGGTATCTTTGGTTATGTGATGAGAAGAGAAATAAGGGGTTTTGTGGTCACATTCAATTTTTCAAAAGGAACTTGCTACCCATTATGTAGATAACTTTATGGGTAGCTATGTCTACCAACTCATTAAATTAAAGAAAACATGTAAAATCAAGGACTATATATAGCAGTTTCAAATCCATTGTTTAAGAGTGGAGAATGTGAAAAAATAAAATTTTAAGGAACTACTTCTAAGTGGTTTAAATGATCACATAAAATATGAGGTATGGTTGTTCAAGCCACAATCCTTATTGCAAGCAATATTAGTGGCAAGATAGGTTGAGAAATTTTTGGCCAGGGCAAGGGATTGTAAATGTAAGAAAAATGAGATCTACAAATTCATTACCTCAACCTACTAGGTTGAATCCACAACAAATTGAGAAGAGAAAATGGCTGTGTTTCAATTCTGACATCAAATATAGTCAAGGACATAAATGCAGTGAAAAAAAATGTTCTATATTGAAGGTTCAAGTGAGGAAGAAGAGAAGGAACCAATATTAGAGGGTGACAGAGAGTCAGATGATGAATCACATGATTCCCAACCAATCATTTCTTGCCATGCACTCTTATATAATTTTAGAGCCCCACAAACTCTCAAGGTAGTGGGTTTCTTAAAAAAGTAGAAAGTAGCAATGTTGGTTGACTCAGGTAGTCCTCATAATTTCATTAACAAAAAAGTTGGAAACTCATCTAAATTATTTTATATATCATGCTGTAGAGTTTTAGGTTTTGATTACGTTATTGTAATTAATATTTAATTACACTTGCATAACTTTACTTAGGTAATATTTAATTCCTAGGTTAATTATTTCTCATCCTTATCTTGTTGAGCTATCTTGTTGCTCAAGATAAGATTAGGGTTATGCATCTTTTCTTTTATAAAGCAAATCATATCTTGTAATTATTGAATTCCTGAATAATATTATGTTGCACATCTTTTTGCAATATCTTTGCTTTTTCATTTTTTCTCTTATGTGGAAGTTTTTTCTGGTTTGCAATTAGATCTTGGTTTCTAACATGGTATCAGAGCCTTGATTTGCAGCCCCTTCTCAGATTTCTGGAGAGATTCATTGCAGAGTTCGTTTGGGATTCCTCGAGGGTTTCATACCTTGAGTTTGTCTCTCTATTTGGGTGCTCTTGCATGGTTACTTTTGACGCACGTTGGAGGAAATCTGAGCTCATATTTGAGTTCAGGGCTGTCAAAAAAGTCAAAATCGACTTTTGTTTCGCCTAAATCCGACATTTTATGCCAGAGTTATGAGGGTTTGAAGATTTTCTAGAACTGGGAGTTGTGAAGCTTCTGGTGTGTTTTCAGGCAGATCGGACCTCGCCATCAGATCTAGAGCATTTGAGAGACGAAAATTGACATATAATATACCTATATTCGGCGTCAGTTGTTTGTGAGGCAAATTTTTTTTTGCCCGTACAGCCTCTGTACGACCTTTGTGCACGTGATCCAAGGAATTTTTTTTCAAGGTTCGGTTTTTTTTTTAAATCTCTTTTATAAGAATTTTATAAAAAACAATTTGTTTTTTGAAAAATCAAAGCAAAAAAAAAAAGGCGTACACAGAGGGCGGGCAATTTTTGCAGTGCAAGGTACAGTACCTTGATGCCGCCGTACCTCCCTGCGTCAATTGTTGTAGGTCGTACCTACATTCTGTGCCCACCCAGCGGCAGGCCTGAGTAGCCTAGGCGGGCTTCATATCACCTTGGTCGGCGTTAATACCGCCCTGCGACGACTTCTAGCCGTCCGCCGGTGGCTTTCCTCCTTTGGCTGGGCTTTCCTATTGGCGACCGCCAAACTCACTGGTGACCCTTCACAGTTTCCAGCAGCGGTAAAAACCAGGGAATATTCCTTGCATTCAACCAAAAACCAGCGATCTACGCACACATCCGACAAATAGAATATTCTCTTCAGCAGTGAATATTCTGGCACCATGCAATACTGCCAGACGACCGTCAAATTTCTTGCAGGGGGCCTTTTTTTGCTTCAACGGACTCTAGGCCATCAAATTTTTTCCCGTGAAGTGCTGACGTTAGCATGACATCATCGGCTGTATGCCCCTCTTTGCCCCCTCCTAACCCCAGTTTTCCTTCAAGGAGTAGTTTTTTTCTTTTGGTCATAACTTGGGCATATGGTATTGAAATCAGACAAACAAGATATCGCCAGAAAGCTGGTTCTAAGCACTTTCTTGTGGTGTAGTTTATTTTTCAGTATTTTTCAATTTAATTGATGTTTTTTCTATTTGAAGTTAGATGTTCATTTTGGGCTTCTGAGCTCATAAATTTTTGCCACGATCTCCGATTTTCGTCTTCTTTACAACGTTGGAAAGGTATTGAGTAGCTCTATCTTGCTGTCCATGCACTTTTTTCTATGTATGTGCCAAGTTTATCGTTATTCCAGATTTTTCCCGATGGGTGTTTTGGAGATTACTTGGATGTTTTGGCAATTGGAAAGGTGAAACTTGAATATTTGTACTTCATTTCAGTACCACATCATCTTATTTTCTATTTATGCATGTTTAAGATTCTCTCCTTTTACAATTGTTGGGTTATTGTAATAAATGAACTGAGATAAAGTTCCATCATGGGGGTTTCTTGCATAATAATCTGATTAGAGTGTAGTTTTCACTTTGATCTCCATATTCATCTTGATTTGTGGGAAACTCGCATGGGTTATCTGGTTTCTTAGTTTCTTTTGGCCACATTTTTGCTATTGCTTGACACATATCAGCTTCATCGGTTCACACTTTAGATTGAGAGTTGTTGGTTCTTGATCCGCATTGGTTTAGATATTTCTCAGTTTGAGGGCCATGTTTTTATGGTTAATGTTCCAGAGTCTTCATGGTACTCCTTCCCATGGAAGAGTTTTAGTCTCAGTTTGGCATCAACATCGAGATTCATAGTTTTTAGATTTTGTCATCATCTCATCTACTATTGCTTCACAAATTCCAGGGTTGTTCCAGTTTGTGAGTTTTCCAGTGTACCGTGGAATTGGGTCTGCTGTCACATTATTATGATTCTATTTTTGGTTTCTTGTAGACACAAGTATCTTTCCTTGCTTGTCAAATTGCAGTTCTAGTGTTACTCCACAGTGTTCTTCTAGTGCTTCTTTGCAATAGTCATCTCATTGTAGGGGGGTTTTGTCCCACTGGGTTTTCCTTCTCTACCTCATTATCTCACTTGTACTTGGGTACCTGATCAGGCCTTGTTGCTGGGACCCATTCATGCTTTCTTGCATTCATCTTAGTTTTAGGTGCATGCTTTTTTAGTCTCCCTAAGTTGCACTTATGGGGGGTGTTAGTGTAATTAATATTTAATTACACTTGCATAACTTTACTTAGGTAATATTTAATTCCTAGGTTAATTATTTCTCATCCTTATCTTGTTGCTCAAGATAAGAATAGGGTTATGCATCTTTGCTTTTATAAAGCAAATCATATCTTGTAATTATCGAATTCTTGAATAATATTATGTTGCACATCTTTTTGCAATAGCTTCTGCTTTTTTATTTTTCTCTTCTGTGGAAGGATTTTTTGGTTTGTATTTCTGATCTTGGTTTCTAATAGATTATAGATGGTAAAACTGTTAGTTGTTCTAGAAAATTCCATAGCTTTAAATTATCCATGGGAGATTATCACCTTGATAGCCCAATGTATGTTATCTCCATGGTTGCATTAGATATTGTTTTGGGAGTACAATGGATTACTACTTTGGGAACAATTGAACAATGCACTTCCAAGAACTATTCACGAGATTTCAATGAGAAGGAAAGAAAATAGAGATAAGAGGGTTGAAGAAAATTCCCCCACAAATGGTAAGCTCTCATCGAATGTAGATTTGTTTAAAGAAAGGAGTTGATGGATTTGTGGCCCAATTATGTTCATTAGAAGTCTCTCAATGTAATGTGCCCACCCATCCAAATTTACAAGCAATCCTTGATTGACACAATGGTTTTTTGAGATATGCCTGAAGGATTTCCTCTTAAGAGGGATCATGATCATGCCATACAAGTAGATCCAGGGAGCCGTCCACCCAACATAAAGCCCTACAAGTACCCATATATTCAAGGAAGTGAGATTGGCATGATTGTGGAGGAGATGTTAGAGGTAGGAATTATCGGGCATAGACAAAGTGCTTACTCCTTGCTCGTGGTGATGGTGTGTAAGAAGGATGAAACTTGGCACATGTGCCTAGACTACAAAGTGCTCAACATGTACACCATCAAAAATAAGTTTCCTATTCTACTAATTGATGATTTTGTAGATGAATTGAATGGAGATATGTATTTTACAAAGCTAGATCTTAGATTAGGTTATCACAAAATTCAAATTAATAAGATATTTCATAAACAAATTTTAGGACTCATGAGGGTCATTATGAGTTTTTACTGATGCCATTTGGTCTTACCAAAACACCGTCTACATTTTATAGTTTGATGAACTCCATCCTTAAAAAAATATTGAGGAAGTTTTGTATTAGTGTTCTTTGATGATATATTGATTTATATCAAGAGATGAGAAGAACACTTGCATCATGTAGATTAAGCATTACAATTTCTTGAATATTATCAACTCCATGCTAAACCATCTAAGTGTACTTTTTGTCTCAACGAGGTGGAGTAATTGGGACACATAGTTTCACATGGAGTAAAGGTGGATCCTAACAAAATTAAGGCTATCATGGAGTGGCCTAGTCTAAAAACCATTAAGAAATTGAGGGGTTTCTTGGGATTAATAGGACAATAGAAGATTTTGTTGGCTTTCTCTTTGTGGTATATTTTCCTTGATGAAAAAATTGATTGGTGATTGGTCTAATGATACTTGGTGCTCTTTGTGTTTAGTTTGGAATATTCAGTAGTTTGGTGATCATGCTTTGGGTTGATGAATTTGGGTGCATCTATTCATCACATATTGTGGTACTAATCATGTTGAGCTTCATGTGTAGATAAAATTTATTTTGGAATAGTTGAATTCATTTTGACAGATTGACACTTCTTTATTGTACAACAAGTATATTATTTCAGTTGTTCTTTATTAGATTGATCATGGCATCATTGACAAGGTTCATTATGTCTTCATGGCATTCTATTGGTGATATTCATGGCTATCTCATAATTCTTTGGTATCCACGGTTATGGTATGTTATTTTGTACATGGCTTTTTGGGTTGGAATTTTACTAATTTTCTCTTCTTGACACTTGAGTATGGTATTTCATTTGGAATCATTGGTATAAATATATACACTCATTAGTTGGTTTTTTTCATTTCTTATCTTCATGGCCAGATTAGTTTGGTACATATGTTAACATGCTATACATATAGCTTCACAAGGGTTATTGCATTATACATGAGGTGGAGATATTTGTATTGATACACAACCAATCTTGTATCCTTGAGTTGGCTACTATAGCTTCATAAGTAATGGTATTGCTTAGAATTTTCATATCATTTCTTACAAAGAGTATTTTTGACATTCTTGGGCCTTCACATGTTATATGGTTTCACATTTTATATTCATTTTTACCTTGGCATATGGTTTACTTGTGATATAAGTTGGTCGGCATTAAGACATTTCTATTTTTTTTTAAAGTGCATTAGCACTTAAGGCCGACAATATACACTATGGTTATCGCTTTTAAAGTGATTGGCAAGGTGGCATTTCCTTGGTTTTTGATTGAAGGTCGATCATGTTTTGGGCTTATAAATTGCACAATAGTCAATACATATTTTTCAGAGACTTGGATTATCGACATATATATTATACTTGGTTTGCTTAGTTGGCAGCGACAATATTATTGTTTAATGAGTATGTTGACTCTATTGACTTGGACAACACGTGTGGATTATGATTTGGCACTCATTTAATATTTCATTGTGTCGGTGACATGGATTTCAAAATGATTGTAATATGATTTTAGGATTTCAAATTTCATTCATTTTGGTTTGGAGTTTCGATGAAGAAAGAAATAGGGTAAACAAAAGTTTGAACCCTAGCGCCACCATGCTGGAATTACATTTGCAGGTTGAGCATGTTAGCTGTGGTATTCTAACTTGGTTTTCAATTATGATGGTCTTTGATGGATGGCAAGATAGTTGGTGATCTTTGCTTGAGCTGGAAGTGGTACTTTGGGAAGTTTTTCATGAAGAACTTCAGGGATTTTTTTTATAGGTTAAATCCACCATGATAGAGGTAATAACTATGCATTATTTTGTTTTTTCAAAGGTAAATATGGTAAATAGGGTTTCATCTCACAGTGGTATTTTCATCTTCATATCATTGATTTTTTTTTCTTAAAAATCCTTGATTGATATCATGATCAAATATTGTTCTTACCAGTTTATAAACTCTGGTTATTGAATATGGGTTTTCTTGACAAAGATGAATAATTGTTTTACAAACATTGTATATATATATATATATCTTTGCAAAAAAAACACTTGAGTGTGTAATGTGAAGAGAAGAAAAAGTCTAGACATAATATTATTGTGAAATCATATTGTAAAGAGGAAGAGTGGGCTCATATTTTTTTTCATCTCTGATTGCATTACAAAGATTATTTTTGAATTGGGCATTATTGCAAAATCATTTTGTATCCTATTGTAATTTTATGACTACAAAGAATTATTTTAGTTATAAGGTTTTGATGGGTTGCAATATCTTGAATGTTTGATGAAGTTGGTGCTTCAGAAAGATTATGGGAGTTGGTGCTCCATATTGTAAAAGAGTTGGTGCTCTTTGATTAATAAAAGGGAAATTTTAGCTAGTGGTTTTTTATACCCCAAGAGGGTTTTTCCACTCAGGAAATCTTTGTGTTATGTGATGTTATTTATCTCTCATTTTGTTTCATGTTAATGTGCTCATTCAGTCAATGCTCTGATAATTTTATTGTGCTCAAAAGGTTCTTATTTCAAAAGTTTGTTATGCAAAGTTAAAAAGCCTTATGTTAAGCAAATTAAAAGTGCATTGGGGAAAGTTGTAGTTCCGTTTCAAAAGCACATACAAGATTGTTCGCACACTAATTGAACAATATCATATGATGCTTTTAACATGAGTTGTAAATATTAATCAAGTTTCATGTCAATATGATTTAAAGTGTTAATGTACACTTGCATAAACAAGTCTGCCACATTGAGTTTAAATTAGTAAAAAGTTTCATTGTGCTTTTAGAGTCAAAAATTAAAAATTATCTCACTTTGATTCACCCCCCCTCTCAGAGTGAATCCACTTCCAACAGATTTGTGAAGAATTATGGCCGTATAGTATCACCCCTCACAAATTTATTGAAGAAGTATTATTTTCATTGGAATGAGTTTGTTAATACAAAATTTGAGAGATTGGAGGAGGCTATATGTGTACAAATATAGTGCTTGCCACTCCAGAACTCATCAAGGATTTTATTGTGGAATGTGATGCTTTAGGAAATGGTATAGGAGTAGTTTTCATGTAGGAGGGCTGACCAATTGCTTTTGAGAGTCATCAATTAAAGGGTAAAAATAAAATCAAACCTATTTATGAGAAGGAAATGCTAGCTATTCTTCATGCAGTAAAATAATGGAGGCCTTATCTAATGGGTAGGCACTTCAAGGTTAAGACATATTGTGATAGCCTAAAATATATTTTGGAACAAAGATTATCTTCTGAAGAGCAACAAAAATGGGTCACTAAGATGTCGGGATATGACTTTGAGATTGTATATAAGAAAGGGAAGTAAAATGTTGTGGTAGATGCACTTTCTACAAAGGATGAGAAAGATGAAGCTTTAGTGTGTGCCATTTCAATATTACAAGAAAATTGGGTGGCAAAAGCCAAAGCGGAGTGGAAGAATGATGTTGCTACAAGTAATCTTGAATTCAAAAATTAAAGTGTGATCCTAGTAGTTCATATAAGTTTTGTTGGAAGGAAGATACTCTCTGATATAAAAAGTGATTGCATCTCTACAAGAATTCCACTCTTCAAAAAAATATTCTCACAAAACTTCATGAGTCTTGAGTTGGTGGTCATTCAAGATTTTTGAAGACATCATTGAGTCAAGCAAGATTTTGTTGGGAAGGGCTAAAAGGTGCTGTTCAAATTTTTTTGTTGAATGTTTGGTTTGTCAAAGTAAAGGGGAGGCCATTAAGACATTGGGTCTCTTGCAATCCTTAGTTATTCCTAGCCAACATTGGGAAGAGGTATCTATGGACTTCATCACAAGGCTTCCAAAATATAAATGTCATAATGTCATCATGGTAGTAATATATCACCTCACTAAATATGCACATTTCATTGCATTATCACATCCTTTTACAAGTAAAGTGGAAAAGGGATTTTTTTGGAGAATATACAAAAGATACATGCTACACCTAAGGTTATTGTCAATGATTCTGATTCTATCTTTGCTAGGTTTTTTTTGGACATATTTATTCTCATGTTTTGGTACTCAATTGGCTCATAATTCTTCATATGATACTCAATTTAGTGGGAAAATTGAGGTTGTTAATAAGTGTTTGGAAGGATATCTATGGTTTTTCACTTCATATAAACAATCTCAATGGGTAGATTAGTTACCACTAGTGGAATGATGGTATAACATTTCCTTTCATAGTTCATAAAAAATACCTCAATTTATAGCACTATATGGATATTAGCCTCCTTCCATCACATCATCATTGAAAGTGTCACCAAGAGTTTAGGTAGTGGAGGACCACTTGATTCATCAAAAATAGGTACTCTCAAGACTCAAGGAGAATTTAGCCATGGCACAAAATCAAATGAAGCAAAAGGCAGACCAACACTGTAGTGAAAGAAGTTTTGAAGTTGGGGATTAGGTCTTCTTAAGATTGTAGCCTTTTAAGAAAATATAAATGAAGCAACATAAAAAGAATAACAAGTTTTCTCCAAAATATTATGGCCCATACCAAATCATGCAAAAGATAGGTATTATCGCCTATAAGTTGGATTTTCCACCAACAACAAAGATACACCAAGTTTTTTATATTTCTTGTTTGAAGAAGTTAATTGGGAATAATATCCCTAAAAAAGTATAACCAAAGCTTGATGAAGAAGGAAGAATCAAATTGGAACCAAAGATCATTCGTCAAACATACAAAAATAAGTTAACCTAACTAGAACATAAATTGAGTATCTCATCCAATGGAAGAATTTACCAATTGAAGATGCCACATGTGAGGATGAGGAGTTCATTTAGAAAAATCCACATTTGATTAGCATTGAGGACAAGCTTCTATGAATAGGGGGAATTCTACGCTCTTAATATTAGTGTATGTAGGGTTACAAATAGTTGGCTTGTGGCTATCCGAACTCTTAATTAAGTCATATTATCATTATTATATTTTTATTTAGTTATATAGGTCAGCCTAAGGCTTATATAGGGCTATCTAGGTTGGCTTGTGAAGAAAACACACACACACACACAAAGTTATATTGAGAGAGGGGAGGTGAATCAGTATAGGACCAAAATTTCAATTTATTTTAGAAATCATAAAGCAATAATCAAAGTATCCACAAAAGCAAGATCTAAGAAAAGAGAAAAAAAGATGCACACACAATTTTACGTGGAAACCCTTGTAGGAGAAAACCATGACAAAATATTGATTTTATAGGAAACTTCTTACAAATTTGTAGGCACCAACCCATAGGAGACACCAATACCCTTCACTCAACACTAGCTCAACAAGAGACAACGATCTCTTTGAGTGAGAGGCTCCAACCTCTTGATCTTTCAAAGTAGAAGGCACCAACCTTCAAAATATAAAGTGATTATAATGTTGTTGGATCTTCCCTAGATCCCTTCAAGGACTTCAACAAAAATCTACTTGCTTCTTCACACAAATATGCTTTGAACCTCTACTTTCAAACCTCCATTTAGATTTGCAATATGATCTTCAAAATATGCTCAGAAATCTTTAATATTTTCTCATGAATCTACACTATGATCTTCAATGATGTTCCCTCATGAGTTTGCTCCAATGTTACTTCTCAAAATAAGATTAAACAAGTCTCATAAATCTCCTCAAATAATTGATAAATAATTTCTGCAATAACTCTTTCTTTTTGCTCTTCATACACTAGTAAATCAACTCTAAGTCTGAATGATATTGTAATAGAATTGATGTGGAATGAGCCTCCATCCAATCCTTATTTATACACCATCAAATGCTTCTTCAGCCATGAGTTGCATCCCCTGAAATAGGTCATCCCATGAAACATGATATATTTTTATTTTCCTTTCCCAAATTTGGGTGCACCTTCTTAGGGGGGTCGAACCCTATAATAAATAAATTAAAAATTTTATTTACAAATTTCAATACCCAAGATGGAGCGCCACTAAGAGAGGGTCAACCTCATGTAATTTATTTGATTTTTCTCCAAGTGGGGCAACTTAGCAAACAAAGGATTTGTTTATTTGTTTATTTAATTTTAAAACCTTAATCTGGGTGCCAAGAGTAGATGAGGTTGGCCAAAAATAAGGTCATTTTGAAAAAAATCCTTTGAAATCAATGACAATAATTATTCTAACAATCTCCCCCTTTGTCATTGATGACAACCCTACAAAGTAATCATCTTGAAATATTGTATGATGAATGCATTTCCCCTTGACTAAATTGCTCCCCCTAACTCTATTCCCCCCCCTTTGACATCAATGGAAAATGCTTTATAGGGCTAAAAGATAAGGCAATGAATAACTGCCCCTAAACATATGCTTATTTTGAAGCATTCAATGACTATATGAGAGTGATATCACTCCCAATTTCCCCCTCAGGTACTAAAAAGTCTCTTTTGGAAGAGGCTTTGTGAAGATATTTGCAATTTGGTATTGTATATCAACATACTCCAACTTTACTTGTTGCTCAAGTAATTGCTCCCTCAAGAAATGATACTTAATTGGAATATGCTTTGTCTTGGAGTGCATAGCTGGATTTTTTGATATGTTGATGATACTTGTATTATCATAGAGTATGGGAATGGAATGCTCATACTCAACCTTAATATCTTTCAAAGTCTGTTTCATCCATAAAACTTGTGTGCAACATTTTGCTACTGTTATATATTCTGCCTCTATTGTAGATAATGAAATTGGCATTTATTTATATTGGTTAACCAAGATACAAGGCTATTGTCAACAAATAATGCTCCTCCACTAGTGCTCTTCCTATCATCCACTACCAACCCTCTACATCTGTATATGCTGTAAGGGTGAAGTTTTGATCTCTTGGATACCAAAATCCAAAATCCATATCCCCTTCAAGTATTTCAATATTCTTTTAATTGCATTGACATGTGTTTCCTTTGGAGAGCTACTTGAAAGCATGCTACCAAACCAATTGCTTGTATAATATTAGGCCTTGTAGCTATTAGATATAGAAGACTTCCAATCATGTATCTATACATAGTCTGATTCACTACAAGAGATTCATCATCTTTGCTCAATTTGTAACTTGTAACCATAGGAGTACTTACTATATTACTATCTTCCATCTTGAATTTCCTTAACATCTCTTTAACATACTTGGTTTGAGAAATAAAGATCCCTTTATCTGACTAAGAAATCTACAAACCTATAAAATCCACCCCTCAGGAACTACAATTTTTTTTTAATTCACCACCACTACCAACTTAATTTACCATGCATATTTCATCTAAATCTGACGTGTTAAATTCAAAGGTTCTTCATTCATCTTTGTGACAACAAATCAACATCACTAATATGCTTACATTCAAAAGTGTTAGGCTCATACTTGACTAGGATCATTCCTAGACCTAGAACTAAACCTCGAGGGTTCATGTTGACCTAAGTTCCTACATATCCCCTTGTGGGAACAAGAGGCTTCATAGTTCACCTACTAATGTTAGAGGGAGTTCATTCTCTCCTCTTGCACATGAGACCCCTAATCTCTCTTTTAACTCATGACTATTAATTAAGCATACGTTAGATCACTTAGTCAAATATAATATAATGATAATAACTTTTCCATCAAGTGTTGGGTCCATACCAAGCATTACCAAGAATTCGTGTACAAAAACTCACAATATTCACACTCACAATATTCACAAGAGGCATATCATACCATAATCCCAAGGATCATTCACAATGACTATTACGAGCATACCTCCATATACACAAGTTGAATAGCTCATACACATCACAAGTACAATAATGATTGGATCATACACAAATCACAAGTACAATGGTGATTAACTCATATGTACATCACAAGTACAACTCTAATTGTATCATTTGCAAATCACAAGTATGTAACAATGACTGGCATACACATATCACAATTTCATTAGTGACTGACTCCAACATACATCACAAATACATAGTGATTAACTCCAACACATAACATGTACATAATTATTAGCTCCAACATATATCACATATAAATAGTGATGGACTCTAACATACATCACAAATACACAATAACAAGCTCCAACATACACCACATACACATAGCGACTAGGTAACACATCCAAAATGGTTGACTAACACATGTCCATAATGCATCCTAGATATAAAATAATATTAGTTCATTGCACACTACACTGTGGGTCCTATCTTTTCCTCTAGTATTTTACACCATTGGATGATTGGGAGGAGGATTCAGTGCATCCAATACTATGCCGCAAGTCCGTCCTCAACCCCACAAGGCCAATTAAATAGTCTAACAATTGGGAAGGGGATTTAGTGCATCCCATACTACACCATGGGTCTGTCCACCATCCCAAGGTTTTCTCCAAGTAGTGAACCTACTGTAACCTGGTGGATTCCAAATTTAATTGCTTATAGGCCACCAAAGACAAGTCTATCCTCCCAAGAAGAAGTAGCTCCTAACATATACCACCTTGTGACCTTAATAGTATTGTCAGCTATCATCTTAACAATCTCGAGTAACACTTGGCATTGGTCACTTCCGTGCTTATTAGTGACATCCATTAATGCCCTTGATACAACGATTAGCCCCAAATTACAATTACCCACATGGGTGGGTCCCTACCCATTCAACTGCTATGATCATATTATAACCAGGGTAGCCAACTACCTTTACCTCCGTGAACAAAGTGAATGCTGACTAATCCCTAGCAATAGCCTAGACATCGATCATTGGCATGGTCTAATGAATTCTTGTCACTACTCAAATATCCCAAAGGTTCACACTTGGGAAGGTCATACATAACATGAATCACAATAACAATCAATAGGTACACGAGCCTATACATAGAGACCTCTAGATATAGAGTCAGTTTTCACAACACATACAAGTTACATGAAACCAGTTCATAGGATGAAATTTACCCAATATATACATATATTCAAATACCAATTATAAATTATTTAAATCCCTTCATTCTATTTAATATATAAAAGCATATTTTGTATTAAATACAAGTTATTAGATTTTCCTTACTTGATCATACCCATCTGGTACCCATTTTAGCCACAAAATAAATTTTAAGGAGGAAAGGTTAAACCAATTAGGAACAACCCCATACCTTGGAGTTATCCCCCCCAAACCCCCCTAGAGACACCAATCCCTAATTTTATCTATAGACACCTACCTATTGGAGACACCAACCCCCAATACAAAGATCAAATCAATAAGTAGAACACCAGTCCTACCAGATTACAAAGATAAAGCTTGTGAATCTTCAATATTGATTACATAGCTTACACAAGATTTGAACTTCCTTCATACACTCTTCTACACTCCTTATGATCTTTTGATGGGGTGATACCACAATAGTGGGTTACACTTTTTGGCCAAAATCAAGACATTGAAATTAACATTTTTCACCAAATCTCCATCTCCTCACATCTATAGCAACTAAACCATGTTAAGAGTCTTAAGATGAAGAAAAATAGTGATTTGTGAGATTTTTTGTGTAGATTCTAATTATATTTTTTTTAAAAATTGCAAATCCTTTTATGTAATTTTTAATAACTTATTTTTTCTACTAAACAACATTTTTAAAAAGTGATGTTTATTATGTACCACATAATTTTTTTTATAGAAATGATACAATTATAATTTTTAAAATGCATATTTTTCACACCAATATCTCGGGCATGGATATTTTTTCATAATTTTTTGTCGCATATATATATTTTAATTAATTTTCTAAGTCAGAGTAATTAAAATTTGGACAGAGGTATATTTTGTAACACATAAATTTTTTGTATGCATTTGAATTAATGTTTTTTTTTGGAATAAAGACATCAATACCTAGGACACACATATTTTTTAGAATTTTTTTCTCTATTTTCCTATTTTTTAGTATGTGTGAAAGAAATACCTTGATGTTCATTGAAAAACCTACATTCACAAGAAATAAAAAATAAATATAATAATCAAACTCAATATATGTAAAATTATACTTTTTGGGAAGTTTATAATAAGGGCTACATACTTACAAAACATAAATTTTAAATCAATTCATTTGATCCCCCAAAAGGTAAAACAAAAGTGGGTTTTTATCAACATTTTGATAACCGTAGAGGAGACTCCATTATAGGTATAGTTTAAAACTAGTGAGGTTCTATCCAAAGGGGTTTGATCTAAAGGGGGCCTTGATCAAACCATCTTTAATTAAAATCCTTTAAATGTAACCTTTCTAGGATTAAATCATTATATTTTTCAAAAATATGTGATTTTAGGAAAAAATTAGGATGTCCCAGAAAGTGTAACCCATTATTGTGGCAACATCCGATGATGGCACACAGTTGAGATGCCACTCACATTAAATAACACTAGTTCACAAAGATTCTCTCACAATTATATCCTTGTATATTCACTTACCACCTCTCCTTTTGTTCACACACATAGCTATATTATCATGTGAAGTTTGATGATGATTATATAAAACACTCTACATAAGACATCACACCATGTTGGCCAAGGATCCACAATTAACCAAGATGATATAAGGTTGACCTAAATTCAAATTACATGAAACATGTAATAGGTCGATCCTGTTGAGATTATGGATGCACAGTCCTTGGAGCTGCAGTCTTCGATGGAGGACCTTTGAGCCAGGAAAGATAATCAACTACCCAGAAAGTGTTGCAACTATGGAATGCTTGATTAAAGATTCTATTGATATGATGAAAAAGATATTGATATGATACAAATGAACAAGATGCCTGATTAAATAGGCAAGAGGTAAACCCTAATATGCATGAGATGTTTCCATGTACGTCTTGATCTAACAACATGTGACAACATGTGAACCCTATGGTGATGATCATTAAATGATGAGATAAGTTCTAGAAGGACAACTCATCTTCTAGAAGGAATCTTATCCCACCAAACAAGGAAGGGAATACTATCCCATTTATTAAATGGTTTATCTAATAATGCAACCTAGGACTCAATTAATTAAATGCAAGACCTAAGTTAACTTATGCTAGTGTAATAATTAATTAATTAATTACACCAACACCCCCCCATAAGTGCAACTTAGGGAGGAAAATGCAATGATTATGCAAGATGATGATGGGTCCCAACTACGAGGCCATGTTAGGTACCCATGTACATGAAGATGCAGAAAATCTCCCACAACCGGAGAAAAAGGGAAAACCCAGTAGGAACAAAACCCCTCTCCAAAAAGGAGATGAAAATGCAGAAAATGTGAGATAGGATGGGAAGGATGGAGGACTCCCAAATACCCCCCAAGTACACCATCCGTCACATGGATATAATACAATAAATGCCCCCCCATAGGAGGGAAAGAGAGAGAATATATAGCCCCCCCAGAAGATGATATCACCTACAAAAAAGGTAAGTGTTTGAGGACAAAACAATATCCAATGTCGACAAACAACTTGTCTCCCTTTCAGAAGAAACAAAACCAAATGCAAGTGCAAAGATGCTTCCCATTTCGGATAGGAATTAAAGGAAGGAAATATGAATATGGATGATGATGTCTCTGAACTCTGCTTAAGTGTCTCCTTGCCTGATGAAGAAAATTCCATAGTCCCAAACAATGAAGAGGGTGACAAATCAGGACGATGCAGAAACTGATGTTGAACAATATCCAAAGACTAAGATAAAATGAATATGATGGATGTGATGGAGACTTGATAGCCCCCCCTGAATGAAGTGTCCTCAAAACCACTGAAAGAAGTCTGAAGCAAATCCAATGGTGGATGCTGAAGAAACCTCAAGTCCTGAATGGAATGATAGGGAAGAAGTCTCCGATATGAAATTGTTGAAGAGAAACCAAGTGCCTCCAAGATGGTCTTTGAATTCCCAATCAAGGTCGAGACAAAGAAATGAGGATACTCAAGAAAACTCTCCAAGGTGTGATCTGAATAGAGGAGTGATATCCCCTCAAGAATGTCCTCCAAACCTGTAGAAGTAGCCAAGTCAGTGATACCTGAACCAAAGCCATCATGTGATGTCAAGTCTGGAAAATAGAATGTGTCTTGATGGATAGAGATGATGGTGGAAGCCTCAATCAATGATTCTCGGCAAGGAATCACTGAATGTGAAGGGATACCAACTGTCTCTGATGAAGAAAAAGCACTGAAAGGAACCTTGTCAACCTCTTCAGAAAGATCAAGGTAATCAACTTCCTGCACAACAATAGCATCATGGGGTACTTGATCTGAAGAATGACATTCTGAAGCATGATCATCAGGGAATGGTGGAGTATCTGAATCTCCATATAGCTCCCAAAGCTTTGTCCAAAGAAGGTGAGGACAATCACAATGATCAATAGATCTCAAAACATCGCAATCAACTTGCATCTCAAGAATCTCCAAAATAGTGTACCTACTACAACTCCAAGCAAGTTCATGAATACCTTCACTCGGATGAGGAACTATATCAAATAGATATGGCAATAGATCAAGTGACTGAAGATGGTGCCAGCAGATCCCATCTCGCCATTGCAAATAGTTACCCTTATGCAACATAGTCAAAGGAGAATAATATGCAAGCCCCATAACGAAATTTCTCCACAAAAAAACAAAGACACTGACCTTCAATAGAAAATAGAAGACTTCCAAAAAGATATGCAACTGAAAATATGCCTCTGAGATCAAGAAATTCTTCTTCAATCTTCAAGATGTCTCAAGAATCAAAAAACAAAAAAAAAGGATACCTAGAGCTGAAACCAAAGAAGATGACTGGACTGATGAAAAAATGCATTGAAATATCTCTCGAATGCCGCTGGAATCTCTGAAATCCAACAATCTGATGCAAAGATTGAGTCCAGAAGGGAGGGTTGACTTCAGTTGATTTGAATATTGAATAGCATAAAAATCCTGCAAAATGGATGGCACCACTGGATAGTGCTTTTAATTCTCTTTCCGTCGATATCTTGTTTGTGAATTTTTGATATCGTGGCGTGAAGATATGGCCCTCGGAAAAAAATTGCAATTTGATTGGCATTGGCTAAATAGGCGCAAGAATCAAGCACCTTAGGGCAAAAAAAATTGGCCCCTGGTCACTGATATGACCGAGGGGCTTGCGCTAGCAGTTAAAAAAAACCCCACTAGATGAGGTGGTGTCGGAGCAGCAGGATTGGTGGCGCAGCTGGCGGAGGAGCCACCACTCGGGATAGAGGGGCCCTTGGTCACGGATAGGACTGGGGCGAGGGCTACAACCTTTGGTGAGCGACGGGATGGTCGCCGGAACAAAGAGTGGAGAATGCCGGTGACTGGTGATCTGCAGTGGCCGGAGGACAGACGTTGACCGATGGTGGCGGGGCCGGATGACGGCGGATGACGCAGGTGGTTGGGCCAACAACTCTGTAGAGGTCGGTGTATATGTCGACAAAAAAATTTGAATATTGCAAAAAATTGCAATTCAAATATTTTATTAACATGCCGATGGAAATATGAATACCGACCGGTGGTAAATATTTTGAGGCCTTCTGGAAGCAATGGAGAGGTCGGAGAGAGCCTAATCTGCACCAGAAATCAGCTTGGCTCCCGGGTAGAGCCAACTAGCCTGCAAAATAAAACTCCAAGCCTGCAAAGAATGTCACATTCCAACTTCCTGGATCTCGGGTTGATGTTTCAATGGACTAGCTCTGATACCATGTTGAGATTATGGATGCACAATTTGAAGCTACAGTCTTCGATGGAGGACCTTTGAGCCAGGAAAGATAATGAATTGGGAGTCCTCCATCCTTCCCATCCTATCTCACATTTTCTGCATTTTCATCTCCTTTTTGGAGAGGGGTTTTGTTCCTACTGGGTTTTCCCTTTTTCTCCGGTTGTGGGAGATTTTCTACATCTTCATGTACATGGGTACCTAACATGGCCTTGTAGCCGGGACCCATCATCATCTTGCATAATCATTGCATTTTCCTCCCTAAGTTGCACTTTTGGGGGGGTGTTGGTGTAATTAATTAATTAATTATTACACTAGCATAAGTTAACTTAGGTCTTGCATTTAATTAATTGAGTCCTAGGTTGTATTATTAGATAAATCATTTAATAAATGGGATAATATTCCCTTCCTTATTTGGTGGGATAAGATTCCTTCTAGAAGATGAGTTGTCCTTCTAGAACTTATCTCATCATTTAATGATCATCACCACAAGGTTCACATGTTGTCACATGTTGTTATATCAAGACACATGGCAACATCTCATGCATATTAGGGTTTACCTCTTGCCTATTTAATCAGGCATCTTGTTCATTTGTATCATATCAATATCTTTTTCACCATATCAATAGAATCTTTAATCAAGCATTCCATAGTTGCAACACTTTCTGGGTGGTTGATTATCTTTCCTGGCTCAAAGGTCCTCCATCGAAGACTGCAGCTTCAAGGACTGTGCATCCATAATCTCAACAGATCCTAAATCAAATTTTTTTTCTTCGAAGGAACATGGTGTCATGCGGTTCTATAGGAACCTTAACTAGGACCTATCTTAACATCCACACTATCTCTAAATAACATGCACTACTAACCATTGTCACATAGTTCTAGAACACTAACTGGTTAACAAATAAGCACATAGAACTTTCTGTCACTTAAATCTTTTTGCATGTTGAACATAACTTCCAAAAACTATGAAATATGATAGAACACGTGTAGGCATACTCTCCTTTCAAATTGTAAAAAAATCTCACTTAGAAGAGAATACAAAGCATAACTATATTGCTAGAGAAACCTATGTGCCTTGAGAAACTAACTTCCAACATTTCAGATGAGAGTTTTGGATCACCCCTATCAAAGTGAATAGATACATGCAAGATATTGCAAACCTATAGTAAGGAGTAAGTAGTCAAATGTGTTCTCAAAATGCAAGTTGATAATGATAATTAAAGTACTGTTACATCCATTTTTCAACTAATATTACACATCAAACTTCTGAATCACCTTTTCAGTCATGAATAGATGTAGTATGATACTACATATAATCCTCAATTGATTTATTAATATAGCTAGAAATATATACTTCCATAGCTCAAAATTCTATGACAATACAATTACATTTAATTCTCACTGATCTACTAACCACATTACTTTGACACTAGTGAGCACCTTTGACATCAATGATAACATATGTTTAACACTCTTGTCTTCTTGTCTTGTCTATTTAATACTATCTATTTGATCTCATCTACTTTATTCGTAATAAGGGTTCTCCTCCTTTGTGGGGTTTATTTCTATTACATGTCTTTACAATTGTGATAGGGGTTCTACTCCTTTGCGAGGTTTTTTTCTATCACATGTGTTCACATTTCACACATTTTTGTATTTATCTCTATCTATCTAGTTGTTTGTGGAGGTGGAAACACCAAAATAGGGGTTTGACTGAGCCAAGCCCCAAAACAACCCCCAACATTTTTCCCTCTCTGTTTGTGTGCAAATGTATGGATTTTGACAAGTTGGACATTTCAAATTCGACGCTTTTATTCTCTATTTTATTAGAGATGATAGTGCAAGGTATAAACGCCCTCATGGTGCATTGTCATTCGTGGTCGAGGCTTAATCCTCCTAAGGGTAAAATCTGTGATTTATGTACTTCCTATTTTTATATACTAGAAATTCTAATTTTGTTATCAGTTCATGCTATCAAGTGATTTTGTCATTCTTTCCATTAGTAGTTTAACATTTATTTAATTAAGTTGTGCAAATACTCTCCATTCTTGATTTCGTTCACCCAAGCTTTGATCCCTAAGGTTAGGGATATTTTCTTCTTAAGACCTCACTATCTTGAGAGTAGAAAATCCCCTCCTCTACTGTTACAAATATGAATTTTTAACTTGTATGATAGCAATGAATATTTAAGAAAACATAAATCAACAAAAAAGAAACCAATAACATAGGAGATTTACATAGCATGATATTTACATGGAGAAAAACCATTTCGAGTAAAAAATCCATAGAAAAAGAGGTCAAGTATGTATTATCTTGAAATAAGAATGCAATACATTCACTCCCTTCTCTCTTGCAACCAAAGTAAAATATATATTTTTATATTATGCAACTTGGGGTGCTGCCACAATAGTGGTTTACACTTTCTAGGAGATCTTGATTTCTACTGAAATCACATATGTTTAGAAAATATAATGATTTAAGCATTGAAAATTTTGATATATAAATGATTCCAATTGAAGAGGGTTTGATCAAACCACCTTAGACCAAGCCCCCTTGGATAGAACCCCACTGGTTTTAAACCATACCTATAACAAAGTCTCCTTTACACTTATCAAAATGTTGATAAAAAACCACTTTTGATTTACATTTTGGGGGATCAAATGAATTCATTCAAATTTTTTTTTTTTGTAAGTATGTAGTCCTTATTATAAACTTCCAAAAAAGCATAATTTTAATTAAATTTAATTTGATTATTGCATTTATTTATTATTTCTTGTGCACGTAGGTTTTTTAGTGAAAATCAAGCTCTCTGTTCTGCACATGTGGAAAAATAGTAGATTATCAATTTTTTTTGAAAAATATGAGTGTACCAGATATTGAAGTCCTTAGTCCAACAAAAAAATAAAAATTGAATTTTGATACATACAAAAAAAGTTATGCGTTATAGGATTCACCTATGTCTGAATTGTAATTGGTTTGACTTTGAAACTTGATTAAGGAAAAAATATTTAATAAAACACTATAAAACCAATTGGCACTAGATATCATAGTTACAAATCTAAATTCAAAAAAATAGAATTTTATCCTTCATGGAAAAAAAGTTGCATTATACGATGAGTGTCACTCCTTAAAAATGTTGTTTACTGAAAAAATAGTTTTCGAAGAAGATGGAAAAATAAGTACAATCTGATTCCCAAAAAATTGAAAAAAATATATTTAGAATCTAAAAATAAAATTTCAAAAATCACTAGTTTGCATCATCTTCAAATTCCTCACGGTTTAGCCGTTATAGATGCCCAAAAGTGAAGATTTTGTTAGAAAAACATATTTTAGTGTCTAGTTTGGCCAAAAATTGTAAACCAGTATTGTGGGATCACATCTTGACATTGCTTCACTTCACCACAAGCACTTGTTAAAAACAAGGATAATTCAAATGAATCTCAACATTAACAAGTATGAAATCTATCTACTTGCAATTTCTAATACCTTATTTGGGCTTCCCCTACAAGCTAAAATATAGTCTCTTACAATAGTCTTACAACAAAAAAAAAACACAATTGATTGAAATAAATCCCACTAATTTAGGACATCTATTTTATTATGCAATCCCTATAAATTAAGGGATACTCTTACAATATATCATAAGTCTCCAAATAATTAGCTATTCTAGGATGGATGCCAAATTTGACATTATCACCCCATTAATATAATAACTAAATGGGGGTTCAGCCCACAGTGTGATGGTAAGTCACAAGGCCTTGTGGAGAGGGCTTCCTAGGTTCAACTTGCACCAAGGAAAGGTTGTTTGGAGGACGTAGGATGCACATTGTTGGTGGTTGTTGGCAGATGAACACATAAAATGTTGTCCCGGTCAGAGGAGTCAGACCACATGAGGGGCTTGCAATAAGAGTTGGGGAGCTGAATGTCGGGTGATGATAGTGCAAGTGGTGCAAGGAGCTGGTGCATAGGGTGGAAGGATGCATGCTAAGGGAGGACGTGGCTGGGTGCAGGCTGGTGACAAAGGTGGAACGATAGAAACGTGAATCGAGAGATGAAGAAACAAAGAATAGTGGAGGAGAGCCAGGAGGGCGGGAGAAACGAGAGGTTAGGAGAAGGATGGAGGAGGGAGGAGGATGGGAGAAAGGAGGGAGGTGAACGAGAGAGAGGAGAATAGAGGAAGGGAGAAAGGATAGAGGTAGGAGGACGAAAGAAGGTGAACACAAAAAAGGGGGACAGTGTTGGGAGGATGGGAAGAAGAAGGGTGAACAGAGGGGAGAGGAGTAGTGATGACTGGCGATGATGGAGGAAGCCAAAGGAGGAAGGAAGGATACAACTGCACGATACAAATCAGAAATGAAGTTGGGGATGGGGTCCCCCATTGTGACCCCACTGGTTCATAGCTCTAGTCAAAAGCGATTATCGATAAAAAAAATAAAAATATAATAGCTAAATGAGTTTTACTACCAACGAATCCCATATCCCTTATGATTACATTCACAAATTATGACATAGAATAATTAAATATAGAGGATTTTTAAATTTGATAGCACTGTAATCCTAACATTAAGCGTAGTGGACATAAAAGTTATCCCTTAACCCCTACACAACTAAATTAGTTTTGAGAGCGATTTACAATCCAAGATCATAATTAGATACTAAATTATTAAGTCTAAAAATTTCTAATTTATTTTAAATTTTAAAATTTAATTTTGAACCTTAAATAGATGAATTTGAATTTTAATAAAAAATTAAAGCAATTTTTAATTGACTATTGTTGATTATGATGATGTAGAGCTTTCCAAGATCTTGAATCTAAGACAATGGGTTCAAACAACTTCATGGATCAAAAGTCACGGTCTCTACATATTTTGGCTCTTACAATAATTAGTATATTATTCCCATCTTATTAGAATCTACGTAAGGCAATACTATTGTAATAAAAATTATTTGAACAAAAAATATTATTTGTACATATTAAACAATGATATTTTATAATTTTCCCACATAAAATATATATTTATTTTCTCCAAAATAAACACACAATGTTTTAATTGAAAATATTTTAAAAATCAAGTTTTGACATTCTTATTGGCTAAACAATTTTATTTGTTATTGTAGAATTCACATTGGTCAAGACATTAAACAATTGGACTTTTTATAATTTTAAGTTGTTAATATATTTTTCAAATCAATGAAGTCCTTTATTAACCACTTGCTTTTTTTAATAAGTACAAAATAATAGAATGAAGATAGACAAAATCCTCTCAAAGCTAATCATATATGGCTATCATTTCTAAAAAGGAATAAATGGGCTAGTAGTTAATAATAGTACCTAATGTATATATTTAGTTTAATAACATTAAAAATATTCTAAAAAAAGCCTTGCACCTGCCACCAAATATGTTTTTAATTATAAGATATATTTATTAATCCATCACCTCTCTATTTAAACCAAAACACAACTATATAAAAAAATATACAAACTTCAACTATTAATTTTTAATCCACCTAAAAGATTTAAATTTTGAAAAAAATTACATTCATGAATAGTATAGCCTATCAAGAGTAGTGCGTAGGACAGACACACTTCTGACCTTTTCACCTTTCTTGACCTTTACCCATAACCCCTTCTTCATTATCCCGTACTCCCATAAAACATCTGAAATTTTCTTACAATTAGTGAAGTGGCTGCGACCATATGCTACCATTGTAATTATCCATTCTCCTGCACGCACCTTAATTCTAATGCCATAGTTACAGCCATACCCAAAGCCATAGCTATAACGTTGAAGTGATTGATTTATATCCTCCACCGAAGTAGAGCTGTTAACCACAATCACAAAGCATACAACTGCATAATTCAATTTTGACCACCACTGAGGATAAGTTCCGGAAGTACAACTTTCGATCACTCCATCGACGCCAAAAGTAGCGTCACAAAACAGATACTCGTTTAAAATTGACTCCGCTCCATCCACTGCTCTTCCAATCATGTACATTCCCCTTGACGGCATGCTCTGAAAATAAAGACAAAATACTCAGTTCATCCAGTGTAAATTCTTTTCATTTACACATCACTTTAAACGTACTTACGAAAATATAGACTATCTTGTGAGAAGAAATAAGAAAACAGAGCTCGGGATCAATAACGAAATAAAAGAACACTCAACTGATGAATGCAATTCCGTGTTACTGCATTGCGACAATAACAAAGTCCCATCCATCGTAATCCACGCAACTCTTCAATACCTGTTATGTTCTCCAGCCTCTCACAAGACTCGACCTCAATTCGGCCCAAGCAGCTGAGTCTGGCAAGACTTGGTAACTCCTCAAGCTCAGGACACTCTATAATAGTCAGCTCTCCAAGCTTCTTTAAATCACCAGTCACCGATACTCTTTGCAAACCTCTGCAACTTCGTATACACAGACTGTTGACTGTTGTTGGCAGCGTAATATTCTTCATCTTCTCACAAGACACAATCTTAATATCCTCCACGCAGCGCATTCTGGAAAGACCTTGCAACTCCTCAAGCTCAGGGCACTCGTTAATGTACAACTTTGTAAGCTCGAAGTTACCTGACACACTTCTCAATTTTTGACAACCATCTAATTCAATACATTTAAACTTTCCACATCCATCAAGTATAATCCTCTCCAACCAAACTGGACCTCTAAAAACTGGCAACTCCTCAAGCTTCGGACAGCCCATAATGCTTAATTCTATAAGTTCTTCACAACCAAACATTATTGTTTCCAAATTTTCACAGCTATCCACCTCAAAATATTTCATCTTTACATTTCTATCAAATCTTATCCTCTCCAGAATCTTCATACCACTGAGACAGAAAAACTCAAACTCTAGCTTCCTAGAAGAGTCAATCTCAATCTCCTCCAAGCAGCGCATTCTGGAAAGACTTGGCAGCTCCTCAAGCTCAGGGCACTGATTAATGTACAACTTCCTTAGCTCAAAGTTACCTGACACACTTCTCAATTTTTGACAATCATCCAATTCAAGAGATTTGAACTTTCCACATCCATCAATTATAACCCTCTCCAAGCAAACTGAACCTCTAAAAACTGGCAAATCCTCAAGCTTCGGACAGCCCCGAATGCTTAATTCTATAAGTTCTTCACAACCAAACATTATTGTTTCTAAATTTTCACAGCTCTCCACCTCAAAATATTTCACCTTTACATTTCTATCATATCTTATCCTCTCCAGAAACTTCATACCACTGAGACAGAAGAACTCAAACTTTAGCTTCCTAGAAGAGTCAATCTCAATCTCCTCCAAGCAGCGCATTCTGGAAAGACTTGGCAGCTCCTCAAGCTCAGGGCACTGATTAATGTACAACTTCCTAAGCTCAAAGTTACCTGACACACTTCTCAAATTTTGACAACCATTCAATTCAAGACATTTTAACTTCCCACATCCATCAATAATAACCCTCTCCAAGCAAACTGGACCTCTAAAAACTGGCAACTCCTCAAGCTTCGGACAGCCCCGAATGCTTAATTCTGTAAGTTCATCACAACTAAACATTATTGTTTTCAAATTTTGACAGCTATCCACCTCAAAATATTTGACTTTTACATTTCTATCAAATGTTATTCTCTTCAGAAACTTCATACCACTGAGACACAAGAACTCAAATTCTAGCTTCCCACAAGAGTCAATCTCAATCTCCTCCAAGCAGCACATTCTGGAAAGACTTGGCAGCTCCTCAAGCTCAGGACACTCACTAATATTCATCCAGGTAAGCTTTTTAAGATTACCAATTCCTGACACTCTTTGCAATTCTCTGCAACCTTCCATATGGAGATTGATGAGTGCTGATGGTAGAGTTATGTTCTTCATCTTCTCACAATGCTTGATATCAATCTCCTCCAAGAAGCGCATTCTGGAAAGACTTGGCAACTCCTCAAGCTCAGGGCACTGGTTAATGTACGACTTTGTAAGCTCAAAGTTACCTGACACACTTCTCAATTTTTGACAACCATCCAATTCAAGAGATTTGAACTTTCCACATCCATCAAGTATAACCCTCTCCAAGCAAACTGGACCTCTAAAGCCTGGCAACTCCTCAAGCTTCTGACAGCCCCGAATGTTTAATTCTATAAGTTCTTCACAACCAAACATAATTGTTTCCAAATTTTCACAGCTATCCACCTCAAAATATTTCACCTTTACATTTCTATCAAATCTTATCCTCTCCAGAAATTTCATACCACTGAGACACAAGAACTCAAACTCTAGCTTCCTACAAGAGTCAACCTCAATCTCCTCCAAGCAGCGCATTCTGGAAAGACTTGGCAGTTCCTCAAGCTCAGGACAGTCACTAATATTCATCCATGTAAGCTTTTCAAGATCACCGATTCCTGCCACTCTTTGCAATTCTCTGCAACCTTTCACAGAGAGATTGATGAGTGCTGATGGTAGAGTTATGTTCCCCATCTTCTCACAATACTTGATCTCTATGTTCTTTAGCTTCTCACAATCCTCCAGATGTATGTTGTGCAGCTTCCCACAGCTGAAGATGCAAATATCCTTAAGGCATGTTAGACGGGCTAAACATGGCAGCTCTTCAAGCTCAGGGCATTCACAAATGTTAAGCTCTACAAGCTTTGTAAGTTTGGATAAATCTGACACAACCTTTAATTGTTCACAGTTTTTAATTAGTATTTTTTCTAAACAGGTTAGATGGGAAACACTTAACTCTTCAAGCTCAGGGCATTCACAAATGTTAAACGCTACAATATTCCTAGAATTGGACGTTTCTGACAGTCTTTTCAGGCTCTTACACGTGTTAAATTCAAGACAATTCAAGGTCTGCATCCCCAACAATTTCATTTCAATCAGATATTCCATGTCATGAATTTTGAGAGACAAAAGGCTTGGACAGTAATTTCCACAAATCAAGATCTTTGTTACATATATTTGGTTGTTAATCTCCAGATGTTGAAGGTTACTCAGGGGGCACTTGAGAGCTGTAGACTCTCCGATATTATACAAAGCCAGTTCGTCACTGAGCTTTATGATATTCCGGATAACCAAACTTGTAAAACAAGTAGACTTAAAAGTAGTCTTATCTCCCCTGCTATTACAAGCCAGTTCTTCATGTAATGTGGAACAGGTCAAAACCAGACTCTTGGGATAAACTCTGAGGTAATCTAATAAAGACCAGCTTTCTATTGGCATGTCCTTAGCATCTAACACTACCTGCTCAAGATTATCTGATATTCCTAAGAAATCCGGGAACTCCTCCAAAGTGGTTTGATACAACTGCAGCTCTTTCAACCGGGAAGGCGGCTGCAATTCAAAAAACAATTATGTTTTCATGTTTGCATGCATAAATAATTCTCAGAAATAATACCATAGCAGAAGGCATTCTATACATTAATTTTAATACAGAAGAACAAACTACCTGAACATTTCTCTGCCACAGTCTTTTGAGACTTTCATGACTAATTCTTAAACATTGCAAATTCTGAAGAGGAATCCATGGAGGAATGCTTGAGAGTTCCTTGCAATGCAGATCAATATGAAGCCATAACAAAGAAGATGATGTCTCCGCACAATCGTCTGATTTGCCCATAAAGAAGGTAATTTTTGAACCCATAAATCTGTCGTAAACGGAATGGAAACACCTCCCTTTGGTTTGGGCGAGGATATTTTTGAATCCCTTCGTTTCCTGTATTCACAGACAAAGTTCACACGTGCTCAACTAAGAAAGTAAGATTGGAAATATCCCACTATGTACTAGAAATCTAAAGGAGGAATTAGCATACCAAAGATTTACAATGTTTGGGAGACCAGTGGCGAGGAGGAGAATTAAATTCATTAGACATTTCTCTTCCCAAGTCCCGCAGGTGGTCATGCATTTTCAGTACTACAGGCTTGTCCTCCCACAGCAGTCCATCCAACCCTTCTGTTTCTTCAACAAGACACCGATCTTTTAGTGCATAGCGAGCACCCCATCCTGATCCCTCCCACATTTGTATTGCCGTATTTTTGCATTTGTCCAGGAAAAAACATGCTATATCCATGAAAATTTGTTTTTCCACTCTGTTTAGTGCATCAAAACTTATCTGAAGTATATCTTTGATGTCAGGATCAAGAGATTCACGGACTTTTCTTAGTTGTAACTCCCAATAATAAGCAGGCCTATCATAAACATGCCGGCCTAGAACTTGAAGAGACGGGTAATCCTCCACAGACGTCTATGAAGGCATCAACAAGATTCTCATATCCGCTGGCTGGACTGGGCTTATCAAAAGAATGCCAACAAAAGAGTTCTCTCCCATCCTCTCTATTCAATCCTTTCAAATTATATCGATTGATAATCCCTGCACTTGTAAGCACACCCACATCACGGGTTGTAACAATGACCAAACTATTATGAGAATTATTGACCATATCCATGAGGCATAGGATATCTAACTGCTTCACATGATCAATATCATCTACAACAATTAGGAAGCTTAAAAATCTGCTCCTTCGGAGGTGATCCCTAACATAGTTGCTTCCTTCCTCCCTACTTCGGAACTCAGGTGGGTTTTCATTGAAGAGATCTCTGAGGAGTTCAGCTTGCAAGGAAGGTAATCCGAATCTGGAGGACTTCTCTCGCACATCAAACAAAAAACATGCTGCCATGTAGTTCGAATGTTTTCGGTTGAATAGGCCCTTTGCCAGGGTTGTCTTACCTGCCCCGCCCATACCAAAGATCCCAACAATCGTGGAATGATATTTCCCTTTTATATTTAGACCACAGTGGTTTTCAAATCATGAACAAGCTTACCAAGACATTGGCTTTCAAAATCTCTTACAAGTTTGGGAAGACCCACTGGATGCTTAGCAACAATTAAAGGTTTTGTCCTCTCCACTTCCTTTTGCACTTTTAGCACCAAGTTCTTTAATTCCCTGAATGTTTCCAAGACAAATGGGAATTTAAGGAAAAACACATTTCGTACACTAAATCAACTGTATTGGCCTAGCTTAAACGTCACACACTAAGCTTTGACTGCTTAGTGTGGACGTGTCGTGGGCCCCACTCTTAACCGGCTATTCCAAATCTGGTTTTTAGTGCCGTTTATACTTTTGCCTTTCCCGTTGCTGATCGTCGTTTCCGTTTCCCCCATTCACCGTTAGCATTCAAATTTTTCCCGCCCAGTCTCATCGCTTCAACACATTCAAAACCAGGTTTCCCACGCGCTTGGTTTTCATTTGTCACTAGCGGTTTGTGCAAAAATGGCAAGTTTGGAACAAATTATAGACGTCCATTAAAGCATTAGGGATTATTCAATATGCTCTGGTAGACATGTATGCAAACTGTGGAAACATAGACAAGGCATGTCAATTGTTTGACAGGATACCACAAAGAAATCTGGTCTCATGGAATGCTATTCTATTCTTGCAGGATATGGACAAAATGCGTTTGCTGAAAAAGATTTACAGATTTCCAATCAAATTTAATCGACAGATGTAAATCAAAACTCCGCAATCTTTGCCAACATCCTCCCTGCCTGTGCCAAAAGAGCTTTGGAACGGGATATGGACATCCATCACAGCATAAAGAAAACCATTTTTCTGTCAGATGGTGTAGCTACAACCGCCCTGGTAGACATGTACGCAAAACGTGGAAGCATAGACAAGGCACGTGAACTCTTTGACCAAATGCCTCAAAAAAATCTGATCTCATGGAATGCCATGATTGCAGGGTATGCACAAAAGGGGTTTGTTGAAATGGCTTCAAAAAATTTCAAGCAAATGCAATTGGCATGTGTACAGCCAGACTCTGCAACCTTTGCCAGCATCCTCCTTGCCTGTGCCAAAATGGGAGCTTTGGAACAGGGTATGGACATCCATCAAAGCATAAAGGATTGAGCAATTTTGTAAGCTAAACCTGTGGTGGATGTGTGGATGTATTTTCTTGCTGCGTGCAGATCACATATGAATACAGGCTTAGGATTATTTACAACAATGTTATTTTTTATTTGGATCTTAAAAAAATTGACTTGTGTTTTTTCAAGCATCTATGCAGTAGTGGACATGTGGTGTGAGCGAATGGTAAGGAGATTGATGAAGGATAAGGAATTAACAAGCTCTCTGGATGTATTGAACGCCATGTGCTTATTTTGTAGGAGACAGATGACATACACAGACATAGTAAATCTATGCAAAGTTGGAGAAATTGGCTTGGGAGATGAAGGCAATTGGGTAGTTTCCAGAAGTAAGACACTTAGTGGTGTAGAAAAGGAGTGAAAAAAATTATTTCTCTACCACCATAGTGAAAAGATGTCAATTTCTTTTGGTTTTCTAGACATGCTTGTTGCAACAATTATGAATCTTGTTAAGAACCTTTGAGTATGTGTTAATTGTCACAATGAAATGAAATTTATCTCCAAGATTTTTGCAATTCTTATTTTTAACGATTAGTTTAGTTGATTTCATGAAGAGGAAATGAATTCACTTGCATAGACATTTTGCCATAAATCAATCAAAGGCCTTGTAATTCATGAGAATTAATTTCATTAATGAAGTTATTTTGAAAAGATTTACTTATGATAAACATTAATATAGGGGTTCCTAAGTTGGTTTGATTATCCTAGAATGCTTATGAACATTCTCTAATAAAGTTTCCACTTATTTATGTCTTGCAACACCATTTCTAGTTTAAGATAAAACTAGAGAACTCCTTTATTGATGTTTGTCCTTTTGAGCCTATTATGCTTCTAATTCTTTTTTAGTTTGATTTTGTTGCCTATAGAGTCCTTCATTGATATTTGAACAAAGACTTATATTTTTTCCCTATACTTTTTATGTGATATCTTTGTCTTGCCCCTTTCTAGGTGATGTTGGGGCCTATATTAGTAAGTGTAAATTTATCCAAGTTGAGTGCTTCATTTCTTAATAGGACAATATTTTGGCCACCATCTATAACCAATCTAAGAATTCATTCAATAGACCTCCTTATTAAAAATGTTCTTGTTGTAGTGTTTTGTCTTTCAGTATACTCGTCATGTATGCCTAAATATCTCAAACTATAGAAATTTCTAAGTGTTAGAGGTGATTATGTTTGTTTGTAGCTTTTATTAGGTTTGTTAGTTTTCTCTTGCTAATATTTTTTCCCTCCATTCCTTGAAACCTAGCATTTCCATTTCTTTTTGAGACCTTTGGCTACTTCTCATTACCTAGGTACTTTATCATAGCTTTACCCACCTTTCAACTCCCTACTTTGTCTCTGCGTTTGGCCTTAGGATTTTAGGTCTCCATATAATAATGTACTTCTTAAGCTATAAGACTAATCAATGGACCTCAATTATTATCCACTTACTTACAATTTTCCATGTTTCCTCTTCTTTTGCATTGATTCACCATCCTTAATTCCTAATATGAAGATTCACTTTTTCCTTTAAGTCTCAAAATCTTGGGCTTTTAGTATTTTCCCTACTCATTCCCTCAACTTGCTTCCCATCTCCCTTCCTCCTTGTGGAACCCATACTTGTAGGATTACTCAGACCATCATATCCAAAAGGTAAAATGTATGTGGAAAAACTAATCTCTAAACCTTGAAAGGCTTCCACCGTATGTCCTTCATTCTTTTTCCTTCTAGCATTTGGCACACTACATTACCGATCCTTAACCCATTTCTCTTGAGTCATAGAGTTTTGGACTTCAATATTTTCCTTGACCAAAAGGTACATCTAGCACTCTATATGCCTAATCCTTGATCCCTTTCCTTTATCCTTTTGTCCATATTATTTAGCGGTATCATATTTTCCCTCACCTTGATCAAACTTTTTCTTCCATCAGTATTGAGTATCCCTTTCCTTGATCTTCACTCTTCCTTGCATATTTTACTTTCAAACTCCTAACATTCTTTATACAACCTTCCTTAAAAGTAAGTTTCCTTGATCTAGCCCTTGAAAAAGGATTTTAGACTAAGGCATGATGTCCCTATAAATGACTTTCTAAAAATTCTAAAGGGTAGTTGGATCTATTCCTATTAAATTTGAAAATAAAAAGAGTAGCCTAATGGGGACTAGTGATGAAAACCCATAAATGCACTAGAAGTTAAGTCCTCTAAAATTAACCTAGTAGAATATAAAATAAGATAAAGATCATTATAGGTATTAAAAAGAAAGTTGTGGTAATATTGGGTGTCTTGTAATAAATTAAGGTATTAAAAATAAAGGAGTTAAGGATGGATAAATTAAATCAATTAAATATTTATGAAAATTTTGATAATAAGAGAGTAAAAGAATGTATTGGTGAGATCAAGATACATTTTGAAGAGAATTTAATTGTCATGATAGAAAAGAAGGAAGAACATTGAAACAATCCTAGGATTGAGATGAAAGATAATGGACAAGAGAAGCATCAAGAGAGTGTATCAAGAGGGATGCACTTGAAATAGAGTGGTTTATAACCTAAATTAGATGTATATAGAAAAATCTAACTAAAATGATAAGGAAATTAAAAGAATATAATACAACAATGAGCTTAGAGAAGTTTAACCTTATTTGTAGGGATACTGGATAGATGTGGTTGCTATCGAGTAGAAGATAAAATAAATAATAGATGAAATAAAGAAGTTGTTAATTGGTGAAGAAGAGGAGAGAATATTTAGCAATAGAGTAAAAGAAGTCACAAAAAAATAGAGTTTTACAAGGAAACTTTGGAGATGATACAAAGAGAAATTCCTAGGTTGAGGAAGAAAACAACTCAAAGAAAATTAAAGATAAATCAATTACTAAATGATGTGTTATCAACCAACGCATTCCCCAAGCTAAAGAGACACTATGAGGAGATGAACCCCATGCAATAAGAGTCACATCCCATGCTGTCAAAATGAAGAAGAATTTCTAAAGATTCCATTAAGTAGTGAATCCTTAATTGGGTTAGAAAAAACAATATCAAGAAGCAATTATATATGAGATTTGTGACATATATTAGGAAGTGAGTTCTTAGATGTTCAATTGTCAAGAGATAATGGTAGAGAAAGAACTTTGGTCAAGTAGAAAAGGAGTGAAACTAGGTAAAGAATCCTTGATAGCAAGAGATAAAGAGATCCATGATAGCTATCCCTCTATACCTATTTCTCTCTCCCTCCTTGGTTCCTTTCTCTCAATATATCCACCTTCTTCCCTCTCTACTTATCTCTCTATCACCTCTCTCTATCTCTCAGCTCCTTCCCTCTCTACTCTCTCTATCTCTCCCTCCCTCCCTCCCCCCTGTTTCTATCTCTCCTCTCTCCCTCTCCCTCTTTATATCTCTCATCACCCTCTCTCTACCTACCTCTCTCTCTCTCTCTCTCTCCTATCTATCTCAACTATCCATCTTTACCTATCCCTCCCTCCTCTCTCTTCCTTCCACCAAACTTCACTCTACATCTCTCTATCTAACTTAACCCTATATACCTCTTTCTCTCTCCCTCTCTCTTTCTCTCTCTCAGCCTCTCTACCTTCCTCCTTACATCTCTACTTCTATCTATCACTCTCTCTCTCTCTCTCCCCCTTCCCTCTTTACTTTATTTCACTCTATCTCACCTCTCTCTCCCTAAATATCCCTCTCTCCCTCCTCTCTCTCTATCTCACCTCTCTCTCCCTTCCTCCCTACCTCTTCTTTCCTCTCTCCTCCCCTCTCTACTTCTCTCTATCTCCCCCTCCCTCTCCTTACCTACCTCTCTCTCTATTGCTCTCTATCACCTCTCTCTCTAAATCCTTATCTCTCCATACATCTCTCCTTCTCCTAATCTATTATCTACTCTTGGATCTATTTATCCTAATCTATTATCTATTATCTACTCTTGGATCTCTTTATCCTAATCTATTATCTATTATCTACTCTTGGATTTGTTTATCTCTTGCTATCATGGATTCTTTACCTAGTTTCGCTCATTTTGTACTTGACCAAAGTTCTTTCTCTACCATTATCTCTTGGAAATTGAACATCTAAGAACTCACTTCCTAATATCTGTCACAAATCTCATACACAATTGCTTCTTGATATTGTTTTTTCCAACTCAATTAAGAATTCACTACTTAATGGAATCTTTAGAAATTCTTCTTCATTTTGATAGCATGGGATGTGACTCTTATTCCATGAGGTTCATCTCCTCATAGTGTCTCTTTAGCCTTGGGAATGCATTGGTTGATAACACATCATTTAGTAATTGATTTATCTTTAATTTTCTTTGAGTTGTTTTCTTCCTCAACCTAGGTGAATTTCTCTTTATATCATCTCCAAAGTTTCCTTGTAAAACTATTTTTTTTGTGACTTCTTTTACTCTATTGCTAAATATTCTCTCCTCTTCTTCACCAATTAACAACTTCTTTATTTCATCCATTATTTATTTTCTCTTCTACTCAATAGCAACCACATCTATAGTATCCCTACAAATAGGGTTAAACTTCTCTAAGCTCATTGTTGTATTATATTCTTTTAATTTCCTTATCATTTTAGTTAGATTTTTCTATATAGATCTAATTTAGGTTATAAACCACTCTATTTCAAGTGTATCGCTCTTGATACACTCTCTTGATGCTTCTCTTGTCCATTATCTTTCGTCTCAATCTTGGGATGGTTTCAATGTTATTCCTTCTTCTTTTCTATCATGATAATTAAATTCTCTTCAAAATGTATCTTGATCTCACCAATACATTCTTTTACTTTCTTATTATCAAATTTTTCATAAATATTTAATTGATTTAATTTATCCATCCTTTATTTTTAATAACTTAATTTATTACAAGACACACAATATTACCACAACTTTCTTTTTAATACCTATAGATAATGATCTCTATCTTAATTTATATTCTACTAGGTTAATTTTAGAGGACTTACCTTCTAGTGCACTTATGGGTTTTCATCACTAGTCTCCATTACACTGCTCTTTTTATTTTCAAATTTAATAGGAATAGATCCAACTACCCTTTAGAATTTTTAGAATGTCATTTATAGGGACATCATGCCTTAGTCTAAAATCCTTTTTCAAGGGCTAGATCATTGCATAGGACTAAGGAAATTTGGGAAATTTTATTGGTAGATATATAGATCATTAGTGAAGGTGGTCCTTGCAAGATAATCTCTAAGAATTGAGGGTAGATTTCCTATCTATCTAAGGCTAACCCTAAATCTATTTATAATGTGGGGGGTGTGAAAAGGAATAGACGTTGCTTGGATATGGGTAGAGGTTGCTTGGATAGGTATATAGGTTACTTAAAGATACATAGGCCTTTTGATCAGTTACTCTTTTAATTTTTAGAATGGAATTCACAAATAAATCATTGCTTGGATAAGGATGTTGTAAAATTTAATCACATAAAATGCACCTTCCCACTTGCTTTGGGTGGTTAAATGCATGTAATACGTGTGTCATGTTGTGATTAGTCCAAGAAAGTGACCAGGTGACACAGGAAAATATTCATATCCATATATGGAATTGGCTTGGTCATTAAGGGATTATCTTGTGGTGGGTTTTAATTGGTTGGTAAAATCTAAAGAAGTCTAGGTTGCATTGAGCAATTTTGGGAACTAGGGTTTAGGTTTACCACAAGCTAACTTACTTTTAGGGAAGGTTGTATAAAGAATGTTAGGAGTTTGAAAGTAAAATATACAAGGAAGAGTGAGGGTCAAGGAAATGGATATTCAATATTGATGGAAGAAGTTGGATCAAGGTGAGGGAAAATATGATACCACTAAATAATATGGACAAAAGGATAAAGGAAAGGGATCAAGGATTAGGCATATAGAGTGCTAGATGTACTTTTTGGTCAAGGAAAATATTGAAGTCCAAAACTCTATGACTCAAGAGAAATGGGTTAAGGATCATTAATGTGGTGTGCCAAATGCTAGAAGGAAAGAAAATGAGGGAAATACGGTGGAAGCCTTTCAAGGTTTAGAGATTAATTTTTCCACATACATTTTACCTTTTGGATATGATGGTCTGAGTAATCCTACAAGTATGGGTTCCACAAGGAGGAAGGGAGATGGGAAGTAGGTTGAGGGAATGAGTAGGGAAAATACTAAAAGCCCAAGATTTTGAGACTTAAGGAAAAATGAATCTTCATATTAGGAATTAAGGATGGTGAATACTCAATGTAAAAGAAGAGGAAACATGGAAAATTGTAAGTGGATAATAATTGAGGTTCATTGATTAGTCTTATAGCTTAAGAAGTACATTATTATATGGAGACCTAAAATCCTAAGGCCAAAGGAAAAGACAAAGTAGGGAGTGGAAGGGTGGGTAAAGCCATGATAAAGTACCTAGGTAATGAGAAGTAGCCAAAGATCTCAAAAAGAAATGGAAATGCTAGGTTTCAAGGAATGGAGGGAAAAAATATTAGCAAGAGAAAACCAACAAACCTAATAAAAGCTACAAACATACATAATCACCCCTAACACCTAGAAATTTCTATAGTTTGAGATATTTAGGCATGCGATGAGTATATTGACAGAAAAAACACAACAACAAGAACATTTTTAATAAGGGGGTCTATTGAATGAATTCTTAGATTGGTTATAGATGGCGGCCAAAATATTGCCCTAAGAAAGGAAGCACTCAACTTGGATAAATTTGCACTTACTAATATAGGCCCTAACATCACCTAGAAAGGGGCAAGACAAATATATCACATAAAAGTTCTATAGGAAAAAATATAAGTCTTTGATCAAATATCAATGAAGGACTCTATAGGCAACAAAATCAAATTAAAAAAGAATCAGAAGCACAATAGGCTCAAAAGGACAAACATCAATAAAGGAGTTCTCTAGTTTTATCTTAAACTAGAAATGGTGTTGCAAGACATAAATAAGTGGAAACTTTATTAGAGAATGTTCATAAGCATTCTAGGATAATCAAACCAACTTAGGAACCCATATATTAAGGTTTATCATAAGTAAATCTTTTCAAAATAACTTCATTAATGAAATTAATTCTCATGAATTACAAGGCCTTTGATTGATTTATGGAAAAATGTCTACGCACTTAGTGAATTTATTTCCTCTTCATGAAATCAACTAAACTAATCGTTAAAAAATAAAATTGCAAAAATCTTGGAGATAAATTTCATTTCATTGTGACAATTAACACATACTCAAAGGTTCTTAACAAGATTAATAATTGTTGCAACAAGCATGTCTAGAAAACCAAAAGAAATTGACATCTTTTCACTATGGTGGTAGAGAAATAATTTTTTTCACTCCTTTTCCACACCACTAAGTGTCTTACTTTTGGAAACTAACCAATTGCCTTCATCTCCCAAGCCAATTTCTCCAACTTTGCATAGATTTACTATATCTGTGAATGTCATCTATCTCCTACAAAATAAGCACATGGCATTCAATACATCTAGAGAGCTTGTTAATTCCTTATCCTTCATCAATCTCCTTACCATTCGCTCACACCACTCGTCCGCTACTACATAGATGCTTGAAAAAACACAAGTCAATTTTTTTAAGATCCAAATAAAAAATAGCATTGTTGTAAATAATCCTAAGCCTGTATTCATATGTGATCTGCAGGCAGCAAGAAAACACATCCACACATCCACCACAGGTTTAGCTTACAAAATTGCTCAATCCTTTATGCTTTGATGGATGTCCATACCATGTTCCAAAGCTCTCATTTTGGCACAGGCAAGGAGGATGCTGGCAAAGGTTGCGGAGTCTGGCTGTACACATGCCAATTGCATTTGCTTGAAAGTTTCTGAAGCCATTTCAACAAATCCCTTTTGTGCATTTCCTGCAATCATGGCATTCCATGAGATCACATTTTCTTAAGGCATTTGGTCAAAGAGTTCACGTGCCTTGTTTATGCTTCCACATTTTGCGTACATGTCTACCAGGGCGGTTGCAGCTACACCATCTGACAGAAAAATGGTTTTCTTTATGCTGTGATGGATGTCCATATCCCGTTCCAAAGCTCTTTTGGCACAGGGAGGGAGGATGTTGGCAAAGATTGCGGAGTTCTGATTTACATCTGCCGATTAAAATTGATTAGAAGTCTGTAAATCCTTTTTATCAAACGCATTCTGTCCATATCCTGCAAGCATAGCATTCCACGAGACCAGATTTCTTTGTGGTATCCTGTCAAACAGTTGACGGGCCTTGTCTATGTTTCCATAGTTTGCATACATGTCTACCAGAGCATGTTGAATAATCCCTAATTCTTTAGTGGACGTCCATACTTTGTTCCAAAGCTGCTATTTTTGCACAGACCGCGAGTGACAAATGAAAACCAAGCGCGTGGGAAACCTGGTTTTGAATGTGCTGAAGCGGTGAGACTGCGCGGGAAAATTTTGAATGCTAACGGTGAACAGGGGAAACGGAAACGGTGATCAGTAACGGGAAAGGTCAAAGTTTAAAGTATAAACTTGGAATGGCCGGTTAAGAGTGGGGCCCACGGCACGTCCACACTAAGCAGTCAAAGCTTAGTGTGTGACGTTTAAGCCAGGCCAGTTTTTTGTGGAAAAATAACACAACAATAGTTTCCTAGTGTAGAGCTACTAAATAAATCGAAAATGCATACAAAAGTCTTACTCTGAATTGGGGGAAAACTGTGCACGGTCGATTTCCAAGCCATCGAAAAATGAAGCATAATGAAGTGCTTTTTTCCAGCTCTCAAGGTTCCTGCAAATATCTGCCTTTCTCTTTATACTTTGTGAATGCATCAGCATAACCCCCATTCTCTATGAAGCGAAGCTCCCAAGGCTTTACTCCATAAAATATAGGATAAGCCTTGGCTTCACTTTCTAGCATGAGAACCAGCTCAGCTAGACACCAAGCTGACTGCGCGTATCTTTTTGAAAAGATTGAGATATGAGCTGATGCAGAGCGGATGGCGGTCTCAAGCGTAGAAGGAAAATAATCTCCAAGTTCCATCTCTTCCCTATCAAGAAACGCCCGCAGTCCCAACTGCTGAAGAGAATTGTAAAGATGAGCAGCTAGAGTTTCTTTGGCATCTGGTCCTCTGTGGTTGATGAATACATCAAATAATCTTGAAGATTCAGAAACTTTCCTCCTTTTGGTGTCAGGTTCAATTCCAGAGAAAACAAGATGTTCTACTTTGTGTTGGTGAGATGAAGAAGAAGATGCCATTTATGTAATACAAGGTTGGGGCTGATTTGTTTGCAGAGAAAGCAAATTGAAATGAAGTTGATGATGAGATGGCGCAGATAAATAGGTGTTCATACGTAAACAGAAGACAAAGATTGTTGGTGTATCTACTTTCCTGGAAAGAATGGAGAAAAGAAGAAAGATGTTCCACCCTGACTCTTCCTGCAAAACAAAAAAAGAGAAGCAACAAGGAAAATGTTAGGAAAAATACAAGAGCCGGCCGTATGAAAGTAAGCAATAATTTAATAGCATTGACTGTTTACTGGGTCGTGATTCCAGGTTCAGAACAACCCCATAATTTAATAAAATAGAAATCAGTAATGTGTCCACTTTAGCCTTGGGAGCTCCCATCAAATTGATTAAACTATCGGTTGCTTGGATTCTTTGTTTGATACTTTCCAAATTCCTGTATTTACTTTTATCAAACATTATGTAAAACAGCATTGCAAGGCCACACATTGTCTCAAAAAATTAATGAGATTTACAGAAGTATGGTCACTGCTTAGTTAATTTTAACATAAAGAGGGGTAAAAAAATTATTAAAACAAGAAGAAGTACAAAACAGGGAGTTAGGGACATTACATAGTCCTATCAAACTTCATTAAGTGATTCAACTGTTGAGACAAATCCGGGGGTAACTGTCCTAATTTTTAGAGTTAATGATTTTCTGTTTGAATTTTATTTTATTTTAAATAGTTAAATTATAATTTTTTTGAGGTGCAAAAAATAATGGATGAAATGTGTAATTATTTAACATATTTTTAATCAAGTAAAATTTGAAATTCCAGTCTTTAAATTATAGGAGCTCCATCATCAAGAACATTACAATTATCATTTTTGTTTGATAAAAAAATTACATAAGGCTATATATGCTACTAAAAATTATGGCATATAGCAAATTCACCGCGACACCGCCAACAATTCATCGCCATGACAATTCACCACGTGAAAAATTAATTGCATGAATTTTTGAAATTTTCCGTGACAATGAATTTTCCTAGAGCCAAAAATTATGCTAGCTAAGTAGCTATATAGGACCACATTGATAGTTCATGATGAAAAGCAACAATTTAAAAAAAAAATTATTTAAAATTTAATTAGGTAAATCAAAACAATTCATAATTTAGATGTAAGAGAGTTGAGACAATAAATTGAACTTATAATGAAATGGGATAGATAGATTATGGTTACTTAACTCTTTATGTTGCACATCATTTACAAATATTCTTCTCATATGAGTATTAACATGAGGCCAATATAAGCTTTTTGTGAGCACTAAGTAGAGACTAATACAATTTCTCTATGAACAAAGCACACTAGAAATCTCCTATAGAAGATCAAGAATCATTACTTAGAAATCTATTTTAAGTAGAAATCATATTCACATTAGAAGTGAACTATGGAAGATATAAAGTCACAACTTAGAACTCCACATTAGATATGCCTATGGAGATTTCAACTTGATTTTCCATAATGACAACCCAACATTTATTCTAGGTCGATTAAGCTTAACCCAGGTTAGACTTTGGATTTTTAATACTTAGACATCAAATTGAACTCCATTTTAGTTTGTGCCAAAATTATGTTACAAAAATTCAATTTGGTTCATTCGATGAAATAAAATAGAACTTTGTATCTGGAATTGGCTGATGTTGTTTGATCTAACAAATGTTGTGATCAGGAAAGTGGTTTACCTCACTTTTGGATATCTGATTTGTAATAAAGAAATAGTTGGTTTCTTTAAAGAACTGTGAGGAATTTTCTAGGTGAGGGTCATGTTCTCCTTAGTCAAGCCCCTAAATGAAATAATTTAACATGTCAACAATGATAAGGAGAACATGTTGTATGCTTATCTATCACCAAGTATGCAAATGTTAATGTAATAATGAATACTCGAATGTGCTCTTGAAATGCTAATGTTTATTAAACTAAGATCTTTCAAAGATCCTTGAATAATAATATGAAGAAATATGATGCAACAAGCATGCAATTCATTCTATTCAAAACATCAAAGAGTTAATAAAATAAATTACCTCTTTTGAAATCCTTTTTTTTGCTAAGCATCAAATGGGATGTTGTCAAGCTTGTAACTACCTATTTTGAAATGCCATTAAGAAAAGGTGAGCGCATGCATCCTCGTAGTTTATTAATCCTCATGATGTGCCTATATATAAATAACAAATTATAAACTTTAAATAATTTATTGAAAGAATTTCCTTTCTTATCTTTGGAAAAATGAAAGATGTATCAACAAATTTGGGTCAAGGATTTGAAAAAAAACACATGTGGAATTCACAAGAAGACAACACTAAGATAATTGATAGCACTTTGAAAATTTTTGTGGTTCTTCGTCATTTTCCTAGTTTATGAGATTTTTGGTCAATTTTCAATTGTTAGGGCTTGCTAAAACTCATTCTAGAATTTCTTCTATATTTTAAACCTTTCAAAAAACCCTAAGTAATAAGTGCTTGTTGGCCTTTTGTTCTATTTCCTCGTTGACCTATTATAATCGATTTTTGGTTGTCGAAGTCATGACTTGTGTCTTTTTAGTCATGTTTGTTTACCAACCCTCTCGCCCTAGTCTTTACCGACTAATCCATGTCTTTAATCCTTAAGAAAATATTTCATGTCTTTCATGCAAAGTCCCTATACAAAATCCTATGGTCATTTTATCTTGCTATGTTATATTCTCAAGTTACCTAGGCGAGGTCCCCTTTTTTCAAACAACTATATGTGCATGTGCTTAAAACGTTCACTTAAGTTCTCAGCCCCGCTCCGCATGATCCACATGGCACACTGTAATTGCATCACATGCTGCTTTCACATCGCAGTTTGCATCCTCGCACCGCTTTGCCTTATCGCGTTTTGTGAAGGCTCAAAGACTCTTAAACCCGACAAACAGGTTTCAACTCAGTATTTCTGCTTGGAATGAAGGGCGGAGATGGAGATTCTAGTTATGCCAACAATTCTTCATGTCGAGTACAAAACACCCATTCAATTTCTTTTACTTCTCTTGTGCTTATTAATAACTTGGAATTCGAAAGACTCTTTTACTGTTCTTGGCATTTTTTTCTGCTCTTCCTTTAATAAAATAACTATTTTCCACTATATTTATGAGTCCTTTGGTAATCTAGAATCCCAAATTCATATCCAAAATGCTAGTTTCTGTGGGTTTTATAGGTATTTATTGTGGCCAAGGATTTTGGAGCAAACATTGCATATTATCTGTGCCTCCTGCACCCTAAGAGAGTGAGAGGCATTGTCTCATTGGAATTCCCTATATATGAGACCTTCAAGACGGTATTCAGTTTGATCTGTTGATTTTTTTATTTTTTTTTGCAGTATACTCATGGACAAAATCACTAGACTTCTTGAGATTACTTAATTGATTTACTAGTCTCTATTCCTCCTGAAAGCTCAAAGAAATATGACTTATTCTAGATACTCAATCCTTCTTATCTCTTCATCAATTTCCTTCAGCCTACGTCATTCCTAGGTTTTGGAAGCGCTTGATTCTTATCTCTATCCATCTTTTGTTCTTTTATGGCAAGATGATCCCACCCTTCATGCCGATGGAGAATGTAAACCATGACTTGGGTAGGCATCTGGTGAGCTGGTTATTGGAAATGTTCCCTGCAATAAGGGACATTAGACTGCCAAACACAAATGGAATGCTTGGCAACGTTCTCTTTTCTTTTATGATCTCGTGTCCATCACAGAACAGGGGCGATGGTACGTTTGTTTAGTTTGGCATACTCCAAATTGCATTTATTCATCAATCTTCATGGGATTCAACACATGAGCTTGGCCTGATTCCCAATCTTTGGTTAGTGTGTAGATGAAATGCCTCAGTTCAATGACATGAATTTGAACTCTGATGTGGAGCGTAATGACTGAAAAATGGATGATTCATACTTCTGGTTATCTTCTTACAAGGATAAAAAAATTGTTCTTTTCTGACACTGAAATTAAATGTGATATTCACATTTTATACAAATTTGTAAATTGTTTGAGCCTCCCTATGGAACGCATTCATAGTCTTAGTCCTGCATTAATCATGAAACCCATGTAGAAATGAATTGAGGGTATGTATTTGTTTTACAAGTTGGCTGAAACATCTTGGTTTGAGACATTGAGTAATGGTGGATGAAGATTAGAAGATATCATTTGATGTGTGTTCAAAGAAATAGACTTAGTAATTTTGTCAAAAAGTTTATGAAGTGTTAAATGTAATTTTGATCAGTGTATCAAGATTCTTTTATTGTTATGAATTGTTTTGTTTAAAAATTCCTCAAGAATTAATATCATGTTCTGTATGGTTTTCAATATTCTTGACTCTGGATCATTTGCATAGAAAATTGTTGTATAATTGAAGTCAGGCTTTGGAAAGAGATTTCTCATACCTCACTTGAGATTCAATTCTATTAAATATCATACTTTTCAATAGTGAATAGTGAATACTAATTTTACACCTTATATTTGTTAAAAAGTAGTAAATGCTTGTTTAATTTTCATTTGTTAAAATTTATCTTTGGCCACTGAATCGGGTATTGCTTAAGAATAGCCCTCAACAATTCTTTAAAAGAATAATCAATCATTCCAAGCTAGATTTTAAGTCAAACAATGGAAATTAGACTTATATTCCTAATGTTAGTCAATAAGAATTTATATATGTCGCATGACTAGCCCAACACCAAAATCAAGGGTATTGTCCATATTTCAACATATTTATAAAATGGCAAGCTTCATGATGAAGAGGGCCCCTCCTTGTCACACCATTTAAATACATAATTTTATCCTTGTAGTTTGCAATTTAATTGAATGCTTATCATTTTATAATTCCAAATACTTGATTAGTTGATCTCAATAAGGAACACAATTTTTTTCAATGGCAATTCAGTTATTGGTTATGATCCGTACTAAACATTATTAACCTAAGATTCTTAGTAACCAGTAAATGTGGCCCTTGCATTAGTGGGGAGTGACACAATTGGCTTAATATACTTGGGAAATATTGATGTCCATAGATGCTTGATGCCTCCAATACTAATCGTTTGAATTTGAATTCTTCCACAAGACACACATTGATTGAATTTTTTATTTGTTTTATAATTTATAAGTATTGATTGGAAAAATTATGTCTATTAAAGAGATCTTTTGCTTAGAATTCACTATTTTCTTATGAACCATCTATGTCAAAGGTTTTAAAAGAACAACATAATATTATTAAGAATTATATGTTGGAGTTTAAAGTACATTGAAACCTAATCCTTTAGTATGTAACCTAAGAATTTACTAATAATGCTTAGAATTCACTATCTTCTTATGACCATTTATGCCAAAGGTTTTGAAAGAACAACATAATATTATTAAGAACTATATGTTGGAGTTTAAAATATATTGAAACTTTAATGGTGAAAGGTTAACAAATAGCAGATGCAAGAATGATGTCAAAGTAATTAGTGATTATGTAATGATAAGTGATATGATTGGTAGGTATTGTATTATATATGATTTAGAAGTGTTGTCTTTTTATACTTAGACATCCACTTTGAAAGTCTTGGATCATAAATGACACAAATCAGTTCTAAGTGCAAAAAAAGAGAATCAGTTGGGTGGAGACATGAAAGTCTTATTTGAAAAGGTAGACAAGTCTTGTAAAGAAATTGTTAAAAGAAACATCTACATTGTCTAATCATAAAGACACTCTCAAAGCTAAGAAAAAAGTGGCTAAAAAGCTACATAAAAGTATTCAAGACATTGAAAACTATATCCAAGAAAGGGATTTTGCTATCCTAAGGGTTGATGAGGGAGCAATTGATCTAAAGCTTCAAGTGAAAGATATGAAAAAGAAGTTAGAAGATCATGATAAGGAATAGTAGGGGGTGTTAACATGTAAGAGAAATGGGGATGAGGAAAAATGTGTTGATGTTCAACTTGTAGATGCAATTGCAATAATTACCAAAGAGATGTTCTAAAATTTGAAGGTGGACTTCATTACATAATTGACAAGGGACAGTGTGTTTTTCAACACTAAGGGACAATGTGTTTTCCAACACTACAAATAATGTGAGCATTTTTTGTTCCCTGTTGGAAAACACACTATCCCCTGTTGGAAAACACATTGTCCCCTATTGGAAAATAGATTGTCCCCTGTTAGCTATTTCCAATGTTGGAAAACACAGTGTCCCTTGTTAGTTATTTCTATACATCTTACATTTTAATGATGTCCCTTGTCCACTTTTTCTACACTAGGGACAGTGTGTTTTCCAACAATGCAAACAATGTGAGCATTTTTTTGTTCCAATCATATCAAGAAAGTGGAAAACACAGTGTCCATGTTAGTTATTTCCAATGTTAGAAAACACATTGTCCCTTGTTAGTTATTTCCAATGCTGGAAAGTGGAAAACACACTGTCCCTTATTAGTTATTTCTAATGTTGGAAAACACACTGTCCCCTGTTAATTATTTCTAGACATCTTACATTCTAATGATGTCCCCTACCCACTTTTCCTACACAGGGGACAGTGTGTTTTCCAACACTACAAACAATGTGTTCATTTTTTTGTTCCAATCATATTTTGATGTTGGAAAACACATTGTCCTTTGTTGGAAAATACACTATCTCCTATTAGTTATTTCCAATGTTGGAAAATAAATTGTCCCCTATTAGTTATTTCTAGACATATTACATTTTAATGATGTCCCCTGTCCACTTTTCTTACATAGGGGACTGCGTTTTCCAACACTGCAAACAATGTGAGCATTTTTTTGTTCCAATCATATTTCCAATGTTGGAAAACACACTGTCCCTTGTTAGTTATTTCTAGACATCTTACATTCTAATGATGTTCCCTGTCCACTTTTCCTACATAAGGGATAGTGTGTTTTCCAACACTGCAAACAATGTGAGCCTTTTTCCTACATAGGGGACAGTGTGTTTTCCAACAATGCAAATTCATAAGGAAATAATTGACAAGGGACAATGTGTTTTCCAAAATTGCAAATAATGTGAGCATTTTTTTGTTCCGATCAAATGAAGAAAGTTTATTTCTAGTTTTATTGTACCAAATAGTTGTTCTAAAATTTTAAGGTGGACTTCATTACATTGTTGGTGTGTACAAATCAAAAAAATTTCACAGAGAAATATCTGAAAAGGGACAGTGTGTTTTCCAACACTCCAATAATGCGAGCATCTTTCATAAGGAAATAATTGACAGGGGATAGTGTGTTTTCCAACACTGGAAATAATGTGAGCATTTTTCATAACAAAATAATTGACACTTGGGATAGTTTGTTTTCCAACAATGCAAATAATGTGAGCATTTTTGTGTTCCAATCAAATGAAGAAAGTGAAATGACATTTTTACTTTACCAAATAGTTCTAAAATTTTAAGGTGGATTTCATTACATTTTTGATGTGTACAAATCAAAAAATTTTCATAAGAAAATCTGACAAGGGATGGTGTGTTTTCCAACACTGCAATAATGTGAGCATCTTTTTGTTCCATTTAGATGAAGAAGTGAAATGCCATTTTCACTGCATCAAAGAGTTGTTCTAAAATTTGAAGGTGGACTTCGTTACATTCTTGGTGTGTATGAAACAAAAATATTTTCATAAGGAAATAAATAACAGGGGATAGTGTGTTTTCCAACATTAGAAATAATGTGAACATTTTTCATAAGGAAATAATTGATAAGGGACAATGTGTTTTCCAACACTCCAAATAATGTGAGATTTTTTTTGTTTCAATCAAATGAAGAAAGTGAAATGCTAGTTTTACTGTACTAAATAGTTCTAAAATTGTAAGGTGGATTTCATTACATTGTTGGTGTGTACAAATCAAAAACTTTTCATAAGGAAATATCTAAAAAGGGGTGGTGTGTTTTCCAACACTCCAATAATGTGAGCATCTTTCATAAGGAAATAATTGACAGGAGATAGTGCGTTTTCCAACACTAGAAATAATGTGAGCATTTTTTATAAGGAAATAATTGACAAGGGATAGTGTGTTTTCCAACAATACAAATAATGTGATCATTTTTTTGTTCCAATTAGATGAAGAAGTGAAATGCCCTTTTTACTATACCAAAAATTTGTTATAGATTTGAAGGTGGACTTCATTGTATTCTTGTTGTGTACGCAACAAATTTTTTTTATAAGGATATAATTGACAGGGGACAGTACGATACACCCTATTTAGAAATTATTATTATTCTTGATTACCATTAAGGTATGGTAGTGAAATTATTATTCTATGTTTTTTCATGTATTAAGGTCTCAAGGATCACCCTCATAAGTTCTTTATAGTCTAAATAAGAAATGGATTCACTCTCTATATAAATATCATTGGTCATCACTCAAAAGTGATTTTTTAATAGCTCCAAAAGATATTTTTTTGTTACTATTGGTGAATTTTAGTAGCACATTGTGAAGATTATTATCACATATCAACTCAAAAGATTATACTCTATATAGTGGTTATGTATGTGATTCATTAAAGGTTGAGGTCTCATGTTGTAAGCCCTTAAGACAAGATAGTAAATGCAATTATATGAATTAATAATTCATATTTTTATTAATTTATTATGTCATCAAATTTTACTGTGAACGTTTGTGTAATCGGTTGTGTTGGATCTCAAAAATGCAGGTTACAAATCCTAAGAGGATGTTAGGCTCTATGATCATACTTGCAACGTTTCTGAATCAATGAACGAAGTTAACCAATATGGTTGATGACTCCCTACACTTTAGGCTTTGCTAAACCTAGGCGGGTAGCCATTGATAGCTGAAGTAGATTTAGAGTTGTATGACTTAATTGAATTTATGGATCTATCCACAGTGGCATAAAGTGGGACAGATGAAGGCATACTAACTACTCCTACTGAAATTTGAGAAGTGAGTGTTTGGATAATATTTTGTAAAATTGTAAAATGGAATTGGTATGACCAGTGCCTACTTTTGTTGGGTAAATGGAGTCAAGAGGTGAAAGATATGTGACTTACTTCCTCCAGTTCTAATTCTTTGACAGTTATGTTTGTTTATAACTTGTATAAACATGCAAGAATGTGACTGACATACTCTTCTTATTGATCCAATTGATCCTATCAGGTTACTATGATTTATTAAAAGGGTTTTAATCCTCCTTGAAGGAACCAATTAAAGGAAGTACACAATGACAACAAATGTGTATTGACAAATGAAGAGTATCCTCAATTTGAATAACAAGATAACATCAAGTTGGAGATAGTATGTCAATCTTATCAATTACTTAACTCTTCTTACTGATCCAAATGTTACTTCCATGTTACTATAATCAATAAAAAGGATTTTAATTCTTTAATAGAAACCAATCAACTTGATTACACAGAAAACAAGTGTGTCTTGATGAAACTGAAATATCAACTTGGATACACATGTTCAAATAATAGAGAAATAACAATGTGGAGATAGCCAAATAATTGTTCAACTTAACAAAAAATAGACACTAGATTTTAGCCACCAAATTAAAACTTCTTTATTTGCATTATTTCAAAAGATTTTGCAATGCACATCATGATATTTTGTTTCGACAACTGTTCCACCTATCCAAGTTCTACCTAACTACTACTTCTAATGCTAATTTCTAATTCTAATGATTTCTTATTTGATTTCATCTAGCATATATACATCATATTTTCTAGGGTTACGACCCTTTGCACACCAGTTTGCTGCAGCTCTTCATTTAATTTTAATTAATTGCCTTCAAAAAATTAAAATACTTTAATCTTCATTATCTCCGTGAAATTAATTTTGGTGATTATCAAATCTTTCCTTTGCTGGCAATCTTCACTCTTCACCAATTAAAAATAAAAAATTACTCAATCTCGAAGTGAAAAATATTCCATTTTTATCTCTCTTAGTTGCAATATTTCACCCAATTTAATAGATCATTCCTTCGGGTAAAATAATTACCCATTCTTTTAATCCTACTGGTGAAAATATTCCACCTCCCCATGCAAATATTTTATAAAATTTTTACCCTTTATGCTTTTGTGGGTAAAATAATTATTCACCTTATAATCCCCTGGCTAAAAATAATATTATTTCACACTTTAATCAGACTTTATCCAATTTTTCATTTATACTTTGACGATATACATTCACTGTATCGGGATGACTTTACTTTATCGAGGGACTTCAAAATAACTCTGCTAATACTTATCATTCCTCCTGATGATAACACATGCTTTGTTCATTGGGATAATTCGGTGGGACTTTCCTTGATAACCTCATCAGAGTGACCCACTTAATCGGAGAAACCTAAGAAATCCACTCTGACAATACATGTTACTTTGATGCATTATTTTAGGGTTTTTTTTTTTCGGTTCATGCTCTGTTCCTCTGACAGTTTCATAAAGTTTCTTCTCCCTATCTTTCCTTTACTGAAAAAATCACTCTGAAGAGAAAAGATAATATGCATAATCGATCTTGATTTACAAAGAAATTATCCCTGGACATAGATACATTCCTTATCATAGCCGAGCTAGTTTGTTATTTTTTGCATTATGTAATCATCGTCATTTTGAGACTACAATATCTACCACAATGCCCTCCTGAGTGAAAATGATCCTCTATAAAATTGGTTTGAAAGCTCTTCGAATTTCATTTTATATATATCGCACTCAGAGATAGAACGCCTTCACAAATCTATTATCTTGCAGATGAAATATGGCACTTTTTTATCGATGAGAGAATACACTTCTGCAAGTGTTTTGGAGATAAGTAAAGTCTCGGCGATGACCAATCATGCCTTCCACTTCGGTGTGGCTTAGCACTACGATGAGACACCTCTTCTCCTTGGTTTGCTATTTACAGTTATATTGAACCCCAACATTTCAGTGTGACTTTGAAATATCTCTCCGATACCATTGCCTTCAATGTGAGACCATCCCTCGGCAGGACTCCTATCATTTTTGCCTTAGAGATGCCTACTCATTATTTGACCGCAGCATGGGTTTCTCATGTTTTCGTTTGCATTCTTTTTGTATCTGAGCATTACATATCAAATGGGCCTCCTATCATTGGAGAGGTGTATGCTAAGAGCTTTACTATTGATTGACTGTCTCTCCATATTAGCGGCCAAACCATGTACTCCCTATTTTGCCAAACTGAAAGTTCAATGCCTTCAGAAATCAATACTGAGCATATGTATGGTGTGTAACTAATATCTATCCTACACAACCAAGCGCCCTCTATATTTGGCTATACATTGAAATTAAATGGATATGGCGTGAATAGGAGAGCTGAAACCATCATCTTTGGGCTGCCGCACCCTTCATTTGCTTCCTCACACTATTCAAGCCATTTATTGGCATTTGCATCGATATCTTCGTCCATACATATAAATTCAAAATCAGCAACAGTCTACTTGGATCTGCCTCTTTTTTTTTTCCATGCATCAGAAGATCTTCACTCTTCCTTTAATTGTATTACCCTTATCCTGAAAGATGGACTGAATCAACCATCACCAATGAGTTACCAATATCTCTCACTGTTTCAGAGAAGAGATTCAAAATTACATCATTTCCCAGGCTATAAAAACGAATGCAACTCTCTTTCAAACTTAAGAATGTCTCCAAAATGCCTATTATCTACTGAACTTGTTGTACAAACTTCATTGTAGAGAGGCTATAGAAATTCCTTCAAGAATGTGTCAGAATATTATATCTTTGTATGACCATTTGCACAAAAAAATTCGAGCCACCTCTTGGTATAATACTAATCTATAGTATGTTAGCCCCTCGTGACTCTTGAAGCAAATGCATAAGACAAAGTGATGCATTGATGTACACATTGATTCCCACAGATTGTCAAACCCTAGTCAATTGTCTTGGAAAGATATACTATATTATTAGGAGTGCTTCCATTGTTGCAACAACATATGCTTTCATCACTTGCCCCTATTTGTTCTTTAAATACAGAGCCTTTTCATTATATGTTATTTTCTCTTTGCTCACATTCCTTCATTTATTCAATGTGCCTTACAAATTTCACCAATTTTGGAGTAGTCAGGAAATCTAGAATTAGATTCTCTTCTAGCATTGGTTTATGCATTTCTTTCACCTTCTTACCTTTACGTTTTGTAATTATTCTATCAAAGATTAAAAATGCATTTTAAATGAAATGGATAGGCAATAGAACTTGTTTTTTGACCTTGTTCTTCTGTGCTAAAATGAGTCAAGTAGCCCCCAAAATTGTTTTGGAAAACTGATCAAATGATCTCCAAAAGCCATGAAACTGCACCAGTATGTTGAGCTATGATAGGGAAGTATGATTGTGGAATTGTTTGGCATGAATTTATGTGAATTGTAAATTGTAAATGTCCAAAGTTTCTTAGTCAATATTTTTTGAAAACTGCCACTGTAAGGAATCAACTGAAACTTTCCAACCTACTCCTTTGGAAAAATATCAACTCTTATTTTGAAAAGATGTAACTTTGCATATTAGCTCATTTAGGCAAGGTGAACAGGTTGGAAAAATGGTTTTTCCTCAATCTTCTTCCTTTATGAAATATCAAGCATCAAAGTTTAACTTTCTACAACTATTCTGGAAATGTAGTCACAAAACTGTGTAAAATTCATTTGGATTTGATTTTAAAAAAATACCAAATGATGTCCTAAAGCCCTGAAAACTGACATGAAGGCAGATTAAGATGGGGAGAATCTAGAACATCAATCAGTTCATCAAGAAAGGCATCCAGTTGATAAATATTATCCTTCAAAGTTTCCTTCTTTGACAAATTTTATTGTGTGTTTTGAAACCTTGGCAAATCAGATCATAAGGAGCTAAAATTTGGTAGAGACACTCACATATAGTAGATAAACACGTTTGCAAATTGATTTTACATGAAATTGCACTGGATTCATTTTGTGATTTTTCAAAGTAGGCACTTGAGCAGATTTTCCAACTAAACTTTTGAGTGTTGAAATCAATTTTTCATTTTTTGAGCCTTAAATCCTGCCAAAATTTGCATGAAATTTTAGGCTCCAACAGGTTGTATGGTTGGATAATCCTAAAATAGATTCTCTAGTCACAATTTTATCACATGGTATCAAAGTGGTGGTTTTAAATCCCAAAGGACCTAAGAGAGAGGGACTAAAAGAGACTAGAGAGAGAGGACCTGAGAGAGAGAGGGAGTGGGAAAGACCTAAGAGAGAGAGAGAGAGAGAGAGAGCTAAGACGAAGATGGAAAGTGGGAGACAAAGAGACTTGAGAGGGAGATGGAGAGTGAGTGAGAGAGAGAGAGAGGGAAGGAGGGAGATAGGAAATGGTAGAGTGGATGGGAGAGGAGGGAGAGAAGGAGGGAAGGAGAGATTGTGGCTTATGTAATAAGAGATTGTGGCCGAAAATAAGGGAGACATGGAGAGGTAGTTAGAGATAGGTAAGAAAATCTAGTTGCTCTATCACTTTCTTCTTTAATAATTCATAGCTTCTATCAGGCATTTGAATATTTCAAACTCATCCACATGCCTTATAAACACATTTTAGGAAAATTATGAATGATAAATTACGATGATTGCATCAATTACATGGTAAAAAAGAGCCTTCTTCAATTATTTAATTAATCATTTATAGTTTCATCAGTTCATTATTCAATTAATCATTTATAATACAAATATGGACCACATTGGTAAAAAAATATATTAACTAAAAATCCATATTGAACTTAAGAATTCCATGGAATAAATGCATTCCTCTATACTTCACTCTATCACTCCTCTCTCACCATTCCTCCTAACCTTCCTCTTCCCATAGGTGGAGAGAGGTATAGAGGGATAGAGAGATAGGGGGAGGGAGAGACATGGAGAGGTAGGTAAAGAGAGGTAATGTTGAAGGAATAGAGGGATAGGTAGGTAGAGAGAGTGATGGGAGATAGGAAAAGTAGAGAGGGAAGAGGAGATAGAAGTAGATAGAGGGGGGAAGTTGGGAAGGAGGGAGAGGTAGGTAGAAAGAGAGGTGGGTGGGATTGATTGAGGGAAAGGTAGGTCAAGAGGGAAAGGGTGAGTGCAGATAGAGAGAGGAAAGGAGGGAGAGAGAGAGGGAGGGAGGGAGAGAGAGAGGGAAAGAGGGAGGGAGAGAGGTGTAGGTACAAAGAGAGAGGGAGAGAGGGAGGCACATCCACCTTATCTCTAAACATCATCATACAAGTGAAAATTTTCTTTTATTCCATTAGTCAACATCATCATTACATTTAAGAGCGATATGTATAGAGAGTTAGGGAGAGAGGGAGGGCTAAGTGGAGAGAGGTAAGAAAATTGAAAATACATTTCATAGTTGGAAACCCAGGGAGCGCATGTAGATAGGTAAGATATGAGGACCAATGAGAGTACCTTCAACCATGATGAGTACTTATATAGTAGTTAGTTCTATCAATTGATTAACTTACTTTATTTGAGTTTATTTATTTTATATTGCATTCCTCTTCACCATGAGCTCATTATGTACCTCCTTTTGCGCTAAAACTAATCAAATTGACCTAGTTGCTCTATCACTTTCTTCTTTAATATTTTATAGCTTCTATTTGATCTTAATGTTCTCTAAAATTATTTCTTATAGGAAGTGGTAGGGTGGGAGAGCTATGTATAGAGAGAGAGTGAGACTTTCCTTTTATTCCATTAGATCAAAATAATATGGTTGAATAGGTACAAGAATCATTTCCATCCAAAATAAAGCTTTTGGATTCAAGATTATTTGGTTAATGAGATGGGAGATATGTAATGATTAGGATGGAAAGATGCATGGATAATGAAAGGACTATGATGGATGAAAGATGCTTAGATTAATAAATTTATATTAGCCTAAAATTAACCTAATGGATTAATGCAATGGTGATGGATGTTAGGTTTAGGGTTTAACCTAATGGATTAATGCAATGATGATGACAAATTAATCCAAAGAGAGACATAAATATGGTGTTGAAATGCCTTATAATGAATAATTTGAAGAAATAGGAAGTAGTAGTTCATAATGAAATAAAAGAATAGATGAATATTATATATATGGAGGATGATACAGTAGCTAAGGAGATGACTTAAGGGGTCCTAAGAGGATGACCTAATCATCAGTTCATTATTCAATTTATTCAATTAATCATTTATTTCCTCTTTCTTTATGGAGGAGGGATAAGGATAATGTTTTTGTTTTGGTATGATGGAGGTGCAAGGAATAAAGAGAGATGTAGGTAAAGCTATATACATTTGGAAGGATTGTGGACATAAGGACCCAAAAACACTTGAAAAGAAGCAGACCAAAGTGAATGAGATGGATAATGAATTGATTGAAGAGATTCTTCCCTCTCTTGAGAAGTTGAGAAAGGTGCATGTGCAATATGCGCAAAGGGAAAATGAAAATGTAGCACTAGAGTAATAAGTACTAGAATATATGAAATGAAAAAAATTCTACTCTAAAAACACTTGATAAGAAGCAAACCAAAGTGAATGAGATAGATAATGTATTGACTAAAGAGATTATTCCTGCAGGAAGGAGCATGTGCACTATGTGTAATGGGAAAATGGAAACGTAGAACTAAAGGAAACAAGTACTAGAATTTACAATGAAATGACAAAGGAATCTTCTCTAAAAACACTTGAAAAGAAGCAAACCAAAGTGAATGAGATATATAATGTATTGAATGAAGAGATTCTTCTTGCTCTTGAGAAGTTGCGGAAGGTGCATTTTAATTATGTGCAATGGGAATATGGTAATGTAGAATAGGAGCGACAGGTACTAGAGATCAATCATCATTATCCTCCACACCCATATCTGTAACAATGTAACTCTAGTAGACAAAATGGACACTCTGAGATTAACAACCTGATGTAGATCGTGGTACAAATGTGCAAGGATGCAAGATCCCTAGGCATATTGTGTCCCCTGTGTAATCATGCTCTCCAATATCTGGTCCCATCCAAATGAGAGTCCCTTTGACCTATGGTTGGGACATAGAAAACCTCCAATAAACCTAGCAAGAACACATGGCAGTGTCACATATGCATCAACCATCTCCCACCATGGAATCTCATAGCCACATATCTAGTCATCCTTGAAAACTCTCCTCAGTGCATTTGTACCTCCTTGTTCAGTGAAATCATACACAACCAACTCACCAACAACTGGGATCCACAGTGACCATAAAATTTAGCAAGTGTGCTTACTCAACTTGTTTAGTTAGATTTGTAAAATTGACTTACTAAAGTCCAAATCTAAAACATGATCTTTAATCAATAATTCAAACCCAATGTGCAAATTTAAATCATTAATGCACTGAGCTCTTTCAACAGTTAAGTAACTGCAATAAAACACAAAAAATAGATAACAAGAGCAAGTTGATAACAAAGTTCATAGGTATTGGCTACATCTCTGGATTCACTTGAAAACGAATCGATCTATTCCTTCTCTAGAAAGACGTGGGGACCTTCTCACATGTTACAAAAGAATTGCCTTCTCATTAAAAAAGGATTCAAGAAAACAACTCTCACCTATGACACTACTCCCATCATCAGAAGGATGATCTCTTTACAAAATAAGCTTTAAAAGCTTGTACAAATCTATAATTCTTCTCCAAGTTAAAAATCATCTCAATAGGATACTTGGTTGAAAAGAAGAATGAGATCCTCTCAAGGAGATAATTTTCCAAGTCAAGTGATGATTTGAAAAGCCTCCTAGCTCCTCCTTTTATACATGAGGTTTGCCTATTTGGGCTAAAAACCTCCAAGATTGCAATTTCCCCCTTTAGGGGAAAATAAAAACAAATCCCCCATAATTAATTAACAAACCCCCTAAAAATCTTTTGAATTTTGTTTGAGCCCTTAATTTAATTAGGCTATATAATTTTGTTTGTTTCAAGTTTTGTTTTTATTTAATTTCAAGCCCAACTATTAACCATTAAAAGGTTGTTGGTTAGGGATTCGGGCTCATCCATAAGTTATTAGAAACCCATGCCACTTATCATCTAAACAACATTGATGGCACATCGGTGGGAAACCATATTACCACCTGACTGGTTTAGGGTTCAAGTCCCACTGGCCAACTTTTCTAAACTGGTTTCAAATAGTTTAAACAACAAAACAAACCATCCCTCCATTTGGTGTAAGCACGAACTCCATGTTGCAATGGTCAGACCGATTGGTTCACACTATGTAAGTCAGGGGTTCGAGCCCCATTAATTTTCCTACGTTGTTCAATGGAGTAGGCTATGATGGAGCTTGGAGAAAGAAGTTACATGTGGCACCATATGACAAGTGCCATGTGTGGGCAGATTATTTTCTATTTGTAGAAGATGACATGGATTGCTGACTCAGCTACACACTAGAGGACACGTGTTGACACTTCGTTTGTTGAAAATGTTGACGTCATCTAGTGACTATACTGCCACATCACTATATGTCCACCACGTGTCAAAACCTAATTGGTCCATGTCATCATCCATACGATGACTCGTTTGCTCAGTCAGTTGCTGATGTCATCATTGTACCATCTAGTCATCCCTAGTCAACCTAGAACTTTGACCAGCTGTTTCTCTGTCATATGGGCTCCATTTTTGACAAAAATAATGTCATCGGGATTGTTTCATTGAGCACTTCAATTTGATGTCATTTTCATTGAATTTCGATACGATTAATTTTTCCTCCTTTCTGGATGGCCTCAAGTGCCTACTTGACCCAAACTTTGTCTCACAATATCTTTTGCGTATGAGCTCAGATTTCGATGAAACAAACATCATTGGGTTTGTGTCGTCGAGCTCTTCAAATTGACATCACTTTAGACCAATTTTGAGTTATTCAAAGTTTTTGTCTTTTGACGGGCCCCTTGTCTAGGTTTAACCAAACTTTGATGGGTCATAACTTGGGCATACAGACTCCTTTTGAGCCCGTTCAAGTTGCATTGGAATCAGGATTTTGAGATCTACACCATGGTGTCAACTTCTTGAGAATTGGAGACAACTAATTTTTCAAGGTTCATAGATCCTCCTAGATCAAACCTTTGAAGAGCTTTTGGTCCTCCAAAAGCTATCTTGTAGAACCTTTGACTCCCTCGGCTCAGATCAACTTTGTTGTCACCTTCAACTCCTTTCGAGCCCATTCACTGCTGGCTCCATTGGAATCAGGATTTTGAGATCTACACCATGGTGTCAACTTCCTGAGCATTGGAGACAACTAATTTTTTAAGCTTCATAGATCCTCCTAGATCAAACCTCCCCGTTGAAGAGCTTTTGGTCCTCCAAAAGCTATCTTGTAGAACCTTTGACTCCCTCGGCTCAGATCAACTTTGTTGTCACCTTCGAAGCTTCATTGTAATGTTACTGCTAGCTCCACCTTTGACAATCGATGTTGATTCCGGTCCTGGTTCCACCATGCTTCAGAACTTACATTTGGCCTCCATGGGTCTGACACTTCAGCCACACTAGGACTTCAAAGGATGCAGTTCAAAATGGAACTTGACATACTGAAAAGCAAGAAGAAAACTGAGCATGATAAACCTATCTCTCGATGCTTCTCATAGTGGTGGTTCTTGTTCTACATCTCTTGCCATATTTCTAGCATTCTTTTGTTGCTCCTCCAAATTTCTCAAGCATGGTAACTCTACCTCATCCTGAAACTTTCCTTCACCCTTGTTCTTTGGAATGGTTGATTCAAGGCTTCACCATTCAACTCTATTTCTATTTGTTTGAAGCAACAAGGTCATAGAAAAAAAACCTTCAAGAACTTCAGTTATCAACTGAGTTCAAACTTATCTTAAAAAATGATCTTGATTGAGTCTTCAAGTTGAGAATATACAGGTCACTTTAGACCATTTTCACAACTCTTTTTTTTGAATGTCTAGATGGTCTTCCACCTCTCCCAAAGTGCTCTTCAATAGAAGCTTCACACTAAAAGAAATTGGCAGGAAAACTGCAAGTAACAAATCTCTATCTTGCAATAAGAAGTCATCAAGTATTCTCCTTTGGATTACAAGAGATATGGCTTCAAGAGCCGTACAAAAATTTCAACCTTAGAGTAATACAAATTCTTACAAATACTTGCAAATAATTTTATTTAGAGTCCTATACTCCAAACCACACTAGTTTGATATCAACAACATATTACCATACTACAAAAAGAAAAATGGTAACACACAAAGTTGATACAACTATTTAGATGAAAGGTGTTCCCAGCTCTTGTGGAGTTGTTCAAAGGAACTTTCCTTCGCTAGCAGCTTCATCTTCAGTTCTTCTGCCATAGGGACAGTACCCTTAGGTTCCACCTTCGCTTTTCAACTTCCTGCTGGGTTGATTTCTCAATGGACCTTGATGAACGATGAAGCTTTGGGTGCAACTTCAAAATTTTTTCATCCCACTGGTCATTGATTTTGTAGTGGGTGTAGTAGTTTCGAGCTCTGGAGGATTCTCCAATTGCTTCCAATCCTTGAAAATGAGGTCTCTTCTTGGCCTCGATAGGATTGATGATGCCTTGTTTAGTGGTGCCCAGGCCTTTCCCACTATATCCCATTTTGGTAAGTAGCTTTGTTCCAATGCCCTTTGTGTGCTTTTCGAAATGTGTGAAAGAGTTTTGTTCATCCTTCATTGGTTTCTTCTGATATGATGTAGAAGATGCCTCCAGATAACTACTATGGTTATTTTTGTCACCTAGAAATGCACCCTATGCGAAGTTATGAAACTAGGATTTTTGGTGAAAGATGGGATCATTTCAAGGCTGTGGGTCACCTGAGTTTGAAATGAACCTCTAGAGAAGGTCAGATTCCTTTGGGTATCACCTAAATTAATGATCTTTGTAAGGTAAAGGGAGGAGTGTATACAAAAAATGAAACTAAATTGAACTATTCTGATGGTGATACACCAAGTTGATAAGAAATCATGAAACAGACACAAGAAGAACATACACTAGAAAGCAAATAGTCAGCATTTTCACTTACTTAACATAGCCCCTTTAAAATCATGCACTATTCTTAACAATCTTGCTCTGCATGCATATCTTAGGAAGGAAAGATGAATTTCACAGCCTTAGGTATGAATATAGATTTTAAAAAAACATAGTTAAGAACTTGCATAGTCTAAAATACAGAAATGAGAGTAATACAAATATCAACAGTAGCTTCCAAGGTAAACTCTATGTTGTATTCCAAATTCTAGTTGAGTTACAAAACATACATTTAGTCGAGAAAGGATTGATAAAAATTACTAACTCTTTCGAATGCACAATCCGAACTATTTACAAAAAGGAAAAAAATGCCTTATATACAAAAGAGTGTCGGCCCTGTAGGGCTTACAAAAATATTAGTCATCAGGATAGATCTCTCCTTAGATCTTTTGATGAATTTAATGCCGCACTCTGCGTGTCCTATTGCCTATGTCAGTGAAGAAACACCCTGGAGAAGCCCTCAGATCTTTCACAACTACCACATTCATTTATGAGCCTCATGTCCATCTTTGAATCCTCTGCCGAAGAGCTGCATTGAATGTCCCCAAGTTCAGATCAGATACACATTGCTTTTCATTTGGTTGATCTTCTTCCTCCTGGTCAGATTGCCACAACTCACTTTTGGCCTTCTATGATTGGCTGGGCACATTCCACATGGGTTCCACTACGGTCAAACCCGTTCAGTCAGAATTGTATCTCGGCGAGACACTGGAAGTGTCTCACCGATGCAATTATGTCCCTCTGTAGCTATTGACAAGACATGGAAATATCGATGAGAGTCTTTATCAAGCTTCAAAACTCATACGATGTTGCCTCTGTGGTCACCAAGACAATCGCCATCAGGAAGACCCTTTACCGTGCGCATTCTGCCCTATCGGGGAGACATTCTACTAGTAAGCCAGGATGTCATAGCGAAGCTTCTTCCTTTTCTCCATTGACATCACACTTCGATGAGACATCCTCATTCTCCGTGACAACATGGCGAACTCAAACCTCTTGGAAAACTCTTTTTCCACTTCAGTGAGAGCTTGCTCGGTTGGTGAGACTTTCATCGATCTCCGTATCCTTTTTCGAGCTCATTTCAACATCTCCCTGAGTTCCTCTTCATTTGGTAAGACACTCGAGTGTCGGTGAGATGTTTTACCGAAGGCAAAACACATATCGAGGCCCCCTTTATCTTTTGGTGAGATCACCTCCATTTGCTGAGACATTATGGTGATTCCTCCATCCTTCACCTAAAACCATCATCTCCTGTTGAGGCCTCTTCATCTATTGGCAAGACTCCTGAGTGTCGGTGAGAGATATTACCGAAAGAAAAAAGCTACCCCGAGACCCACCATCCCATCAGCAAGACATAATGCCTTCGCCAAGACATCTTGGCGACTTGCCCCTCCTTTGGCGAACTGGGACCCCATCAGGGAGACAACACCATCTCGACAAGACCCTATGCTGATACTTGCATCCTTTGCTGATGCCACTTCACTTCGACGAGAAATTACGCGATCGGTAAGACCCTTTACCGAAGCCAGATCTCATGGTGACGACGACTTCATTCAGCAAGAGCCCTTTGGTCGGCAAGACATCTTGGTGGTCTTGGTGACTCTCCTCTTTTGAGGGTTTTCATGCCGAGCCTAACCTAGGCAGGGCTTCCAACTACGTTCCTCATGACCTAGCATCAGATGCATGATTTAACCCTTGATGTAGACAACCCATCTGGCCCTTTAGAACTTCTGAAACATAATCTGCCTAACCGACCTAGCCCGTGGGTGAAAATTGGGCAACATTTTTGGCAACCTTTGTTGGATGTTTGCCTGCTAAACATGAAGACCAATAGTCTAGGCTTATCCATTGGGCATGGAGTCGTTAGGAAAAACCTCTAAAATAGACCCAGGGTAACTTTGAACATGGCTGGAACTCGCCTTAGGCTTGCATAATGCAACAAGTTGCCAAGAACGACAACAGGAGAAGTGGGAAGAAAAAATATTTACTGTGCTGACACAACACTTAGGGAATGATAAAAAAAAAAAACCAAACCATAGTGCAGAAGTACTTATTAAAAACACAAAAACCTAACTAGATGTGTACAAGAAAGGCACTTATCAAACCTAAAAGCAGGGTTTAAGGTGTATCCCATTGACTGGGATAGGAAGTATTTCCCCTTCTATTGTAGCTAGTTGATAAGCATTGTGCTCCTTATGGTCTCTGATAATGAATGGGCCTGTCCACATGTTGTCAAACTTAGAATGATGGACAAGTCTGCTCTTCAGAACATCCCATTTGAGCATGAGGTCTCCCGCCTTAAAATTTTTTTGCTATAGCCCTTCTGTCAAATGTTTTCTTTTTTTGGAGTTGATGATACTCCAAATCCTTCATTGCTTTATCCCTTAATTCTTCGAGTTCCATGAGCTCTGCATATCTCGCGGACATTGGGTCCTATTCCTCAAACATCTCCAACTGATGTATAATGTCAAGAGCTGGGAGCTCCACAGACAAAGGCAATCTTGCCTCTTTGCCATAGACTAACATGTATGGTGAGTTAGCAATAGACCTCTTAGGAGTCACTCTGTCTACCCAAAGAGCATACTTTAATTTAATGTGCTAGGTCCTTTCATTATCCTCCATTGTTCTTTTGATAATCCTGATGAGATTCTTATTTGTGCTTTCAGCTAAACCATTACCCTGAGGGTAATAATTTGTGGATGTATTCAAATGAATGCCATGTCTAACAACCCAATCAATTAGTCTTAATCCCACAAATGCAAGAATGTTAGTAGATTTGATAGAGTCAAGAAATCCAAATCTGGTGACTATATCTTCATAGAAGCTCAAAACTAAAGACTCTTTTGCTTCTTTCAAAGCTATTGCTTCTATCCACCTTGTGAAATAGTCTATAGCTATGAGCACCCACTTGTGACCAGTACTGGAAGGTGGATTTATTGGCCCAATGAAATCAATGCCTCATCTCATGAAGGGCTGCTCCACTTGAATTGGATGTAAAGGCATAGCAGGAAGCTTTTCCTTTCCTGAAAATAGAGCACATTTGACACACTTTCTTGACCATGCATATGCATCTTTGAACAAGCTGGGCCAGTAGTAACCAGCTCTCATGATTTTCCAAGCAATAGTTCTTGGGGCAAAGTGACCTCCTGTAGCTCCATCATGAAACTCATGAAGTACCTTTTCAATCTGATGATTGTGAATGCATCTTAATAGGACACCATTTAGATCCTTTTTGAAAAGAACATTGTTTACTAGCACATACAGTATGGACTGCAGCCTGAAGTATCTTCTTTTAGCTCTGTTTAATCCTAATGGGCATTCACTAGTTTGTAGAAATTGGGTCATATCTTGAACCCAATTAGTTATCCCCATTGGCACATCATCTTGAGCATTCAGAAACTCATTTGTATTAGTAAGCACAACATCCTTTTCTAATTCATTTTCACTATTAGACCCTGTAGCAAGCTGTTCACAGAGGCCTTTACCTCTTACTAATTTGGTAATCTTGATATCTATGTTATATCTCATGACCTTAGTGACCCACCCTGCTCTTTTTTCACTGAGATCTTTGTTCAACAGAAACTCCTTCATGCTTGAGTGCACAACCAGAATATGAATCTTATTGTTTGACACTAGAGGCTTAAACTTCTTTAGGATTTTGATCATAGTGAGAACATGTTTCTAAACAAATGTATATTTCTCTTCATAGTCAGCAAGTGCTTGACTAAAGAAAGCTATTGGCTGTTCTAAGTTGTCACTATTTTTCTGTACCAACATAGCAAAGATTGAACCAGTGCTACCAAAAGCATACAAGAAGAAATCTTTAGAGAAATATGGATTTACTAGTGTTGGAGCTGATGCTAAAGCTTCCTTGACTTCTTCAAAACTGTGTTTTGCTTCTCTTTTCCATTTGAAAACTACACTATTTTTAAGCATGGCGGTCAAGGGCTGTAGCAAATTTGCAACATTAGGAATAAATCTTCTTAGGAAGTTGATCTGGCCACCCAGATAGCTCTATAGACCCTTCTTGTGATTGGGTAACGACAGCTCAAGTATGGCTTTGACTCTTTCAAGATCAATAGTAATTCCTTGCTTTGACACTATGTGTCCTAATAATTTCCCTTCATGAACAACAAAGATACTCTTTTTTGGATTGAGAGAGATACCAAACTCTCTGCATTTTTTGAAAACCTACTTAAGGTGTGACAAGTGTTCGTCAGCATTCTTAGAATAAACTCTAATGTCATCTAAGTAAATCAACATAATCTTATTGATCAAACTTTGAAATGCCATGTCCACGGCCCTCTGAAACATGGCACCAGCATTAGATAAACCAAAAGGCATCCTTTTGTATGCCATGGTGCCTCACTTAGTTATGAAAGCAGTTTTGAACTGATCCTCCTCTTTAACCAGCACTTGATTATAGCCTGAAAAACTATCCAACAAGGAAAATCTTTCAGAACCAACAACTACTTGTAAGATTTGTTCCATGGAGGGTAGTGGGTAGTGGTCTTTCAAAGATGATCGGTTAAGATCCCTAAAGTCTACACAAAGTCTTATTTCTCCACTTTTCTTCCTAACTGGCACAAGGTTAGAAACCCATGAAGTATGTTTAATAGGAAAGACGATACCCCCCTCAACCAATTTGGTTAGCTCTTTAATCATTAAGGGCTCAAGCTTAGGATTCAAGGGCCTTTGTCTCTGTCTTATTGGCTTAGCATTAGGTTCTAACTCAATTGTGTGCTGAGCAATATGGGGATCAAACCCTTTCAAATCTGAGTACTCCCAAGCAAATACATCATGAAACTCTTGGCATAAGGCAACAAAAACTTGTTTATCTTCATGTGAACAAATTTTTCCTATCTTAAGGAGTTTAACTTTGAAAATCTCTAGTTCTTCATAATGCTCTTGTTTGACTTGCAAGCTAGCTTTACCCTTTCTAAGTTGATCGTCAATGCTAAAAATTGACTCTAAGGTAACAAGACCTTTGGGTAACTTATTTGTCTTCAGCTGTATGACCTGATCATCATACTGCTATGTGAGTTTTGCTTGATTAACCATGGAGAACTGATCTTCTTCGAGGAAGAAATAACGAATCTGTTTATCACTATCAAAAACCTACCAATGAATGTTGTTATCAGGAATTAACAGCCTGACTACAACCTTTACATACTATAGTCAAACCCGTTCAGTCAGAGTCGCATCTCGGCGAGACACTGGAAGTGTCTCACCAATGCAATTATGTCTCTCTGCAGCTATCGACAAGACATGGAAATATCAATGAGATTCTTTATCGAGCTTCAAAACTCATATCGATGTTGCCTCTATGGTCACCAAGACAATCATCATCGGGAAGACCCTTTACCGTGCGCATTCTACCCTATTGGGGAGACATTCTACCAGTAAGCCGGGATGTCACAGCGAAGCTTCTTCCTTTTCTCCATTGACATCACACTTCGCTGAGACATCCTCATTTTCTGTGACAACATGGAAAACTCAAACCTCTTGGTGAACTCTATTTCCACTTTAGCGAGAGCTTGCTCGGTCGGTGAGACTTTCATTGATCTCCGTATCCTTTTCCAAGTTCATTTCGACATCTCCCCGAGCTCCTGTTCATTCGGCAAGACACCCGATTGTTGGTGAGACATTTTACCGAAGGAAAAACACATATCGAGGCCCCCTTTATCTTTCGGCGAGATCACCTCCGTTCGCCGAGACATTACGGTGATTCCTCCATCCTTCACTGAAACCATCATCTCCTACCGAGGCCTCTTCATCTGTCAGCAAGAATCTTGAGTGTTGGTGAGAGATCTTACTGAAAGAAAAAAGCTACCTTGAGACCTAGCATCCCATCGGCAAGACATAATGCCTTCGCCAAGACATCTTGGTGATTTGCCCCTCCTTTGGCGAATTGGGACCTCGTCGGGGAGACAACACCATCTCGGCAAGACCCTATGCCAATACTTGCATCCTTTGCCGATGTCGCTTCACTTTGACGAGGCATTACGCGATTGGTAAGACCCTTTACCAAAGCCGGATCTCATGGCGATGACAACTTCATTCAGCGAGAGCCCTTTGGTCGGCAAGACACCTTGGTGGTCTTGGCGACTCTCCTCTTTTGAGGGTTTTCATGCCGAGCTTGACCTAGGCAGGCCTTCCAACTGTGTTCCTCACGACCTAGCACCAGATACATGATTTAACCCTTGATGCAGACGACCCATCTAGCCCTTTAGAAATTCTGAAACATAATCTGCCCAACTGACCTAGCCCGTGGGTGAAAATTGGGCAATAGTTATCAAGAATCTTCACAACAGGATTCGTCTCCAATGATGCTCCCGAACTATCAGCTGGAGTGAGCGGGAGTACAAGGAAGAAGTATCCTCAGAATGTAGACAAAAGACGCATATGTGAGCATTCTCTAATACAGGAGGACTTTTCTTGTTTTTCTGCTCAAGGACCTCTTGTAGCAACATCTGTAGTCTTTGCTTCTCATTGTTAACTTCTTCAAGCAACCACTTGAGTTTCACATTCTCTATCTGCATGCGACAGTTGTCTTCCTCCAACTTCTACATTTTATCAGACTTCCCACAATGATCCTAGTAGAGAGTTTTGATCATCTTCTTCATAGCGAAGAAGTCTTCTACCATAGAGGTAGTCATCATCACTCTAGTCATTTCTCCTTGCTTAGATGCCATCTTGTAATCAACAAACACCGAAAAAATGCAAAATGAGCTCAACAACCACTCTGATACCACTTGATCCATAAAATTTAGTGAGTGTGCTTACTCAGCTTGTTCACTTAGTTAGATTTGCAAAACTGACTTACTAAAGTCCAAATCTAAAACATGATCTTTAATCAATGATTCAAACCCAATGTACAAATTTAAATCATTAATCTACTGATCTCTTTCAATAGTTAAGTAATTGCAATAACACACACAAAACATATAACAAGAGAAAGTTGATAACATAATTCACCAGTATTGGCTATGTCTCCATATTCGCTTGAAAATGAATTGATCTATTCCTTCTCTAGAAAGACGTGGGGACCTTCTCACAAGTTACAAAAGAACTGCCTTCTCCTTACAAAAGGATTCAAGAAAACAACTCTCACCTATGACCTTACTCTCATCATCAGAAGGATGATCTCTTTACAAAATAATCTTTAAAAGCTTGTACAAATCTACAATTCTTCTCCAAGTTAAAAATCCTCTCAATATGATACTTGGTTGAAAAGAAGAATGAGATCCTCTCAAGGAGATAATTCTCCAAGTCAAGTGATGATTTGAAAAGTCTCCTAGCTCCTCCTTTTATACATGAGGTTTGCCTATTTGGGCTAAAAACCTCCAAGATTGTAATTTCCCCCTTTAGGGGAAAATAAAAACAAATCCCTCATAATTAATTAACAAACCCCCTAAAAATATTTTGAAATTTGTTTGAGCCCTTAATTTATTTAGGCTATATAATTTTGTTTGTTTCGTGGTTTGTTTTTATTTAATTTCAATCCCAACTATTAACCATTAAAAGGTTGTTGGTTAGGGATTCAGGTTCATCCATGGGTTATTAGAAACCCGTGCCACTTATAATTTAAACAACATCGATGGCGCAACAGTGGGAAACAATTTCACCACTCGGTCGGTCTGGGGTTCAAGTCCTGCCGACCAACTTTTCTAAACTAGTTTCAAACAGTTTAAACAACAAAATGAACCATTGGTCCATTTGGCGTAAGCGCAGACTCCATGCTGTAATGGTCGAACTGGTCGGTTCACACCGTGGAAGTCAGGGGATGGAGCCCCATTAATTTTGCTACGTTGTTCAATGGAGTAGGTCGCGACAGAGCTTGAAGAAAGAAGTTCCACGTAGCATCATATGATAGGTGCCATGTGTCGACAAATTATTCATCATTTTTCAAAGATGATGTGGACTGCTGACTCAGCTTTGCACACTGGAGGACACATGTCGACACTTTGATTACCGAACATGTTGACGTCATCCAATGAATTTACTACCATGTCATTGTACGACCACAACATCAAGACCTCATTGGTCCATGTTAGCATCCGTACGATGACTCATCTGCTTTGTCAGTTGTTGATGTCATCATCATACCATCCAATCACCCTAGTCAACTTGGAACTTTGACCAATAGTTTCTCTATCTTATAGGCTCCTTTTTTGACTAAACAAATGCCATCGGGATCGTCACATCAAGCTCTTCAAGTTGATGTTATTTTCACTAAATTTTGAGACAATCAATTTTTCCTCTTTTTGGATGGCCTTAGGGGCTTGTTTGACCTGAACTTTGACTCATGATATCTTTTGGTATGACCTCAGATTTTGATGAAATGAACATTGTTGGGTTTGTGCGTCAAGGTCTTCAAATTGACATCACTTCCAACCAATTATGAGTCAGTCAAATTTTCTACCTTCTGATGAGCCCCTTGTCCAAGTTTGACCAAACTTTAACTGACCATAACTTGGGCATATAGACTCCTTTCAAGCCTGTTTAAGTTGCATTGGACTCATGATTCTGAGCTCTATGCTGTGGTATCAACTTCTTGAGCATTGGAGATAATTTATTTTTCAAGGTTCATAGATCCTCTTGGATCATGCAGGATCTGATAAACATCCTTTAGTGTCACTATCATCTCACCAGTGGCCAAGTGAAAGGTGTTATGGTCACTGTGCCACCTCTCTTCCAAAGCTATCAAAATCCCCCTGTTAATCCTATGCTAGGGAATATTTATCAAGGAGTTCAATCCACATTGTTCAATCACATCTAGCTCAACCTGCACCATATGTGGAATCAAATCCTAGGTCCTCGGGAAACGCTCCTACGACATGAGGACTGCTGAAGGATCCTGTCATCATACCATATCACAAATCAGCAATCTTATCGATCAATCAACCTATCAATCTAATAATCTCTAGTGAGATTTTGATCAAATCTCGTAAGCGCTTATCATTGATTCTCACCTATCATGAGGTCAATCATCATTATCCTATCATTGAATCTCACCTATCATGAGATCAATCATCATTATCCTATCATTGAATCTCACTTATCATGAGATCTATCATCATCTAATCTATCAACATCATCAAACATCATCAAATTAAATGCTAACGTGATCAACAATCATCAAAATCAAGGAGTCTACTCTAAATTACATCATTCTAGTCTAGATGTGCTAAAACAGTGTCTCAAAGCACTAAAAACATGAATGCACCACAAAACTTCATAAATGCACTAAAATAATGCATGAATGCACCATAATTCTGTATGTACCATCACATTTACCACATGCACCATTTCATTGCACTCATGCGCCAAATTACTGAATGTGCTAGAAAAATCATTCTGTGCTAAAACTTAACCTATATGCGCTAATTTCATCTATGTGCTAAAATATGACATCAATGTGCTATAGAATATCACCTATGCTCCATGTTACCATATGTGCTAGAACCTTGATTAGATGTGCTACAAAATTGACCCTATGTGCTAATCTACTGTATGCACCATAACAACAATCAGATGTGCTACATCGGCTACCAAATGTGCTAAAAAGATAAAAAATGGCTTTCAAAGCATAAAAATGTGGGAAAACACATTTCACAATTCACGAGGAGGTTTTTCTGGGTATGTACCGGAGGTCCATACGTGGTTGGGTGGTTGTGGCGTCGAACTCACTCGAATCGGTGGGTTTCGTAGGGGATCACCATCTTGCTTAATTTTCTCAAAGTTGCTCTAATTACTCAATCTCCAAAATGCAAATGACACAAATAAGCTTTAATCCACATCTTTTCACCTTTTAAAGGGGCAATTGAGTGGTAATTAAGTGGGATTGATTTAATTTTTAAAAAAGGGGTCTTAATCAATTAATTCATCAAAGGGGCAGTTTCAATATCATTTTTCGGGAGATAAATCGTTGAAATCATCATAAAATTTCAAAATCATCAGAAAATCATTAAAATTTCAAAAATTTCAAAGAATCCTAAAAATTCAAACAAATCATCGATTTATCTCCCGAGGGGGCATATATCCATCATCACTCAAAAATTAGTGTCTCAGGCATATTGGAAATTTTTTGTCAGCACTATCAGCGTTTGGGGCATATCAAATTTTTTTTGTCAACACTATTAGAAAGTTTTTCTTTGAAGCAATGTGTAAACACATCACTTCAAAGAGGGGAAAAATGTATACACCTAAAAATGGTCTGGATAATGTAATTAATTAAATACAATTTATTTAATTAATTGACCTTTTAATTCATCTACTTATAAATAAATAGAAATATTTATTAATATAGTTCATATTCTAATTCTTCTATCTTAATCACATTCTTCCATCTTAATTAAATAAACGAATTCAAATAGTTTGTTTTATTTAATTATCACATTCTTCCATATTAATTAAATAAATAACTTTAAATAGTTTGTTGTATTTAATTATCTTTCTTCTAATTAAATTCAAATCCTAAAATTTTAATTTGGTCACATGTCTAAAGCTTTTCCTCTTTCCAACTCACCATGTGTCTCAACAAATTGAAATATATCAAATAATTAATTCAACATTATCTTCAACAAATTTTGAAACAAACTTGAGACACTTGGCTCTCTTTCTCCATTTATTATTCCTAACACTTGGTAGAATGTTTTACTAAAGGGAACACTCTCCTTGATTCTCTCCAACTTCTTCATCCTCCATTGTCGATTCCTCTAGATCAAATCCAAACCATTGCTTACTACCACATCATAATATGCTTTGAAAAATCTATAAATGCAGTCTCATTCTATAACAAATGGATCCCAACTTTGAGCAATCTTACTAAGCAAAAATTTCATTTGAGAGCATTGAGCATTTAGCATTTAAAATATATTAGCTTAGAACCATGGCTTCATCATTAGTTGCATCTTAATTTTTGTAGTTTCATCACAACATTTAGCATCATATCATCATCACAACATCATAGAATCATAATTATATCAATCATATAGCTTAGCAATCAATCATGTAGAAAGGTTTATTGCATTTCTAGCATCTCATTCTTCAGGTTGTCATTCTAATAGTCACAATGCATACACAATCTGAGAGCCATTATGATTTGATGAATCCTTGAGGATAGAGAAACAATGGGACAACATTGAGAGATCTCTTGCTTTAATTTTATTATTGTATTTGAATTCTCTAATATAATGTCTCATTGATTGTGTGGTGTTATTACTCATTCACATATTTTTACTCACACAGTGTCTATGAATCAAGAGATTATTCCTGCTCTTGATAAGTCGAGGAAAGAGCATGTGCACTATGTGCAATGGGCCAATAGAAATTCAAAACTAGATTCATTAAGTTCTAGAATATATGAAATGAAAAAGTAATCTTCTCTAAAACACATGAAAATAAGTAGACCAAAGTGAATGAGATAGATAATTGATTGAATGAAAAGATTCTTTCTGCTCTTGAGAAGATGAGGAAGGTGTGTGTGTAGTATGTGGAGGAAAATCAAATTCAATGTCATAAAAATGAGTGGGATTTCGGAAATGTTGGCAAAGCGAGATAAAAGGTTCAAAGAAGGGATGATGAGAGATGAGTGATAGAGAGAATTATAGAGAAATGTGGGGAGGGAGAGGTATAGGGAGGTAGCATGGGAGGGATAAACGGAGAGAGAGGAAATAAGGGAGAGATGGAGAGGTAGGTAGAGAGAGGTAAGGTTGAAGGAATAGAGGGAGAGGTAGGTAGAGAGAGTGAGGAAAATATGCAACACAATTTTTTCCTCATCTCCATTGCTCTTACCTATTAACACCCCCTACTATTCATTTTCATGATCTTCTAACTTTTTTTCATATCTTTTACTTGAATCTTTAGATCAGTTGCTCCCTCATCAACCCTTAGGATAGAAACATCCCTTTCTTGGATAGAGTTTTCAATGTATTGAATACTTTTATGTATCTTTGTAGCCACTTTTTCTTATCTTTGAGAGTGTCTTTATGTTTAGAGAATGTAGATATTTCTTTTAACAAGTTCTTTACAAGACTTGCCTACCTTTTTAGATAAGAATTTCATGTCTCTACCCAACTGATTCTCTTTTTTTTACTTAGATATAATTTTTCCTTTTCCTTGTCATCTATTTCCAATTATATTTGTTCCATGGAATTCTTAAGTTCAAGAATATTTGATTTCATTTGTTCAACTCCAATTATAGCATCATCTCTCACATTCTTTACTTGCACAAATTCATATGAAATACAAAACCTCTTGACTTTATCCACTTCTACAGTGCCATTTTCCCATTGCACATACTACACATGCACCTTCCTCAACTTCTCAAGAGTGGGAAGAATCTCTTCATTCAATACACTATCTATCTCATTCACTTTGGTTTGCTTCTTCAGATTCCTTTTCCATTTCAACTTCTCAAGAGAAGGAAGAATCTCTTAATTCAATACATTATGTGTTATCATAAAGTATAGAAGGAAGTGGTAGGTTGGGAGGGATAGAAGGACCTAAAATGGACTTAGTGTGAGGGGGAGATGTGATGGTTGATTGTGGGAAATAGGCACCCAAAATGGATGTATAGGATGGAGGAGGGATAAGGATAATATTTTTGGGTTCGTATGATAAAGGGTGATGGTGAAAAATATCTTAGAAAAATGATAATATATAGTGCATTGACTTAAGAGATTATTCTTGCTCTTGAGAAGTTGAGGAAGGAGCATGTGCACTATGTGCAATGGGCCAATAGAAATGTAGAACTAGAGGCATCAAGTATTAGAATACATGAAATGAAAAAGGAATCTTCTATAAAACACATGAAAAGAAGTAGACCAAAGTGAATGAGATAGACACTCTCAAAGTTGAGCCAATGGTGTAGAGGAGAGGACGTGTGATTTTGAGAGCCAATAAGATTAATGTGAAATATTATGTGTGAGAGTGGATTGGTGTCCAAAATCACAAATCAGTGTGTGTTTATTAACTAATACCAAAAATAACCATATCTCATAGTAATGAAACATATATTTGGTGTAATGATCCTCTCCCTATGATGCAATTGTATAGTCAATATGGTAGGTAGGGGCAAGAAAGTTTGTATGTTAGCTTGTTGTTGATGGTATCCTTGCATCCACTAGTATCATATCAAAAGAATTAAAATGCATATACATCATCATAGTTTGACTCTACATTAATGCAATTTGATTCCTCAAATCTATCCATTGGTTGTTATGATAGTTCATCCAATAGTTGATGTAATATCTTGGTGTCTTTATGCATTTTTTTTAATATTTAACAATGTTAAAAAGTTCTTGAGTTGATGGTTTCATATTAAGAATATTTTCATTTAATTTTCTACCTACAAATTCTTGTTGCACATTACGTTATAATTCAAAATAATTTCTTGCACTCTCTATATAAATATCATTGGTCATGACTCAAAGGTGATTTTTTAATAGCTCCAAAAGATATTTTTTTGTTAATATTGGTAAAGTTTAGTAGCACATTGTGAAGAGTATTATATCACATATCAACTCAAAATATTATATTCTATATAGTGCTTGTGTATGTGATTCATTAAAGGTTGAGGTATCATGTTGTAAGCCCTTGAGACAAGATAGTAAATGCAATTATATGAATTAATAATTCATATTTTTGTTAATTTATTATGTCATCGAATTCTACTGTCAGTGTTTGTGTAATTGGTTGTATGGTTGGATAATCCTTTACTAGATCCTCTAGTCATAATTTTATCACATGACATTGAAGTAGTGGCTTTAAATCCCAAAGGACATCCATTGGAATTATATTTTAAGTTATATCTTCTAGTATTTTTAATTAGGTAGTTGTGAAGAGAATTATGCTTCTAAATAGATTGTTGAACCAAAGATAGTTTGACAATGAATACTTTAAATATACCATCAAATTTGAGGTAATTTACAAGGGAATTTATAAATAGAATATTTGGATTTTAAACTAGATAAGGGTCTTTATATGGATTAAAGTAGTCACCATGTATGTTATATCAATTTGGTTATTTTTATATATCCTAAAATATAACCCCCCATACTCTCCATTGTTTAACTTTGAACATGTAAAATGAAATAATGGAAACCGACATTGTGCTTTTCAACATGCAATTATTTTGTGCAGGTACTAGAATAAATGAAATGAAAAAGGGATCTACTCTAAAAATACCTAAAAAGATGTAGAACAAAGTGAATGAGATAGATAATGTATTGGTTTCAAGTTTCATAAACCATCTACTCAAACCTAGTGTGTTTTCCAACTTGCAATTATACCATGTATTTACTTTCTTCATCTGATCGGAACAAAAAAATTCTCACATTATTTTCAATGTTGGAAAACACATTGTCCCCTATCAGTTATTACCTTATGAAAAGTTTCTATTTTGTACACACCAAGAATGTGAGGGAGAGAGAGGGGGGGAACTTTCCAACCTGAAATTATTGTAAGGAAAACCTTTTCTTATTTAGAGAGTATGAATGTAATGAAAGGAACTTTCAAGATTTACCACAACTATTACTTAGAGTGAAAATTTCATTTCAATTTATCATATGATGGAAAAAGAAATATAATTGCAGGTTGGAAAACATAGTGGGATAGAGTGATTGCATTATTCTTGTTCTAATCTCAAGGGTGGAGAGCTTGGGGAGGATTTGTAGGTGGGGGATACATAAAAAAAATCAAATTAACCCAATGGGTGACTAACCAATTAGGTTTTTATGTGTAGAGGGTTTTATAAGAGTATGTCAATTGCAGGTTTCATAACACTAGTGTTTTCTAACCTACAATTATTGTAATGAAAAACCTTTTATAATTGGTTAATTGGAGCATATACCTTATTGTCATTTGAGTTACAAAATTATGATAAATTTGGTAAATTGAGTACCTGATACCTCCAATTCCTCATTTCCATTTGTCCGTTGCACATAGTGCACATGCTCCTTCATCAACTTCTCAAGAGTAGGAAGGATCTCTTCAGTCAATAAATTATCTATCTTATTCACTTTAAGTGTTTTTAGAGTAGGAAGATAGTGGTGGAACCTATATTAATTAGGTGTTGTATTTATGTTTTAGTGCTTTGCATTGATTAGCAAAATGAACTATCACTTAATGATATGCACAAGAGAGAGGTGTTGAATGGAAATGGATAAAGTGTCAATCCGTCAAATCGATCCATTTCAGAAGAATCATCCCGAGATAAATGCTTTTTGCAGATCCAGATCGTCGCATCGAGAGATCGAAAAAATCATCAGATCAGGCGAAATTTCAAAATCATCCCCATCCATCGAGGTCAAAAGTAAATTAGAGAGTGAGGGGAGATAGGGAAAGGAGAGAGGAAGGGGGAGAGATAAGTAGATAGAGAGGAAAACTTGGGAAGGAGGGAGATGTAGGTAGAAAGAGAGGTGGGATGGGATGGATCAAGGGAAAGGTAGTTAGAGAGGGAGAGGGTGAGTGGAGATAGAGGGAGGGAGGGAGAGAGAGGTGTAAGTGGGAAATATCTTTAATAGGTTAATTTTGAGTCTTGTTGTTTGCACAATTTCAAACACTTATTTTCTTTTTCTTTCGGATCGAATTTTCTTTTTGCATTTGTTCAGGTACTGGTGTTCCGCTTCACCCTGTCCTTTCTTCCTAAATTCCACTACTCCCTACCTATCTCTCCGTTCTCTCTCTCTCTCCCTCACACACACACAACCTCTCTCCACATACCCCTCCCATTATCCTACCCTTATTCCCTCCCTCCTTTCCCTTCCCACTCTCTCTATACATAACTCTCCCACCCTCTCTCTATGTGTACCTCTATCCCTCCCACCTTACCACTCCTCATCTCCCTCATTTATCCTCTCTGTCCCTCACACCGCTATTACACAAACAACAATATATAACTAAATAAACTACTAAAAATTGCATATAAATGACTAATTTTGGTCACATGACCATTAGTAGTTTATTGTTAGTCATTTATAACACAACCAAATTTATGACTAAACTATTTTAGTCATTTATTTGGTCATTGATTTGTTCATTGATTTAGTCATTGATTTAGTCATTGATTTTTATTAACTGGTCATCTATTTAGTCATGATAGTGATTTATTTATTCATATATTTAGTCATATATTTAATAATTAATTTAGTCATTAATTATTGTTAACTAGTCATTTATTTAGTCACGGTAGTCATTTATTTAGTCATATATTTAATCATTACTTTAGTCATATATTTAGTCATTAATTTAGTCATATATTTAGTCATTATTGTAGTCATTACTTTAGTCATATATTTAGTCATTACTATAGTCATATATTTAGTCATTTAGTCATATATAGTCATTAATTTAATCATTACTTGAGTCATATAGTTAGTCATTAATTTAGTCATTTTATTTACTAATTTCCATTATTTGATAATAAATATAATCACGAAATGAATAGTTTATTAAGTACCATAAATTTTATAATGCAAAACTAACATAATATTAAATTTGAACTAAAACATAAAAGTAAATAAAAATATTACATATGTGTACAAGCTACAACATACTAGAATTAAAAGATTGATTCAACATCATGATAAATAAAGGTAATCAACAATAAAACATTTGATGCAAATATATATATCAAGTTATAAGATGTCAAAGCTATCTAAGAGTATATATGTAAATATAATAAAAAATTTCAAAGTTGTCTAAGAGTTTCCAACTCTTTCAAATACACCATGATAATTAAGATACCTGAGCAACATATTCAAAATACTACATAAAGTAGTGAGCCAAGATGTCTAACAACTAGTACATGATAAATATGTTCAACTATGTCATTTTTTGCAAATATTTTAGTGGCCACCATGTGAAGGTTCCCTCTTTCTCTTTTAGATGAACAACTCCATCTATTTTGTCTTCATAAACAAGGGGTATGTTACTTGTGACCTTTAAAATGTTTACATTTGCATCCCTTGTTCCTTTCAAGTTGAATCCATGTACAATAGATAGGGAGTGAAACTACCCAATGCCCACAACATCACCATCTAACAGATCCAACAACTTAACTTTATCCCCTTCGTTTAGTTTATTAATACATTTCTGCAAAAAGAAAAAAAATAACACATTATATTACATAGGTATTGATTACCCTTGTTTTGTATAATAAAACAACCATTACTTACTTAAATAGTACTTGCATGTGTGTGTTAAAATAATTGCAAAAGATAAATTTCAAAAATAGTTGCAATGATACCTCATGAATGTTTTACCCTAAAAATTACCTTAGGAGTCTTACATTTTTGCTGATCAAGAGGCCTGATAGTCTAGATGATTATTATCATCCATAGGGTATAAAGTCAACCAGAAAGAGAATGGGGGAGAGGGATTAAAGTAAGCATAGATTCCAAGAACCATTCATCAATCTAATTTACTAAAAAACCAACACTCATAGTAGTGCTTACAATGTTACTATTAGCTTCATGATAATTAGATACAAAGGCCACAAATATAAACACTACATTACCATGTAGTTTTTTTGGGCATATTGTTTAAATTATGTTAAACATGAATCTTGCAAGGTCAGTGAAAAAGGATGCACAAGGCAGCCAAAATAAATCCAAAGCATGACTTTCAACTTATATTATATTTGATCTATAACAATCCTTAGAAGATATGTTGATTTTTTATGATGTTCAAAATTTGCACTTCATACATGTTCCTAATGAACTTGCATAAAGGCTTCCAACAAATTTTTATGCATGAATAACATAAACTAATAAACTTGTACTGTTTTATCTTTAGATTACAACAACTACATGCAACTCAATCAATATCTCATTTAGAGAAATAAAAAAATGTAAGATTTAATATTCAATACCATAGAACATAGAAAATATGATAAAATGTGTTCATTGAGGTCATCACAAAACTCACCGTGTTTGGAGAAGAAAGCTCCTTTCTACTCAACATACTAGCAGATGATCTTTTTAAAAACCCATTCTCATCAGTCTGCTTGTGCATACACATCAACAATTTAAATATCAACACGCATTCCATATTAACTATTGTTCAGTAACTTTATTACAAACCTACCTTATAACATAGAAAACAAGATAAAATTATAAAACAAACATTTCTGCCAAGGAGTGAGGAGTCAACAACTAGGAAAAAAGAATTTCTTATCCAAAACCTATAGATGATAGTTAATTTTTGTTCAAAATTTCAATTTAGCTTATAAAATCAAAGTTAACATTTTGAAAAAATGATTTGACTAGGTATAGGGTTGGTTTCCATCCACACATAAGGAGATTAGTAAAAAAGGATGCACAACATAGCCAAAAATAAATCCAAAGCATGACATTCAACTTATATTATATTTGATCTATAACAATCATTGGAAGATATGTTGAGTTTTTATGATGTTCAAAAGTTGCACTTCATCCATGTTCCTACTGAGCTTGCATAAAGGCTTCCAGAAATTTTTTATGCATGAATAATATAAACTAATAAACTTGTATAGTTTTCTCTTTAGATTACAACAGCTACATGTAGCTCAATCAATATCTCATTTAGACAAATAAAAAATTGTAAGATTTAATATTCAATGCCATAGAACACGTAAAATATGATAAAATGCGGTCACTGAGGTCATCACAAAACTCACCGTGTTTGGAGACGCAAGCTTCTTTCCACTCAGCATACTAGCAACTGATCTTTTTACAAACCCATTCTCATCAGCCTGCTTGTTCATACACATCAACAATTTAAATATCAACAGGAATTCCATATTAACTATTGTTCAGTCACATTATTACAAACCTACCTTATAACATAGAAAACAAGAGAAAATTACAAAACAAACATTTCTGCTAGGGTGTGAGGAGTCAAAAACTAGGAAAAAATAATTTCTTATCAAAAACCTATGGATGATAGTTATTTTTTGTTCAAAATTTCAATTCAGCTTATAAACTTGAAGTTAACATTTTGATAAAATGATTTGACTAGGTATAGAGTTGGTTTCCATCCACATATAAGGAGATTAGTAAAAAAGGATGCACAAGGCAGCCAGAAATAAGTCCAAAGCATGACATTCAACTTATATTATATTTGATATATAACAATCCTTGGAAGATATGTTGAGTTTTTATGATGTTCAAAAGTTGCACTTCATCCATGTTCCTACTAAACTTGCATAAAGACTTCCAACAAATTTTTATGCATGAAACTTGTCGAGAGACTTGGTTTACAAGATTATGATCATCCACATCTTACTCGATGGGTTGGGGGTAGAAGAATGTAGAAATACAAACAACAAAATATGAAGATTAATAACATTTTGTATCCACAGTCCATGATAGTTAGTATGTAGAGTTTCTGGAAAAAACTGTGTGCTCATTTTTGGATCAACATTTCGGATCATACTCCATGATCCATCATTAGGATGAAAAGTAGATAGAGAGAAGTGAAAAAGAGCCAGCAGACTTGGGTATAAATTAGAGGGGAGGGGAGGGTTGAGAAGCACATTGCCCAAGAAGGGAAATAAGAAAATTAAGTAAATAAATGAATAAGTAAAATTAAAATTTAAAATTACAAAGGAACGAATAAAATAAAAGAGTAAAATAATCATCAAAAGACAAAGATATGGACATTTAATATATTATATGGTTAACTTTGTAAGGGAAAGCTATCAAATTACTAGAGGATAAGATATTATGTATAAAAGGTTAGGTTTTTCAATTATAATTCTAATGTAACATCCCCCCACATTATTTAATTAAAAATGAGCCTAAAGGATATCACACCATTAATCAAATCAATAATACTCTAACAAAAAAGTTTATTTGGACCTCATTAATACATCAAAGCTATATCATTATGTTTCACAAAATCATTTGGAAAATAATTTATTATCGTGTATGATGTTAGTTGCCTACTAGAGTTTCCACTATAATTGAGCCTATTTATAGATTTTATATTTCATTTGATTGTAATGTCATGCAAATAATATACACAGATGAAAATAAGATCCATCATTTATATATAAATAATTTAATAATATACAAAGATGAAATTAAGATCCATCATCAGGATAAATATACAAGGAAGTCTTATATCTTATTTTTCTCACTATATGAAAATCAAATAACAAATATCAAATATTTAAATACGTATATATATTATAAGGAAACAACTATCAAATTAATTTCACTATATTTTAGTATATTTATTTTGTTTGATGTTTTAAACCTTTTATTTTTGATATCTAATTAATTTCTAAGGTAAATGTTATATTTACAAAATATGCATCTTTGTGATTGGAGTGGTAGATATTAAAGATGAAATTAATAATTTTGCTCTTGGTCCTTTGTCTCATTTGTATGGATCTTATAAGTGCTAAGTTATTTTGTGTGACTAGGACATTTGGAAATTAATATTTAGAGGATCAGAGAAGTATATATATCTAGAGAATAAAATAAATATCATTTAATATGATTAATTAAATGATAATTTTGTTATGTTATGAGTATATTCCAATAGCATCTCATATTAATTGTAAATGTATTTGTGACAATTAATTGATATTTGTTATATTTGTGACAATTGATTGATATTTGTCTTTTGATGATTATTTTATTATTTTATTTTATTTGTTCCTTTGTAATTTTAAATTTTAATTTTACTTATTCATTTATTTACTTAATTTTCTTATTTCCCTTCTTGGGCAATGTGCTTCTCAACCCTCCGCTCCCCTCTAATTTATACCCAAGTCTGCTGGCTCTTTTTCACTTCTCTCTATATGCTTTTCATCTTGATGATGGATCATGGAGTATGATCTGAAACGTTGATCCAAAAATGAGCACACAATTTTTTCCAGAAACTCTACATACTAAAATATGAAGAATCAGATTTGATGTTATTTCAAATTATGGTAGCATCAAGTTTATAGTCCATGGTATTTGTTTGAAGAGCTTCTAGAAAAAATTCTATATTCATTTATGTTTTGTATCATTCTACTCTATGATCCATTGTTCAGATGAGAAACAATGAATAATAGATAAATTTTTTTGACCTGTTTATTATTCCTCACTCTAATGATGGATATTGTTATGTGGTCCAAAATGTTAATGGGAAAAATAAAAATGAACACAGTATTTTTCCAAAAGTGTTTTCAAAGGAAATATTGTTAATTGGGATGATCTTTGTTTCTTGGAATAGATATCAGATTTTAAAATGTTAGTCATTGTTTCTCATCTTGATTATGGATCATGAAGTGTGGTCCTAAATGTTGGTTCAAAGTAAAAAAATAAATAGACAGTTGTTTCTAGAAGCACTTAAATAAAAATAAATTAAATTGTTCAATAAAATGTCTATTCTTGAAACTATTGAAATCAAATTTGATAAATGACACTGTAGATGTTCTAATTTCTTAAAATTGGTTAACATATGGTATGGTTGTAACCCATTTAAGAAAATTTTCCATTTGCTTGTGAATTTTATATTCAAATTATTTGTTCATCTATATTTTAACATGGATCTCTCTGGTTGTTTATTGTGGACCTGGCATGTTGCATAATGTTTAGAATTGCATAATTTATTATGAACCAAATTTCCAACAATGGCAGTAAGGATTAGGTCAAACGCGAAATATAAATGTGTGTAACTTGAAAGAAATTTCCAATTAAAAACAATATTTTTTAACGAAGGTTCATGTGAATAAGCATATCAATTTCTAACTTCCCAATGTTCAAGAAATTCAAATACAAGTAAAGGAAAATATTGTAGAAGCAAGAAAGTAAAATACCATCATAATCATAACTGATACAATATTGCAAAGAAGGAAAGAAAGTCAAATACAAGTAAAGGACAACCAACTTAGCAACAAGGACTTGATAAACAACAACCTTTGTAAAAAACAAAAAAAGAGGGATTACTAAGGGTATTTCAATGTTCTACTTGGAAATTTTACCACCACCCACAAATATATATACTACAGATAAGACATTAGAGGCAAAAGGGTACCTTCCTTACATGTACTATACTGCTGCAACTACCACTTCTCTACCTTCTAACCTAGGCAACTAATATAAAACTGATAAAAATGATGAACCTTGACTGGCTGCATTTGTCTTATACTAGGTATATGTTGTTGTTGTGTAATGTATTTACTGTACTGACCCAAAGTGAAGAAGAGATACACGAAGATTACTCCAATTTGGATGCTCATATAAATGGAAGTAGAAATCTGCCATACATATAGAAAATGTATTTGTGCATATCCTACAATCATGGCATTCCATGAGACCACATTTTGTTTAGCCATTCTATCAAACACTTCACTAACATGGAGGTTGTAGTTCAAGTTGCAAAGCTAGAAGTGAGATGGAAAAGCAGATCCAATTAGAGATTGAAATCCACTAGTGGAGTTAGGCTATCATCCCTGCTTTTCCCTGCGAGTCATGGACTATTGATCTAGATGGAACTGTTGATGATTTTCCAATATCCATGTGCCTTATCCAAATATGAATACATGTTTTCCAGAAGCTCCTTAGCTAAACCATATTTTGTGTTCACCTCACAATATTCAATTTTGTTATTGTGATTTTTCAATTGGTTAAATTAATAAAGTAAACAACTTTCTAACAAATGTCTCTTAATTTTTTCACACGCATAAAAGGATGGTATAAGCCATTGTATGTAGATGCATTGAGAATGGTATTTAACACTAAAATTCCACCTTTCTAATAGACTATTAATATGAATGGCCTTAATACTTAAGGACGTGGATGCTTTTTGCATCTCAACCTACAATTGCATACGTGATTTATATTTTTCAATAGATTCCATGTTGAATAATGAATTGTCATTATGGGATGGGTGAGAATCCTTAACATAGAAAAAACCAAATCAAAAAATTTCTACTGCAACTTTGCCTCACTATCACCATTGATTAGCATTTGATAATTGTGCAACTCATCTTGATCTTACAATCAACTTTCTTACTTGATTCTTACTTTAAATTTTGCACAATCCAAATCTCACCAACTTTCTCTTGGTTGAATCCTACTGATGAAAAGAAAAATACATTCTTTTTATCATTTTATGGTTAAGATTTCAACAAAAACACAATTACACATCTTTCTTAATTTGATCACATGTTCAACTAGGCAGAGGCTGTTGGAACTCTTCACAAGGAACTTATGTCTAGGAAAACTGAAGAAAGACTTAACCCAATCCCATAGAATCTCAAGGAATTTGCAATCATTATCAACATCTTCAGTTTGACTCTTGTTTTGCTATCAAGTAATATTAGAAAACAAATCTTCCATGTTGACATCTTTATAAGGAAAAAGATGAAGAGAAACCACAAAAAATGGTAGGCACCAAATGGGCTATGTTTAGTTTTTTGTTCATGGGTTTCCTTTTTTAAATATTTGTACTCTATTGAATTAGCTGAGAGGTGTACTAGGACATATAGAAGAAGAAAATCAAATAGATCTTTACGCATCACTTGGTTTTCTGTGTTGTGATGAACAACAAGCTTATCATCTTTTCAATGCTCATCATCTTGAGTCCAAGTTCCTTCAAGCTTCTTGCAAAACTTGGAACCAAAAGCTATATTTCACACTTCAGTCAAGATGGTGGGTGTAGTACTATCCATTTAAAAAAAAAAAGATTATAATGGACAATCCTACAGAATAGAGATTTAATGTCACCTAAAATCAATAATCTTAATGACTTGGAGTCGTGAGCAATGAGAAACTCATCCAGATAACCTCATAGACTGAATCAAGCTCATAGGCTCTCTATGCCAGTTATTCATGAGCAAATAGTTTGCAGAATGTATTTTAGCCTTTACAGTATTTCTACACATATAAATGTTATAGAAAAAACACAGCTAAAAATAGTCCACTTGAAACTTTGGTTTGTTAATACCTCCTTCAGAATAGGGATGTCTAAAATTAAATGATCAGAAATACATGGTAGCTCAATTTTACTATCATATAGGCATAGAAAACTTAAAGGATCTTCAACTTAGAACAATCCTCATTCTTTTCAATGTCAAGGGAAAACATGAATCAACTCCATTTCACAATACTATTTAGTCAATGCTAAAAATAAATAGCAAAATCCAAAGTCAAAGTAAGGCCAGAGAATTCACCAATTGATGAAAGGAGAGAAAATATAGAGTAATGAAAGCAATCTCAAACTGAAGTTGCTATAGTGGATATTCTGATGAAATTTAAGATGCTCGTATTGAATTTATAGATCAAATTTTGATGTATTTAACACTTGGAACATATCTAGAAATTCAGAGAGGAACCATTTTTTTTTTATTTAAATACTATCCAAGAAATAAAATGTTGTTGTTGCTCAAAATATGGCTGCTAGACTTTTGAAAATTAAACGAACTAAATGTGATAAATATGTTTGAAAGGATTCAACTTTTCCTAGTAGTGTTCAACATACCATCATATGATGTCTTCTGATATCCATGAATCTCCAAATTTACAAAATATGTGTACATATTGACAGACATATATGTTACAACATTACAAATAGGATTCTAAGTAAACTAGAGGGTATAGTTCGCATAATTATTTTCAATATTTTATGCAAAAAATTACATGACTGACAATGATGCTTAAAATGCACTCATTTCACATACCAAAATTTTTAGATTTAAAAGAAATCATAAATGAATTTGATATACAATCCTAGTTATGACCTATACTCAAACCTAAAGTAGTCAAAATTAAAAAATAATCTATGTCATGTTGCTGAAACTTGAAATAAGATGAACTGATAAGTAATTTAAAATGAAACATTTTGGTACACTAAATAATTCCTATATCTTTTGTGCTTCTCTTCCACTTGAAGGGTTTCAAGATCAAGGAAAAGTAATATTTCATAGCACTCACCTCAAGTTCAGCACCACTAGTACTATAAATATCATGCACATACTCCTTGAATTTAGCATAATCACTATCAACATTGTCCTAAAGTTGTGTAGCTTTGTTGAGAGCTCTATTGACAGGGTCTTTTCCTTTTTGTTCTACTTTCATATAATAGTTCTGCATGTGGTTTAATCATCATGCAAAGTTAATATAAGTCAAGTAAAGAATGCAAAAGCTATAATTTTTTGTCCACAACAACTATTATATTACCTCAACTTCAACACAACTATGATTGTGCTGCACATTCTTTCCCAATAGTTCATCCTGATTACTACCTATATCGGAAGATCTGTTGATATCAAGAAATTTTTGTTTTCATGTTGCTTTGATAAAATTGCTCTGCATGTAGTTTAACCATCAAGAAAAAAAAATCTAGATGAGGAGTAATTCATTTAAAAAACAATCAATAGAGCCTTTCCAAGCATAAAAGTCACAATATATAGTCATATTTCATGAATATCCTAAGTTATAAGAAAAGGGTAGCATGCTATAGGTCATTGTCATTGGGCCATAGTCATACATCCCTTTGATAGTAAGAAGCAACTATAAAAACATACAGAGTAAAACAATTATGAAGAGATCAACAAAGAAAAAACAACAATAAGAGAAAGAGAATGCAAAAAAATGATATAGTTGAGAATCAAAATATTGAGGGATAGCCTTTTACCTAATATGAATTCATGGAATTATGGTCATTCCATGGAGAAAATATAGGCTTAACAGAGGCAACCAACTGCGAAACTTTCTTGGTGAGACCATGTAAGCAACTCATTATATGTTGGTACTCTTTATTTGAGTTGACATGATTTAGAGAGGCTCTTATTGGGCATTCAACAAATGGCTGTGAAATCTCTGTTGACAAACTAGATTTCCACTTCATACTACTCTTAGATTTATTATGATCTAGTGTTGCCATATAATTGACAATATCTTCTACACTCACTTCTCTTTTATTGTTTTCCACCTAAAATACAATGTCAATTTCAACATATAGTCAGTTCAATAAAAAATTGAAATAAATAACACAATGTAAATTGAACCAAAAATCCATACACTTACTCCAAATTTGTCCATTTTGGCCTGCAACCCACCTTGGCCAAATGTATATTCAGCCCTCACATTATCTCTTGCTCTCTTGCCTCTATTACTCTTTGTCAAATATTCTTTGGAATGCATATTTTATTTCAATGCTTCCCACTGTTTGGGAGATAGAGTGGAGTCTAACCTCTCATTTCTCTCCATGATTATTTTTCTGCAATTGTATCTAAAATTTTTCATCATAAGTCTCATCTTATGCTTGTAATATTTTCTAGAGATTTGTCCACCAATAGTTTCAAAGGAATTTTCCATTTTTTGTATAACATATTCCACATTTCGTGGATTTGCTATGCAAAATTCGAGTTGCAAATATCCAAATGGGCCCTACATCTTACAACCAACTTGGAGGCCCACCTTGCAACATTTTTCCTAATGGGTTCACCATCTCTTGATACCTCAACCAAGAATGGATTCTTCCCTTCTAATATTATTTCTTTTGCATTCCTCTCTATAGATCTATATAAATCTTGACTCAATATTTTTATTTTAACAAAAGCAAGCACAACTTCTGTTGAACCACTACCAATATTTCTAGCTGATCCACTAATTCCATCAAAAGTTGTAGATGCAATAGGTGCACTCTGAGGCACATCAGATGCAAGAAGACTCTCTTCATGACTTTCATTAACCATAACTTCATGCTCCTTGGCCACATCAGGTGTGGCATGAGTCCGTAGTTCAGTACTGGTCTCTGCAGATTTCACTTCAAACACATCCTTTATGTGTTGGCTTCTACGAGATGGCAAAACTGTATCTTTACTTTCTTTTTGTTTTTTCTCTACATTTTCTCTACACTCTTTTTCTTGCCTGTAAAAAAAATAAAAAATCATATCATGCCTTATATACATAAAGCTCTTGCCTATAAAATTTCATTAAACAATATTAAATAAATAATATACTACTTAGTGGATTTACAACTTGCCTATTTGTCAAACCAAGACGTGATAAATATTCATTATTCTTGGCCACACATTCTTCACAAAAGCACTCATAATCTATCATTGGAATTTCAACATTATGATTAGTATCATCTAATTTGCACCTTAAATTATTTATCCTCATTTCCTAATGTCCAAAACAACAATAATGTTTAAATTAGCAACTTGACACAAAGATAATTAACTGTAATAGAAATTGCATAAATACAATTTTATGAGGTCTCAGTTTTAATGAAAGTTCATTAAAACACGTAGGAAGTCTAAAGCACTGAAAACAACAACAGTCATTAGATGTTGTGGGTATTTTAGTCGATGTATATTAAATAATGGTGACATAAATGATAGTTGCATAAAAAACTTAGCAATGTATTTGAATCAATCCGTCAAATCTTGGGATTGGAATGAGGAGTCCTTCACATTAGATGCAGATTCACCATTAGGTTAGCAATAAATATGGTGTTCCTGGTCTTTTGGCTTCATTCCTCTGTTCTTTTGTTTAATATACAATCTAATCTTTGTGGGCAATGAGCAGTTATATCTAAGTCTCTGTCTGATGAATGGGCTCAGAGTGAGGTAGATGCCCAGACTTTGTTTACATCGACACATCCTTCATTTGAAGTAGCAAAGCTCACAAACACTTGGGATATCTACATATTGCAAATCTTATTATCAAATAGTATCCTTACTATGAATTGGCATTTTCTAGAATTGATATAGCTCCCATAGCTTGATTCCATTACTTTGCTACTCAGCTTGCTTAAGGTGCTTAGCTCATAGTTGAATTCTTGAAGCAATATCAAGGTTTCAAAAAATTCAAATACAACTGAGTAGCTAATGCATTATACATGTCATGGTATACAATTCCTCAAGTGAAATTTTCAAGAAAAGGGAAATGAGAACATGGTAGAGACTACAGATGGGATTCTAGATGACTTGGCTGTCGCATCAAGACCAAATGCAGTAGCTTTTCCATGGCAATTTCTTAACTAAAAAGGTTTTCCAATGAAGATTCCAAATAAAAATGTGACAATGGTCGCCATTGGCATTCTAGGTGACTTGGCTGGCACCAAGACCAAATGTAGAATCTTTTCTATGGAAATCTAGCTTCACAAAAGGTTTTTCTAATATGTGCTGTTCATCTAGGGATCAACTAATCAAGAAAGCAACCAAATGGGTTGAGATAACTATTTATCAAGTGACCTGATCCAATTTTTCCAAGAAGTCTAAAACTCCATACAGTCATTTGGGTTCATCAAGTTGAAGATATATGTGATGGTTTAAACATCTAAGGATTAAAGATATTTCATCAGAAGATTTCTATTCATTATTTTTTACATTATTCTACTCCAAGTTCCATGAACTACAAGTTTACAAAAAGAGAATGCACTCTTCTTTCAAATACAAGCAAAAACTCTGTTGGACAATATGTAGCTCCATGAGAATAAAAAGGATTTGTAGTGCCAGAAAAACACATCAACTAATACAACATAAATTTCATGCAACTCAACACCTCATTGCTGCAAACCAATGAACATATCTTTCTCAAAAAACTATTTATGATATTTTTCACTACTGGAATTTTCCCAGATAATCCATCCATCCTCTGGCACACAAACAAGTATTTATCAACAATCCATGTAGGTCTGTAAACTAGTGAGAAATGGAGAAAAGAAAATTATTTGTAGCTTTAAATTTTCACTGTAGCATTAATATAATCTTTGATACAGTGAATAGATATGTCCAGATAAAAAAATTCATGGAAACTATTGAATGATAATTATAGCATGGAAGGCCTTCAAATAGATGCCATATATTTAGATGTAAGAAACAAGGACCTAAATTATAATTAAAATATATGCCAAATTATTTGTTCAGAGATTAAAAATTTAAAAACCAAAAACTAGTTCCTGGAAGAAAAATTACTTGTAAGAACTGTGTGTCTCTAAAAGAAATCCGACAAATAGGCTTTTAGCAATGCTATACATGGATCAATAAAGAAAACAAAGAAAAACCCAATAAGAACTATACCTAGACATTTAGTTCACCATGAAATTATTAGAAAGTTAAATGAGTGGTTCTTAATTATTATTTTTTATTTGGGCACAAATTTCCATTATTCAGACTATTTATATAACACAATTTTTAACTCTACTTACACTCTTGTCAATTTTTGGACAACAAACAAGAGGTAGTAGAAATATTATTAGTCTTTTAAGGCTCAGTGTCTAGGGCTTGTACATCTTTATTCTTAAGTTTTCAACAATTTTTCTATTATCTACAGGGTTTAGAACATTGCTTGGTTGGAAAAATTTCAACAAAAGAAAGAGCTGACTGAATGACTATTAGTGTTTAGGGCTTATTCTTCAAAATGTGTGTGGAAATTCTCCAGTACTTATAATTGTTTTTAAACTAGTACCTACACCATTAAAAAGTGCAGTGGGAACACCGCTAGGCCACGCTAAACTAATTTAGTTTTATTAAAATGAATTAAAAAAGAACTTTTTAAACTTGCAACAAGCTTCAAATTTGTCTAGTTGAGATCTTAAACTCAATAGAGAACATTGGTCTGCACCATCTCTTCAAGGTATATCATTGAATCTTTGGAGGATGTTGAAGGGTTGTGTCTACATAGGTGGTCACTTGAACCACATCTAGGTGGAAATAGGAAGCATGGTAGAGTGGCAATATCACCTTGGAGAACTTGTGATGAGTGCTTTTGAAAGCCAAATTTACCATAACTATGGCTCTATAATTTTCTTGCATGCAATGAGAAACAAAATTAGATTTTGGTTTATCTAATCATAAAATAATCAGCTGACCCCCTTCCTATTTACTACCTCCCCTGCTACCCATTTGGTAATTCCTCAACACCCCAAATGGATGATTTTCTAGCCACTTAAGATTTTGTAATGTCCCTTTTTGGGATAACCCTACATATTTCCCTTGGTTTGATTTAATCCACCCCTCTTGTTGCTAACTTATTCCCTTTCTACAAATTCACATTTACTCATTTGATCCCTATGCGATATGTAATGTTCCTTTAAAGCTCACACATACCCTTTGTTGAACATAGGCCTCTTAGGAGCACTTAAGGTTTGAGTATTTAATGTATATATCTGCCTAACTTCACCCTTATATCTACATAAAATTTTCACATAAACTACTATAAACTCTTCTTTCAAATTTTATATCTACTTAGAAATCTGCAATGAACCTTCTTTAATTCTGTTAATAGATTTCTTTCTAAATTTGTTCATAAGTCTGCTCAAATTGGCTATTCAAATATGCTCTATAAGTCTTCTTGAATTTTCTTCTTGAGTCTGCCCAAATCTGCTTCATAAGTCTACCTCTATTTGAGTGATTTTTCCTATTCTTCCTTAATATTTTATTGCCTAAGTAATGGACGTTTTCTGAAGATGGTTGTTGTTTAATATCTAGGAGATATTGTATTGTGTTGATGTGATGAATCCTTATTTCTAGAATATCTTCTTATCCTTCTTGTTGATCGATGCCTTCAGAACTTTGTTTTATTCCTCTATATATCTTATTGCTTGGGGTGGAAGGATGTGTCCCTTAGATGGAGATGTCTCTTGGTTTATTTATGTATTGTTTGTTACTTCTTAATCACACCTCTTCACAAATCTCCAAATCACTGCCTTCTTTTAAGTTGCAAGTCATAGTCATGATTGTGACAACAAGGATATATAAAACTATCAAGACAATGAAGAATGACATTGTGAGAGTAAAAAATAGCAATGTGAAATGACAATGGAAGAAATGAAGAGATTTTGAATAATCAATGAGAGAAGTCCTAAATACAAAGGATAAGCATATGACAATGAAGTTGGTCTCCAAAGGTATTTTTTTGCGATGTAACTTCCTAAACATGTATGTGAAAAATAACCAAATATGTTGTTCCAAAATCTAAATAAGGTCCAAGCCACAAAACCCAAGTAGTGTCTCAAGGGTGTCTAAGTGATGGAGTACAAAACCAGTGTCCTAATAGATTGAGAACTTTGAACAACCCCTACCTTTGCATCACATACTTAATGAGTGAAGGTTTTTTTGTAATACAAATGCATCAGAATAGTACAAGCATTATAATAGTCATAGCAGTGAGTCAAAGTACAATGGTCAAGGACTGTTATAACATCCTATCATGACAGTGGAAGCAACAATCCAGACGAGTTGTCAAGAAAAGATCATTGTCAAAGTAAAGAAATGATGGTATACATATTCATATTTCACTCATTTTCATATTCATATTGCATCCTCTTTTATATATGAAAGCATATTCATATTTCATACAACATTTATTATGAAAACATATTCATATTGCATCCTCATTTTTATATGAAAACAAATTGATATTGCATTCGTATAGCAACTTTGTTCAACATTAATGCTTTGAAATAGGTATTAGTCTGAAGGTCCATGTCCTTAAAACATAAAACAGTCTTAAAACAACATAAAAGTCTTAAATAAAAGGTCATAAAATGGGGCTCATCAATAATCATCTGCATTGCCAGCAAGATCAGAATCCTAATTACTCGTGTCTGCATCTATTTTATTTTCTTCGTCATCCTCATTTGTGACATGTAATACATTCTCTCTTCTAATTTATTCATTGGTAATCAAAATCTTTTCTTCAAACAGTCCTTCATTGTCTTCATCCACTTCTTCAAATGTTTCTTGTAAATTAACATATTGCCCATCAAGCATTACATCAACAACTTCCATGAATTTCTATTTTGAATGAGACTCTATTTGAATGACATATGACCAACCTAGGCTTCATACATCATCAATTAGAAATGATTGGTTAATTTGAAGAGGGGAAACATACGACTCATTTGTCTCTGAAAAAAATTGTCGTGTATTTACACGTACAAATCCATACTCATCAAATTTCACTACGGATGGTCGGATCCACTTACATTTTAATAATATAGGACTATTTTCACCAAAATCCACTTGAATAATTTCTTGGATGAATCCAACATAAAATTTCTTCTCAATTTCATGAAGAAATTCAGCACTAACAACACAATCACAATTTGTCTTTCCTTTGTCTTTTTCTTCCACTCTTAAATGGCTACCATAGGTCCACATTCCACTAAAACGCATAGCCCATAAATGTGGAGGTTGTGAAAGCTCACTTTCCTCTATTGTTATATCTTGACCTTCTTCTCTTGCATCACTGATTACATTAGCAATCCAAAATCAAATTTTTAGAAAAAGAATCACCTCTAATCAAATCATAACGTTTGCGCTTTTGAGGTCGATGTTGCATCCAATCTTGATTATCTTCTTCATATTTTCTACATAGAATAATGATGCAAAAATAGTAAGATTAATAATATAAATGTGTAAATGCAATTGAGTAAATAAATTATTGTGTAATTTTTTTTACCTACGCCACTTATCGAACAAAGATGTGTTTTGAAGAATAAAGGCATGTATTGCACTTCTTTCTTGATATGATAGATTGAAGCGACATCCATTTCCTTCTAATACTTCACCTGAAACTCTCTCATCTTCATCATCATCCCATACATGTCGATTGACATTTTTAAAATCCTTCATATATTCTGTGCAAAATCCCATGGCCTCTTGCATTGAATATCCCTCAGACATGCTACCTTTTGGTTTTGCCCTAGTACGGACAAATGTTTTCAAAACCTTCATATATCATTCTATAGGATACATCCATCTTGTTCTTACTAGGCCACAATGCTCTAGTTCATATTCTAGATGTATCCAAAGATGCATAGAAATGTTAAATATTATTAGTGGAAATTCTCATTCTAATAGACAAAGGACTTCAACAACCTCCTCCCTCAAACTATCAAAGTTCAAAGGATCTAATACATGTAAACTCATTCTCTTTAATATTAGGCCCAAACTTATAATTTCCAATCTTGGCACCTTTGCCAAACTCGATATATTTACCACAATAGGTAAAATATTCTTGATTATGACATATGATAGTCATGGGTCTTGAGACCTCTTAAGCTATTAAAATCAGTTTGGCTTCTGATGCTACTACTTACATATCCAATGGGAAAGAGAGTTTGAGACATCATCTATAAGAATTGTGCACATTATTCCTTTGTCCAGACATAAGGAGCACTAGATTTTCTATATTTTTCATTATCATATTCTTCAACCCAAATATTTTGATGAATCTTTATTTCTCAGAAGTCTTCATGTGATGAAATAGTATTAAAAGCACTGTTTCTATAATAGCATAAGCTATATTTTTCTCAGTATGCATAAATTCAATAGTATGACTAATGGCTATATCCTTAAAGTATGACAACTTATACAATATGCACAACTATTTTACATCACTTTCATTACATGGATCATATCTACAACCAACAATCCCATCATTTTCAATAAATGTCATTCTTTTTTGTCCATTCTCAACAATGTAATCACCTATTATTAGCGATGGCACTTCACAATTCTCTTCTTGACCATTGAAACATGTTTTTTGTCGATGATATGGATGATCCATTTTAAGGTAAGCACGATGCCCACAATAAATACACATATGAAAACTTCTTGAAGGCCTCACAAAATCCTTAAAGTTTCAAGTAGGAAATCCATGGTATCCATGAACAGAGAGACCAGACAATGTGCCATATGTAGAAAGATCATGAATCATAAACAATAAGGAAGATCTTAAAGTGAATTTGATTGAAAGACCATCCCTTAAAGATTGAATTTCTTCAATTCCTTTCCATAATTCCATTACCTCATCATATAACGGCTCTAGATAAGCATCTATTGTATTTGAAGTCACACTTTTCTTTCTTGGTATAATCAATGATAACATTAAGAAAAATGGTTTAGTTGCTAACCATGGAGGTAAGTTATAATTTATTAGAAAAAATGGCCAAGTTGACCATTTTTTACTTTGATCTGAGAATGGGTTCACCCCATCTAGAGCCAAATCCAACCTTATATTACAAGGATCTTGAGAAAAATTAGGCCATCTGTTATCAAATTCCATCCACTTCTTAGAATTAGACACATGCCATTGTTTTCCATCAGTGCTCTTATTTTTGGCATGCCACTACATAAGTTCAACAATGTCTCTGCACCTATACATTTAGAGTAATTGTGGGATTATCAGAAAGTGGAAAAGAACCTTTCTAGGAACCACAGCTGATTTCAACTCTTGTCTAGATACCTCACTTCATGACATTTTAGAAATTCACTCTCATTTGCAAGATTTTTGCGAAATAATACACAACCATTATCACATATGTGGATGGTTTCATAGCCCAAGCTGAGCTTACTGATTTTTCTTTTTACATTGACTTTGTTTTATTGGAAATGTGGAGTCAGCTAGTAACAATTAACTTAATAATGCCAATAACTAATTTACACTCTCATTTATCTAACCATGTACCACTTGCAAGTTAAGAATTTAAAGTATTGTTTTCAAATGACTTAACTTGCAATTAGTATAGACAGGCTTTAAATCATCCTCCATTGACTTGGTCCAATCATCATTTAGACCCTCATTCAATATTCTATCAACTTCAAACCCTTCGTCAAACATTTCTACCTCTTCATCTATGTTTGGTGCCACTTCACCTATGTTTGTTGCCTCTTCATCTCTCATAGTCTGAAATTCTATCATATCTTCATAATAATTGTGAGCCCAAGGGCTTATACCACTATGCCCATTCTTATCATATGTCGATAAATCATATTTCTTTTTTTCACCTTTCCACCAAGACAATTTTTACATGGACATGGATATTTGTCAATATACCTCTCATCAACTACTCTCTCATCATATGCATGATATTGATCAGTAGTCAACCTTTGACTCTGATCCATCTATAATATTGTGCATTCCAGTATTAATTTAGTTTTTGATTTAAAGAAAAAAAAACATAAATCTGAAAATAGAGAAGCCAAAACATTGTTGAAAGTAGTCACTTTTAGTAGAGACCATAACAGAAAGAAGATGATATAATGGGTCATTGTTTTGAGATCTATCTTACATTCATTTGAAGTTTACTTATTGAGAATGGAATATGCCTATTTTTCCCATCAACTTACTTTTGGCAACGAGGGTTTCAAATTACCTCTAAATTCACTACAGAGGGCTTCGCTAACTTCAAATTTGTTGCAACAAACCCATAATTCCTTTCCCACCTTTTCAAAAGTCTTCAGGTCCTATCCAAACAAGATTTATTGCCCATGCAAGTGATTCAATACCTATCCATGAGATTAACAAACATCAACAACAATCCAATTTCATTCCCATGCCAACAATTATACATTTTACAAGTTGTCTGACTTATAAATATAGACAAGTTATGTAAACCACTAGATAAATAACATTAAAAAAAAAAAAGAAACAGGGTATGGAGATTCATGAACATATAATAAGAAGTGGATATTAGTATATTTTGTTGTGACAAACACTCTTCTAAACATGTATGCAAAATGTGGCAGCTTAAAGATGACGCGTAATGTGTTTGAAAAAATGTCTAACCCATATGTAATCTCTTGGATTAACATGATTGTTGGATATGAACAATAATTTGTTGATGGAGCCTAGAGTTTCTTTATAGAAATTCCTCAAAGAGATGTGGTTGCATGAAATTCCATGATTACCGAGTTTTTGCATAATGGGCTTCTTAATGAAGCCCTGAAACTCTTTAAGTAGGGGATAGAGTATGAGTTAATCTTGATGTGAGTTGAGATGAGGGTCCTAAGATGAAAAAACTTCTATTGTAGTCATTGTCATAACAGAGGAGCCAAGTCAATATATACTTCCAACAATGAATAATCTTAAGCAAGAACATGTTTATTTAGAGATCATTTCTTCAAACAAGAACCTAGTAATGGAAAATGACAAAGAACATTGTAGACTTGTAAGGGATACAAAGGTGGATGATTTTAATATGATGGATGTTGAAAACACAAATATAAGAAAAGAAGAACAAGAACAAAGACATATTCTGGAATTAGCACAATTAGATAATAAGGGTGTCAAAGAAACATAGGAAAATGAGGTGACATCTAACCATGCCTTGATGGATTCTAAAAAACTAGAGAAAAAAGAAAAATTCACTAAGAAGAATACTGCTACTTCAAATGGGAAAAGAGCTAAAGTCCCCCATAAGGGAACACCCATTCCATCAAAAACACCATCCAATGTTACATCTAGGACATCAAAAGTTCAGGTTTCATTAGGGCCTACCAATTCTATGAGGGGTCTTCCAAAGGTTTTAGCAAAACTAGATAGTGGTTTTGTGATTAGGAAGGAGGCTAATGTGGATGTGTTATCGGGAGATCCTAAAGAAGAACTCTACACAAAAAAGAGTATCAAAATTATCCTTTAGATTTAACAAAATGAAAATACCTAAGAAATTTAATAATATTTTTTGAATCACCTTATCTCCACAGATATTGAAATTAGAAATCCAAAGTAACTCATAGTTAACCTTTGTCTATGTTTAAACGTTTTATGACAAGGAATAGCGTGAGTGATTGTCCTTGGAAAAATGCAATGCAAAGAAGGGATTGAGCATTCTGGAAAACAATGATAAGATATATACATAATGGAAAGGGAAGTGGGGCTAAAGAATTAGTCAAGGTGACAAAATAAGAATTTCCCTCAAACTTATAGTACATATTTTCTAGTTTCCTGCATATATTTTTGTGGCCCAAACTATATATATTTCATATAGAGCATTAAACATGATTTTTTCAAGTTATCATATCAAAAAATTTAAACTGAAAAGCATGCAACAAATTGTAATGATGCCATTCTTGTTGTAAGACATGCATACCAATACCTAACAAACATCATCTAACAACACAAGGAATTGATTGCATTTGTACACCAATGTAGGCTATATCCAAAAAAGAAAATGAATATTACTGCCATAACAAGCATTTCAACAATAAGATACAAATACCTAAAAGTAAACAAAATATTTTTGTTTTTTAGTGACTTTTGATAATTTATTATTTCATGTGAGACTTCTAGGATAATCTAAATAGTATTGAAGCTTATCAACATCTTCCTTAAACCAGTAAACTTAAATATTATGTAGATGATTCTAGAAGACTCACTTGAAAATGAAATTTTATAGTCAACTAATGGCGATGCAAGAAATAGAGTGACTAGCTATATTTGAGAAAAAGTAAAGAAGGGACAAAGTGTCATGGAATGTAATCATTATAGGATACCAAATGCAAAGGGTGACAAGGCTGGAAATATTTTTTAGAAAATGAAATTAGATTGTTTTCAGTCTATCCAGTACACCTTTGCTAGTTGTCTCAAGCATGTGAAGCACTAGAGGCACTAAAATTGGGAATAGGGATTCATAGTGAGAGTTAAAAAGCCAGATTTGAAATTATTATCTTTGCAAACATGACATGGCATAGAATATACTCCAAATGTTTGAAAGTTAAAGATCCAATTTGAAATTCCCACAACACAAAAGACATTGACAATGGAAAATAAAAGTTGGTTGCATAGAAGGTTGAAGGGGTTAAGGATAAAGACATTAGCATGACAGGTAGTTCTGTGTCAAGGATCAAACCAAAATATCCATGACATGCTTCATTGAGCACTGGTCATGAATCAAAGGACAAAGCAATCAAAGCATCAAAACTTGATCGAAAAAAGATTATAATGCCTATTGAAAAGGGAAAGAGGGAAGCCCCACCAAATGCCTAAATTAAGCGTGATATGAAAGACAATGCAGGATTGGCTTGCTTAATTGTAGATGTAGCTATAGCCTGATTAAGTTGATACAAAATTGTAAGTTTCTTGTCAACCTATGAAAATAGAGTCTAAGAATTCATACATTGCTTCCCCACATTTTATGTGGTATGCACTCTACATCCTATTTGTTCCATCAAACATTTGAAGGTATTTTTTTAAGCTGTCAAAGGAGTGGTAGAGATAATCAATTGCTCAAAGGGCCCAAGGGTTTTTGAAGTGGCAACAATATCCACTGATAGGGGGCCATCCACCCTGTGTCTTAAGTTGTCAAAGGTTTTTGAAGTGGCAGCAATACCCACCAATAGGGGGGCCATCCACCCCGTGTCTTAAGTTGTCAAAGGTTTTTGAAGTGGCAGAAATACCCACCGACAAGGGGGTCATCCACCCTACATCTGGTCAGCCCTGTCGATGTAGGGTATGGTAGGTTGTGGGGGGGAGGGGTGGGGTCTGCCCCTCCCAAAAAAAAACTTAAATATGTTTAATTTCGATTGTCTTAATTTGAGATAATGTAAAATAAAAAATATAACTTAAATATGTTTAAGATAAAATTAGTATTTTTTCTTAAATTATCATCTTAAAGGGCCCCTCTATGTAGTAGTGAATTGTTGTCTTATTATTTCAGAATATGCTTTGGTTGAACTATAATATGTTAAATTCCTCTTTATTTTGAAGCAATTCTATTTTATCCTCATTTATTTGGAAATTGTTTTGGAAAATCCAATAGTGAAATGTAATGTTCTTGTAATCATTGTGTTGCTCCTATTCAAGACCACCTACTTTCAAGATTAAGATTAACACGAACAAGCCTTGTTATGAATTCCTGGTTTCAAAATAATCTTGGATAATATAGTAAATTCACCTATGCAATGAGCAATCATTCTTAACACAATAAAAAATGGTCTGATCGCATAAAGATTTGAAAAGTAAAATTAATTGAAACCATGGAAAGTGACTTACCACAAGATTCTGCACAAATCATGTCTGATGCAGAAAAATGGGCAGAGGTTACCATCCCAAATCAAGCGTCGCACTTTCACTTCTCCATTTTGGCGGGCTGCCTTGAAAATAAGGTTTCAACTTTCACTTTGATATTTAGTGAGTTATACCTGAAAATAAGTTTTTGACTTTCTTTTCTCCATTTTGGCGAGCCACAATTGAAAATAAGGTCTTGACAAAGGTTTTATAGTATGTTTTATTAAAATGAAAATTATGGCCAAGATTTTAATAATGAGCGCATTTTGACATGTTAAGTACATATATAAAATTATTACTAGTAGTTGCACCTTGGTGTGCTATAGGTATGCCAAAGAGGTATGAAAGGTCAATTAGAAAAAAATTTGGTGTATTTTTTTAGATATATGTGTAGTACATGAGGTCAATTGGTAGGTCATTTAGCAAATGATTTTGTTTATGTAACAAAGGTCTCAATTAGCATTCACTCAATAAATATAGATTTTAAATAAAAATTTTCATTAGAAAAAAAAATATATTGGTAATAGTAAATTTATTATAGGAGTTCAATTTATTTTTTCTCTATCCACCTCTATATCTTATCTATATCTCCCTATCCATTTTATGTCTTTCTCTCTCTATATCTTATCTCTATCTCTATTTTATGTCTTTCTCTCTCTATAAGTTTGTTTGTCTATATCAAATGTCATGCTACCTTGATCATAACTCCCCAGGGACAAATACCATTCTTGGATTTTTGTCATAAAACAAGTAATCAAAAGTTAGTTTTTCTTTACTCTCTATCTCTCTTTCCCTTTCTATCTCTCTTGTATTATCTCTCTCTTTTCTATTTGTTTCTCTTTCAATATTTCTCTCCATCTATATCTCTATTCCTCTTTATCTCTCTACCTCTATATTTCTTTGTCTCTATCTCTTTATTTTATTTTTATCTCCATCTTTATCTCTTCTATTATAATTTAACTAATTTATATAATAATACTTGTAAACTATTTGTAATATCATTGTTTTCCTCCAGTAAATGTAGAGTATGTAAAATTATAAGTAGCTTAGTATATATTTGAGAATTGTATGCATATTTATCTTCCACACTACATAGTTGGGCCCTTTGAGGAGTTGGGTATTCAATTTAGAAGAAACTTCAATGGGAATCACCATACAATGTTCATCAATTGCTCCATGATCCTTGAAGAGGATTTTTATACATATTCAAATCAAAACTGACCTTCCAACCGACTCCAATAGCTTTACAAGTTCTTAGACTCTTCATATTCCCTAAAACTACATTTTGACAACATTTGGTTTACAACATTTACATCTTTTTGTGTAACTTTTAACAACTTGACACCTACATTACTAAACCACCCAAATACATGATAAATGGTCTTATAAGACCTTATTTACCATAAAATGGATTCAAAACACCTTAATCCACCATTGACACAACTAAAGCACCAATTGACCACATCTTCAAATGAACATATTTGTACTTAAGGGATTATGTCCTCTTGCACCACCTTACTTGTAGCAAACATTCCATTTCAATATCCTTGTATGTTTGGAACACAAGATGTAGAAAAAAAAGTTGCAGCATGGAAAACACATAGGGTTGTCCCTCACTTCTCAAATCTTGTTGAAAGAAAACACTTTCTATTATGCAGACTATAACAAAATAGTGTATTGAAGTTCACCTTCATATATTATAACAACCCTTACTTGCAACAAACATTCTATTTCAATTTCCTTATATGTTTAGAAGATAATATGCAAAAAAAAAGTTGCAGCATGGAAAACACACAGGGTTGTCCCCCACTTTTGAAATCTTGTTCAAAGACAACACTTTCTGTTATGTAGCCTATAACAACAAAATACCATGGTTGGAGAGAAAAGAAGTGGCCAATAATCTACCTACAAATGGAACTTGCATATTGCTCTTATTGAAAATCAACTTCATATTATATAACAATGCCAACTTGCAACAACATTCCATTTCAATATCATAATATGTTTTGAACATAAAATGCACAAAAAAGTTGTAGGATCCACAACACAGAAGGCTGTCACAATTTTTTCAAATATTTTCAAATTTGACATAAGAAAATTACAATCCACATTTTATATTGCTAACACTGAGAACTACATCAACCATTTACAAAGAGGTATAATCATTGTGTTCTCAGCATCTGGAAGGATTTTTCGCACTCTGATTGTCAAGGTGGTATTAACAACATACAATGTTGGCACCCCATAATTCACATGTAGCAGCTAGAATAAGGGTCTCACACAATGGATCTCAAACCTAATAATGTGGTTGAATTTGAACACGGCTAGCAACCATTCCTCCATAGGACCCATGTGATAACTAATTTGAGATCCCCTCTTGAGGAATCTCATAAACCTCATGCTCAGTTGGTCTGTAAGATTTTTCTTGCGTATGATTACTGTTGGTTGAATGCACACCTTCCAGATGCATCCAGCTAGGAAAAGGTCTCAAATTTCTTAGTAAAGAGACATGGGCCAATCACATAAATTTCTAGATTGTAATATTGAACCTCCATGCCCATTTTTTCCCATACACCAAACATGCTATTAAAGAATTTAGCATAATTATGATAGTTGAAATCGACATGGTTTGGTCCTTTTCTATTAATTCTACTTATCATGTTTTCTAGCAACCTGTACGGGAGCCTAAATTCCTAAATTCAAGCAAGAATATTGCATGGAAGATATGGGTGGTAGTTGGTCAACCAACTAGCCACCCATGACCAACTAGCCACCCATGCCATGAACTATTTGACATCTTGCATACAACTACAACAAGTATTGAAATGCCTGAAATGAAAGAGAAAACAACTTTTTCAGAATGTACACGTACATTCTCTAATTAGAAAGACATTGTACATGCAATGGAAACAATGAAAAGAAGTGAGCAAAGTGGAATATATAGATAATTTATTCACTGAAGATATTGTACCTATTCTTCAGAACTTAACGAAGCACCATGTGTAGTACCTCTAATGGGCATATGACAATGCATGACTAGAACAACATGAATAACAATTCCTGAAATGAAAGAAAACAAAAAATTCAGTAGAGACAACAACATTATCACCAAAATTACACCACTTACTCTTCATTGTTTCTTGTTTTTGAGCTTTTCCAAACTTCCAAGACCATGTGAACATCTGAATTATGATTTAAAAAAGCAATATACACACTTACAAAACAACAAACATCAAAATTCTTGTTACTGCACTCAAGTTACCTTCTTTTCACCTTGAAGTCATATTTCTCAAATCAACAAATCCATCAAGTTATCCTTTTCAACTTCTACCAAGCATAGAGAAATCTGTAACAACATAAAAGAGACAAGTTTCAAGTATCAACTTCCTTTCTTTTCTATGTTCTATCAAACTCTCTATTTTTAGTAGTCAAACCACCATTCTTGCACATTGGACTTAGATTTCCAAATCAACAAAGTAACAAATTCTTCCCACTAAACCTTGTACAAATCATCCTTTTGATAGAATCAACAAAAAAAACACTTGTTGTGTAAAATATAAGGGAATCAATACACATTCATTACATTGCACATCTTTCTAACTGAAAGCATTACTTCACATTGCATAACTAATAACTACATGCTTATAGATGACAATATGTCAATTACAATATAGTTATTTACAAATTCAACCTAAGTAGTTATATAGTTACTTCACATTGCATAACTACTAACTATGGGCAACTTCCAATTGCATTAGCTTGTCATGGCATTCAAAGAGACCACATTTTTTTGAGGCATTTTTTCCAAACAATTCACTACCTTGTCTATGCTACCACATTTTTCAGACATGCCTACCAAAGCATTTTATGAAATAGTTCACGACCTTGCTAGTATGGCACAAAACCTAAAACAGGTACTTTCGAACAAGCTATGGATGCTTGGAAAAAATGTGTCAAAGCATAATAGTAAGAAATAGCATAGACAAGCCAAAGAATTGTTTGAAAAAATGCATGAAAGAATGAAATTCCATCACCATGAGACCACATTTCTTTTAGGTGTTTTTTAAAATAGTTCAATGCCTTGTCTATGCTACGACATTCTTCATACATGTCTACCAAAGAATTTTATCAAACAGTTCATTGCCTTGCTGGTATGGCACAAAGCTTAAAACAGGCACTTTTGAACAAGCTATGGATGCTTGGAAAAAATGTGTCAGAGCATAATAGTAAGCAATAGCATAGAAAAGCCAAAGAACTATTTGAAAAAATGCATGAAAGAATGAAATTCCATCATCATGAGACCACATTTCTTTGAGGCATTTTTTTAAACAATTTGGTGCCTTGTCTATGCTACAACATTTTTCATACATGTCTACCAAAGAATTTTATCAAACAGTTCATTGCCTTGTTGGTATGGCTAAAATCCTAAAATAGGTACTTTCGAACAAGCTATGGAAGCTTAAAAAAAATATGTCAATGCATAATACTAAGCAATAACATAGAGAAGGACCGTGTGCAATATGCTTACCTACACATGAAGGTTTGGTGAACTATGCTTGTGCAATACTTAGTAAGTATTGAAGAAGCACTAGAGTGAAGGCACGTTGGCGGACATCAACCTGTCACCATAGCCAAATTTTTATAAGGAAGCATGGTATTGCATGTAACGCCTGCCTCGAAACCCTAGAGAATGTTACAAAAAAAACAAAAGCAAACTAATTTTTTTTAAAAGTGTAATTAAACAAGTAAACTACACTTACACAAACATTCTCTAAGGTATGCGACAACGCTATTTACAATACCCATTACTAACAAAAGTAACTAAACTTAACTTAAGATTAATACTCATGAATTAAAGATCATACATCTATCTACATTAAAATATATCCCATAAAATGTAAAGTACAATAATGATCCATTCATACATAGTGTCCATTCAATTACAATTACTTCATAGATTTCCAAATGAGATGGTATATATAAAAGTGTTACAATTACATAGTATAAATATTCTCCTCGAATACAATTGAGAAGTGATTCAATTACAAATTACAAGGTATCCAACAGATAGAAGAGAGAGAACATGAAAGAAATACAAAATCACTGGTACACATGAGCTTTCCAATCATGAAGTACTCATCATCATGAACAAGAACTGGGGACCCAATGGTGTAAGGTGCACGTTCCACCCAACCATTTGGTACCTGAAGGACCAACCCCCGTGCTAGGAGATAGTAAAAGAGCTTCCTAGGAAAAACCTACAACCTCTAGACATAGACAAAAAAAATATTAAACTACACAAGTACGAAGTTACAAAATGGTTACAATGCTTCCAGATAACAATGATTAACTACACAATACAACACACTGACTCATGTCTGTCATAAGAGGAGTATCATCATAGAGTTGCATGGGTTACCTTAGCATATCTTCCTAGGCTCTGGCCCCCATCTTGCGTTACCTTGGTGACCTCTTACGATACCTAGCCCCAACATGCAATCCAATGCGGAATCGACTATCTTTCCAAAAAACAAGATATCAATCATGTCATTCTAGGCCTTCTCGTCTCATCCCAAGTCTTTACTAGCCCTTGAGTCCATGAGCGAGGCATTGAATAAGTTAAGTGTTTAAACTACCATTTTTCCTTAACATATTTAATTAAGTTATCACTTATTAAACCCTAAGTGAGTTACCTTGGTGCCCCTTTGTGTGACAAACCCCCACAAAGAGCCACTCTCTTACTGACAACACATGGTTCAAATCCACAATACCCTGGGTAGACTAGAAGCACAAAACTGATAACAAATATCAACTTAAAACAATGTACAACACAACCTGTTTGTAGAATCAGGTGACCATACTTGATAAAATACCATGTGCACAATCCAAGTTACTCAAAAGCCAAACAAGTAAACTCAAAAGCCAAACTAACTCAAGTTACAGCCACACCACAAAGGAGACACATCTGGAAGTCTTACATAAACAATCATTCAATTTTCCCCAACAATGAGAATGAGAGAAACATAATTTTAGAACGATTTCAAGCAAAAGATAAAATCTAATATTAGGATATTCTAAATCCAATTAATTCAATAATACATTGTTTGCAACCACCCAAGGTAAATAAATTACATATTGCATGCGAACAATTAAAATAATACCTTGATCAGTTATTTCTAATTCGAGACAATTTCATTCATAGGATAAGAACAAATCATAACTAATTGTTTAACTCTATAATTCCTCAATTATACATTATATGAAATTAACTAATCTTATTATAAATTCGTTTGCAACGAATAAGAAAGATAAATAATAAAAAATGCTTTCTTAAAAATTTCGTTCCATTTGAAGAAAATAATCATTTCCCTTAAAATCATTCTCTTATTAAATAACTACTTGAATATTTGTCAAACAATAATAAATTATTGGTGAAGGGGATATTAATTTATTTAAGAACATATAAATTCTCTATTAATTAAATATTCATTTAAATAAAAACGCTTTTCTACATAAATTTAATATCCATTTCTCATGTTTAAATATTCATCTATTAAACCATGCGCATATTATCCATTTTCCTTAATTACACAAAATGATCAAAATCAATTTTTGAATAAAAAGATTTTATTATAAAATCAATTTTTTTACATCTAATAAAATAATCTTAAATTGATTATATTTAAATATAAATATATGCTTAAACATATAAATATTATTTAAATATATAATTATATTTTCAATTTAACTTCCATCTCATTAAAATAACTCAAATATTTTCCAATTAAATACAAATAAAATCTATATATATATAATATATATATTCTATTAAAATAATATATATATATATAAAATATATATACATATATTTATAAATTACAAAAAAACACTTAAATAAAATAAAATTTAAAATATATAATATACATATTATATATAATATATAATATACATATAATATATAATATATAATATATAAAATATATATTATATATTATATTTAATTTTATATATCAAATATTAATTAAATATAAATTCAAAAATAAAATTAAAAAACAACTTTTTTTTTAAGCACCACCCCCCAACATAGGGAGACGCACTAGGCTATGCCTAGCCTCCCCTGAGAGTGGGCAGGGTCTGTGGTAGCTCCCCAGCTCGGAGCTGCCACCACCACCCTCACAAATTGCCACCCCCATTCTATTTTTATTTTTTAAATAAATTTAAAATTAAAAATTCCTGTTCTATTTCCAAAAATTCTTTTGACATAATTATTTTTTATGTAAAAATTTTTTAATAGAAAATTTCCTAGCATAAAAAAATTCATATATTCATATATAAATAACTTTTATATATATATATATATATATATATATATATATATATTTCCATTTTACAGCCAAATTGGGAAAGTTTTCTAAGAAAAAACTACAACAAAATAATTTTCAAGCATAATTTGATGATTTCAATTTTTGGAGATTTCCAAATCCAACACAGAGGTTTTCAAAATTTTCTTTTGTTTCTCTTTCCATTTTCTATTGTTAAAATCTGATTTGCCAAAATTTCTATTGTTTTCTATTTTATGAGAATTTCTCCATTTTTCCATAGAGTTTTTCAACAACTCACAACAGGCTTTCAAAAATTTAAAATCTAAAACTTCTAAACAATAAAGCAGTAAAGAACTTGTGTTCTGAAGTCTGAAAAGATACAGTTTGATGTTGTGTTTCCTTGCCAATTCCAATTTCCAGAATTTTATTTCAAAATCTTCACTTCCAAATCCAAGAATGTATATAAAATACAAGAAAACCTTCCTCCATTTTAGCAACCAAAAATTCCCTGATATTTTTCCTCTTCCAAAAATAAGTATCTCCCTTTTTATTTTTCTTCAAATTTAGTCAAATTTCTCAAAATATCAAGATATTTTCTTTTTCCAAAAATAAATATCTCCATTCCTATCCTCAACACTTAGTCAAAATTTAAAAAAATATCTTCTTTTCAACCATTATAATATTTTCTCATGCATTTTTAAGATATTTTTCCTTTTAATACTTTAAAACAAAATTTAAATTTCAAAATAGATTTAAATCATTTAATCTAAAAAAATATCTTCTTTTCAACCATTATAGATATTTTCCCATGCATTTTAAGATATTTTTCCTTTTAATACTTTAAATAAATAAATACATTTCAAAATAGATTTAAATAATTTAATCTATGCACTTTACAAAATACAATTAAACTATTCAGTTAATAAATTTAATAGATTAATTTATTTACTCCACAACTAAATTTATTTAATTAAATTATTTACTTAATAAATAAATTTAACTACAAAGATTAAATTACTTTACCAAATAAATTAAATTTAGTTAATTAAATTAAATTAAAAGCTTTTAACAACTTTACTCTAAAATAAATAAATAACATTTAAAACATACAATCATTAATTTTCACATATAATCCCCACCGATAACAAATTATCAAAACACCAAAGATGACATGACTCAACATCATACCAGACACAAATTGACGACACACTATGACAGGGTTGTGGTTTGACAAGGGAACCCCAGTACTATCTTCCAATCAACAAAACCATTGGGATATGGACATGCTCAAACCTGTGAAACCAGGTGGAGACGATGTCATGTACCTGCAATCCTGTAATCAAGACGAATGTCGAACATGCATAAAACTTAGCAGACACACCGTGAAGAGAAATTACAGAATCACAGAGTGCTCAAATGTGAGTGATGTAATCCCATCTCCTTCACCAATACAATCACATCAAGACTGACAAAAGTAAAGCATCATTAATCAACAAATAAGTATATATCAATATCAACAACTATGCTAATCAAAAGCATAACATAAAACATAACATCCATATAGTGCATCATCACATCATAGTATAACATCCACATCGCTCTACAACCAGCGATCATAAGACAATAACAAATATCAAGGTCTATCATAGTAAAGGTATTGTCTAACGCATATACAAATATAAACACATAATAGTAATGACTGGAGGGGCACTACATTGCATAAGGTCATACCAAAAATTTGACTTACGTACGCATAGTTATTAAATTCGAACCATACCTTCCATTGGGTACACACTCGTGAAAGACAATTGTCGGCGAGGACTCCTTTCCCTAGATTGGAATGCTGAAGTGAACAAAAAAGGCCAAAAAAGAAATCATAAAGTTTATGATGTGGTACAAGCACATATTAGAAAAAGAAATCTGCAATACCATTTCCTATTACAATATAGAAATTGAAATGGGTTTTCTCATAGTCACTTGTATTGGATGTTGTATCCTCTACCACATCCATAACAACTGCGTTTGAAGTCTCACATTGCATATTGAAATTCATATTCAAGCTATTGTTCGTTGAGAAGGGAAAGGAGTCATCCATAAGGGTTCGGTGATTTGACTATTCTACAACACACTTTGTATGTCGGGTTGCACGTTGATGATGATCCCTTCTTGCACTAAACCATGGATGCATGCAAATGGTGCTAGTTGTAGCTTCATCGGGATCAAGAATGAATTCAAATTTCAATGCATTTGATTGTCGTAGGTCCTATAGAAACCTATCCACACATTGTGTGAATGATTGCACTTGTTGTAGACATTATGGCGGTGTACGCATCACTTTGTTCAAGAGTTCGTTTGTGTCATTCCAAGGAGACATTTTCACCGCATGTTCATCATATACATGAGTGCTAAAGGGGTGAGAACATTAGGATTGTTTTCTTCTACACTCTCCTATGACATTGTCTCATTCAAATCTATCCCTCTATCAATTGGTTGACCTCCCTCATCTAAATGACCACACAGAAGAAACTTGTACTAGGTTGTAGAAAATGCAAAACACAATTGACTCCCATAAAGTAATGCAATTCGAATTGAAATTCACTTACCATGGACCACCCATTCAATGGTAGATGATCTTTTAATCAAGTCAACAACCTTGAGGACATGTTTGCAAGTGTTCCCCTACAAAATCCAAGGGCAATCACAAACAAAAAAGTGGTCCCCAAATTTCCAAACAAGCTAGTGGTCTGGCCTACTTTGAATTTTCACCCAGTACCATCTAGGATTTGTTTCATCGGGAATACAGTGATCATCTATAATTGTCTTGGCCCACTCCAAACTAGATCACATATTTAAAGGCTTTTAGCTCATCAAAAAACCATAATGCTGCAAATTTTCCTTTTGCTGATAGAATGGTTCCATTTTATACACAAACTATGTGTAATACAAATAGTCCATTCTCCTAGTGCATTTTTTAGAACGATCACACAAGTACCGAGTTTTGAGTGTGTGATTGTACAAATCAATGGCTGCATTTGTATCCTTGTTGGCATGTGGGAAAAGTCTACAATTTTTTTTCCCACATGGTTACAAAAAAGAAAAAAATCCAATATTCAAGTAAACCACAACGTATTAGAGGTAACATCAAACAATGCGAATGGTGTGAATCCTTCCTGTGAGGTGAGAAAAATTTTCAACTCACTAATTCGACCTTCTCCTTTGCACCAGGTCTTGTTGAAGTACTCTAAAAATTGGGGCTGATCATTGAACTCCTAAAAGAATGAGTTCAATAGCTGATTGACACTATCTTCACTATCACTGATTGCGATCATGATCGTGCCAAGTCTGTAGAGGATGTCCATTGCCCTTTCCTTGGCTATGTACTTATATAAATTCTTTAGCCAAGCCCTTTTGAAATTCCAAAGGCACAAAATCACACGACATTGAAAGACATCCCTAATAGACAATACAAACAATATTGTTTATTGCTCATCTGCAAATGAGAAAGGTATACAAATGAAGAAAGGGATGCACATACTGTATGGCTTGGATTTCTGTAGTTGCATCATTGGTAAAAAATGCATTGATTTCCCAGTCAGGTTTGGCTCTTCTTCCACGGTGATGCAATTCACATAGCCACGCAAAGATGTTCTCAATGGGTATGTGTAGGATCATCATGGAAAAAACAAGCCCTTAAGTGGCAAAACATTTAGAAAAAATAGAATTAGGAAACTTGACATTAAAAATTGAATAAGTTACCTATATTATTTCAAAAATATGTAAGAATAAAATCTGTAGCAAATTGAATATGGTTTCTAAACTACTAGGTTTTTAAAAAAAAATAAAATCTATTTGGTAAAAATTTGAAATTTCAATGTAGTAGTACTTAAATTTCAAGGGAAAAATATGAAGCAGGTGTTTGTCTGACCACCCTAAACACAATAAAATGATAATATTTTTTATAAGATTTTAGATATAAGTAGAGGACTCATGTCCCAATGTGATGCATACTTTTTGTAATTTTTTGTTTTTTTCCAAGTAATTAATTATGATTTTTATTGCAACTTTTAAAAAATATAAAAACTCATATGTCTGACCACCTTAACTTGGTCAAAAATTAATGAAATGGGTAAGTGCACAAAGTTGAGTCCACGAAATGTGGAAGTTTTTTCCCTTAACCAAAAAATTGAAATCGACATCGAGGAAATGGGATCCCGATTTAATAAACGGGATCCCAATTTTTAAAAATCGAGATCCCGTTAAGGTTCGGGATCCCGAGCCTGAAACAAAGTGGGATCCCACTTTTTAAAAATTGGGATCTCGTTTCCCATTGGACTCCGAACCAATGGAAATAGAACGGGATCCCGATTTATAAGAAACAGGATCCCAATTTATAAAATACAGGATCCTGATTTATAGATAACGGGATCCCGAGTTCTATTCATCAGGATCCCGTTTTATACTGTTATTTATTTAAAAAAAAATAGTTTTCACTGCTCTGCGGACGGGACCCTGAGTGTTGGCGACAACGACCCCACGACCAGCTACAGGTACCCCACCTAAACGCCATTTTTTTGCATTTTTTTATTTTGAATTGAAATTTTGAAAGAAATAAGTTAATTTAACATTTTATTTATTTATTTATTTCATGTTTTAATCATTTTTTTAACTGTTATAGTAGAATTCAATAATTGTAAAAATAGACGAAAACTTGCAATAAAACCTAAATGTTTTTTAATAAAAATGAAAAAAAAAACCTTGAATTGTGTTTTAGAAATAAAATTTAACTTTTAAATCTTAAATTGTTCAATTGTTACCCAAAAAGATTTTTAAAACCCTAATTGGAAACAAAACAAAAATTGCATTTCAAACCCTAGAAATTGAAATGAAATAAAACCATTGCATTTACAACCAAATCGAAAGCTTTTTTGAAACCCCTCAATTAAAATCAAACAAAAATTGAATTGAAACTCCTATTTGAATTGAAACAAAAAATTCATTAAAACCAATTGTTTAAAATTGAAACCCAAATTGAATTGGAACAAAAAAATTTGGTAAAACCCTAAATTGAATCAACAAATCATTTTGATTTTGAAAACTAGGTACTCTTTAGCTCAAAAATCATTCAGATTGCTTAAATGTTTTAAATTTTATTTGCTTTGTATGGAAAAAATGATATATATTAAACTCTTTAGTTGTGCAATTTTAAATTATAATTATATTAGAAATCAATATGTTAAAGAATGGTTAAAATTCATAAAGTTTATCTTGATGTTTGTTCTGCAAATTTAGTTAACAAATTGTGAAATCTAAACACGCATAATCGACATTCCAATGACACTAACTTCGTAAGTCTAATATGCTGGTACACCCAAACTTCATCCCAAGTTTGCTAAACCCTAGACCCTAAACTATAAAATCTAAACCCATAACACTAAAGCATTTGAAATTTATGAACCCTAGACCCTAATCTTCCATTGGACATACCTAAAATTATGTAGGTTCAATGTCAAGAATGGGTCTATTTGGTAGATTTATGAAAACTATTTTGAATATCTAGAATGCCATAAAAGTATAATTATAGCAATTCCAATTGGAAACACTTGGGTACATATATATCGTATGAAATTTAAATCTAGGAAGGTGTCTATCATATAGGCGAGTTGATAATACATGGAAAGAGGTTTGTATGTGAATATATGTATTAAGAAAAACATAACACATGACCTCTAACATAGCACATGACCTCTATAGGATTTTAAGATGAATCCCGATAATAATCCACCCATCCCTCAATCATAATGGACTTTTTAGCAATTAAGAGAGATTCAATTCTAACCATAAAATTACCTATATTTTGATACTATATAGATTTATGTGGAAGGATAGAAATGCATCAATAAGGAGACCAAGATGGAACCATTTAACACCTACAAGGTACACCTATTACATGGGAAAGGGAGGGAAGTACATCAAGATAGCTTGGAGGAACTACATGCCATTATTACAATTTAGAGATCTAGAGGATGATTCATATGTTAAAATATAATTTATATTATTTAATATATTATATTTAATATAATATATTAAATAATATAAATATTTAATATCATAAAATATAATATAAGATTACAATTAAGGATAGGTAATGTTACAATTTACTTGGGGTTTTAATGACGATTAGGCTTAAGATTCAATTAGGTTTGTAGTAAAATAGTTAGGTTACAATTAGGAATATATAATAAATATTAATATAATTATAATACAAATATAAATTAATTTAAATATAATATAATATAGGAATACATTTAAGATTACCTAGTAAAGGTTATAATTTAATTAAGTTTCAATTAGGCTTGCAATTCAATTAGGATATGGTTAGGGGTGGGGATCATTTAGCATTCTATTATTGTTAGAGTATGGGTTACATTTAAGATTATTGTTATTTTTGTGATATGTATAGATTGATTCTTTTTTAGAATCATGTTAACTTCTTTTTATTAGAGGGGTAAACACTTTTGACCCAGAGTTAGATGGAACCAACGAGGCTATAGTATGGCTAAATTTGGACCTCACTAGACATCTAGATCCCCTTAAGCCATCCTATCACCTTAAATCATAAATCAATTTCTTAAGGGGTCCCAATATGACAAATTTCTTAAAGGGATCAAAGAAGTTCTTAAAATTTGGTGAAGTTGCCCAAAGGCAACCAAATTTAACAATAATAAGATTGTGCAAGATTATAATATGAATGAGATTTCATGATCTAGGTTGGTCAGTTGAAACAAGAGTAGATCTCAATCAACTATTCCACAAGAAAATGTTCTTCATTAACTTGCAAGTTCATTAAATATTTCAAGGGGCACTAAAAATTTACCCTAAGTTTTGTAAACCCTAAACTCTCAACTCCCCAAAATCTAAACCATAAACACTAAACCATTCTATTTTGTCCTACCTTAACACCATAAAGTGAAATTCTTATCGCCTTAGAAATTTACATATTTCATTCCCTTATGCCATGTAATTCTGTCCTAGGATCTTACTACATGTACATCCCCTTAAGTTATCCTATTACCCTAAACCCTGAACTCTAAAGTCTAAACCCTAAACCCTAAAGCCATCATTTTTTATTAGGCTCTTAATTAAATTTGGTTGCCTTAAGCAACACCACCAAATTTCATTCCCTTATGCCATGTAATTTTTTCCTAAGATCTTACTACATATATCCCCTTAAGTTATCCTAAATCCCTAAAACCTAAACTCTAAAGTCTAAACTGTAAACCCTAAAGCCATCATTTTTTCTTAATATCTTAATGAAATTTGGTTGCCTTTAGGAAACTCCACCAAATCAATACCTTATGCCATGTGAATGTTTCCTAGGATCTTGCAACATGTGATCCCTCTTAAGCTATCCTATTACCTCCTAAACCCTAAACTCTAAAGTCTAAACCCTAAACCCTAAAGCCACTATTTTCTTTTAAAGGCCTTTAATGAAATTTGTTGCCTCAGCAATCTCACCAAATTTTATTCATTTGAGCCATGAAATTTTCTCCTAGACCTCACTAGACGTGAATCCCCTTAAGCCATCCTATCGCTTCTAAATCGTAATTCAATTTTCTTAAGGGTTCCACATGACATACTTTTAAGGGGATCAAAGAAGTTCTTAAAATTTGCAGGATCGCTGCCCAAGGCCCAAACTTTTCAAATTCTAAATAATACAAGATTCCCTAAGATTATACAATATCAATAGTTAATTGTATTTTCATTCAAATAAATAACATAGCCTTGATACATAAATGAGGCTACACAATTTTATCATTTGTATTCAATTATTTAAGGCCATTTATATTGAATGGTTTAACTTGGTATTCTAAACATGTATCTTACATCTTGAAATATAAAATCAATGCAGTTCACTCATATCTTAAAGATCACATGGATCCATTCAATAATATTCACAATCCACTCCACTCCATCCACCCCAAGAACACCTTCACCTCCACCCCCGCCCACTCCACCTCGTAACCCCCCACCTCCACCACCTAAAATCAATGAACAGGCTCATTTGCAAGCACAAATCAATGCTTCTACTATAACCATCCAAGATCAAATCAACATTATTCAAAATGAAGAATGTGTCGCACCTCCTATGAGGATGTTTGCATCTAGGATGCAAACCCTTGTTGATGCTGTCAGGGCTATGGATGGGATCATAGATGAGCATCGACAATGGCTAGAGGAGAGGAGAACTCCTAATTTTGAAAAGGAAAACACAAAGAAATGAAGATCTATGCAGTAGAGAGCCATAATAGTTTATAAATTAAAACAATGATCTTAAATAGTTATGAATTTATAATTTTGGTGAACGATGGATATTTTGTGTGATGAATTTATAAATTTGGTTCCAAATGGATATTTTAGTGACATGAATTTATGATTTTGGTTCTAGATGGATATTTTTAGTGACATGGATTTATGAATTTGGTGGAATTTATGAACTTATAATGAATAGTATATATTTTATGACTATCTACTAGATCATGATTTCTCCCTACCTAAAAAAATTGTAATATATATATGTGTGTGTGTGTGTGTGTTAGATATAAAATGTGAGATTTTGTGAATGTTTCAAGTTTCGTGCATGTATTAAAAAATTCTACACAGTTCTTAAATTTTGAAATTTGTATATGTATGTATGTATAGTTAGTTTCTAATGATTTTATAATGCGATGCAAATTATGCATCATATTTTTTATTTTAAATGTACATGTACATACATTTAATTTTTTAATTTTGTATGTATATGCCTGACAAACAATCAATGTATATATATGCATTTCAATTAAATATATGAGCTTAATATATATGTTTTCATCCTATTTTAACTCAAATATATGATCTTAATTTGTGTGCATGCACATGGACTATTTTGTATGATTTAATGCAGGTGCACATTATATCAAGCATATATCATGGATGATTTAACATCGATGATATTATCATCAATCCACCACCTCGCCCACGCCTTATCCACCTCCCTCCCTCCACCTCCACCTCCACCTCCACCTCCTCCTCCCCCTCCCCCTCATATGCCACCTCCAGCACCTATGGCATCTGATGAGGCTCGCTTGAGAGCACAAATAAATGATCAAGTCACATCCTTACAGACACAAATCAATGCTATGCAGAGTCAAGCATTGATTGCTCCACATGTGAGACGTTTTGCATTTGTAATGCAAAACGTTGTTGATTCCATTAGGATGATCGATTCTGATCTTGATAGGCATCGACGAGAGAGAGAACAAATGAGACAATTTTATTCTGATGGTCTCTCTTATAAACAAATATTAGACCTTAAAATAACAAAAGCCCATCTAGCCCCCTACTTTCTTGACCCCGTTACCCGACAACCCATTCCACCCAACAAATCTAGAATATCCATGAGGTGGTGCATACATCCGTAGATGATTGCACATTTTTGGGATCGATGGTATATGGTTTTGATAGCCCCCCACATGCTAATTAGAGTGCCCATTGTATTTTTGAGAAAATTGTATGTAAGAAGAAGAGTTTGTTTTGGGCAAAGCCCAATTATTTTTGATTTTAGATCATTTCGAGTGTTGGTGGCGGCATGCCTACTTGAGATTAAGGAAAGGAGTTGATGGGTACCCCATGCATGCACAACCCTTGTTGTTGCTCTTGGTCCTCCCATTCCTGCACTTGTACATCATCAAGCTCTAGTCTCAACATTAGGTTCCCTTAGTACACTCGCAGGAGACCTTGATCAGCACGCTTCTACGATAGCGAGTGGGGAGCATAGAGACGATGATGATGATGGAGGATTTTTTTATGGAGCTGGTCCGAGTACTGCTCCAGGAGTGTCGAGACCCGTCCCCCATATATGTACTAGTTGTCATCAAGTGTGTTATGGACCTGATTAGGCTACACCTAGTTTAGGTGGATGGGGAGATTCTGGTGGTTCATCTGGTCGCATTAGTTCATTTGTAGAGTTCCTCGTAGCAGAACATCACCCTGAGGACACTACGACCGCGAGGGTATAAATATGCATCTAGATGTAGAACTCATTTTATAATAATTTTTATGTTTGTATATATCAAAGAAAAGTTTGCAATACATTTTAACAATCAATTTTTTTGGTGTACAGATGACACTTTCGATGCAAGGGCAATCATTTGTACCACGAGTACATACATCGACACCGATCATACTTGGCAACCCTTATGGGGTATTTTGATTTCAATTTTAAAATTATATAGCAAATCATAAATTAATAACAAGTTTAAATTTATAATTGAATCACATATATGTTTCAAATATTCATGTTGGTTTAAGGTGAGGTCAATGCGACATCCATTCGATTCCTCACGAGGGATTATCAAGCACTCCTCAACTATCCCGGTATAGATCATGGGCAGGTACATTCATATTGTAAATTTGTTTAAAGTTACATTAGTATAGTTACAATTTTATGAGTTTTGAATTCACTAGATATATGAAACACATGCATGTACACTTGTAAATATTATAAGCATTAAATGTCTATGTACATGTATGTCTAGGTTGATACCACAATAAGAATGGGAATTGGGCAAACATTTGATGTTGCAGTTACTTGTGAGGCCACTGATTTCGAGGTTGTTTACAAAACTTTCTACAAAAAATGTGCAAACTTGAATATATATGTATATTAACCCTAGTGAATTGTACATGCTTTAATTTGATCTTGTAAGGACTTTTGTTGGTGCAACTTTGAAGCCCCTAACGGACATAGTTACACACGAGGAGGACATGTAGGCAGTCTCGAGGATGTGGTAATTTAATTTTTATTATATTTAAATTGAATTATAAATTATAAATTGAATATATACATATTAATATGATATTTTTTACATATTCTTTTTTCTTTTATAGCATGAGACACATCTAGAGTTGAGCATGTCTGAAGGTCCTAGAGAAGAGCCTAGTGCAACCTCGAATACAGGTATGTAATTAAAATATGATAAATTGAATTAAATTGAATAAAATAATAATTGTAGAGTTGTACATCAGAATTTCAGATTTCTTTGTCTTGTTTATGTAGACTGATTTAGAGAGATTTAGAGGTTTCTTAATTTTAGACATCGGATGTAAGATATGGTGGTAATTTGAATTTTATGATGGATTATAAGTAAGGAAATTGTCATTAAATCATTTTATTGTCTTACATCTAATTTCATCTTTCTCTTACTTATGCAGTGTTTTGGTCATCCACATAGTCATGGTGTGAAGAGGTCTCTTGATTATAGAGACAGTACATGACCTACAAACATGTGATTTTATGTATTTTATATTTCTTGTAACTTATCATGTACTCTATTGGACTTTATTTCATGTGTGCTTAATATATTGGTTTCATACACTTAATATGTTACATAAATTATGGACTTTATTATTGTTTGAAATTTTAATTTACGCATGTACATTTATGCATTTTATGTTCATAGTCAAGACATTAATATAGGACATTAATGTGAAATTTACTGAAGACTTCATAATTGTAGAATAATTTTAGGTTTAATCTTCTATTCAATGAACAAGAAGATATTTTCCTTCTAATGTATTAATTTTAATTTTATGAGAGAAAATTTATGTGGATTTACCTACTTATTTAGTTATATAAATTGATTTTTACCTTATTGTTGGTGCACTTGGAATTCCTATACCTTGTGAATATCATGGATATCACCATTCTTTGTTATTTTATTCTTTAATTTTTCCTTAACTAGATTGACAAATAAAGTCATTGCTCTAAACTCTTAAGCAAATAAAATTCTTTATAGTGAAAAAATATAACAAGGTATTGATATAATTAGCTAATGTACATATTTATAAAATGACACCATTAGTTTCTCACTAGTAATGGAAAAAGTGTTCCTACTAAAAATTAAGGAAAGAGGTAATCATTAGAAAAAATATAAATTATGATAACATGAGAATGTGTATATGTAAAATGATTGTAACCATTAGGTGATGAATGCATTAGTGTACACACATGATAAATTTTAAAATGATGAATATGGAGCTCAATCCAAAGGAAAGTGAATTTGCATCATTGTTTCCCCCATTTTAGATATCATGATTGTGTGTAGTGTATGAAGGAAATGAATAAAAGTCTTGCCTCCATGTGTCCAATAACAAAGAAAAAATATAAATTATGATAACATGAGAATGTGTATATGTAAAATAATTGTAACCATTAGGTGATGAATATGTAGTGTACACACATGATAAATTTTAAAAATGATGAATATGGAGCTCAATCCAAAGGAAAATTAATTTCATCATTGTTTCCCCTATTTAGAATATCATGATTGTGTGTAGTGTATGAAAAATGAATAAAAGTCTTGCCTCCATGTGTCAATAACAAGAAAAAAAATAGAATATCACATAAATTATGATAACATAAGAATGTGTATATGTAAAACAATTGTAACCATTAGGTGATGGATACGTAATGTACACACATGATAAATTTTAAAAATGATGAATATGGAGCTCAATCCAAAGGAAAATTAATTTCATTATTGTTTCCCCCATTTAGAATATCATGATTGTGTGTAGTGTATGAAAAATGAATAAAAGTCTTGCCTCCATGTGTCAATAACAAGAAAAAAAATAGAATATCACATAAATTATGTATATAAGAAATAGAAATATGACCCACAAAATTTTCTCTGTGAATTAAGGTTAGGGTTATAGGATAAAACTTTGGGTAAAGGTTAGGATTAGGACACAACTAGAGTTAGCGTTAGGTTTCAATTAGAATTCCGGTCTATGAGCTTAGGGATAGGATTAATTTTAGAGACTGAGTAGGGTTCATCTAACACTAATTTATAAGTAGTCAAAGCAAATAATGACATCTTAAAGGGGTGTCTAAAGGGGTCATAATAGAACATATTAATTAAGGGGCGTCTAAGGGTCATAATAGAACGTCTTAAGGGGATGTCTTAAGGGGTTATAATACGTCTTAATGGGATGTCTAAAGGGGTCATAATAGAGCGTGTTAATTAAGGGGATGTCTTAAGGGGTCTTAAGGGGATGTCTAAAGGGGTCATAATAGAACATGTTATTTAAGGGGACGTCTAAAGGGGTCATAATAGAACGTCTTAAGGGGATGTCTTAAGAGGTTAGAATATGTCTTAAGGGGATGTCTAAAGGGGTCATAATAGAACGTGTTAATTAAGGGGATGTCTTAAGGGGTCTTAAGGGGATGTCTAAAGGGGTCATAATAGAACATGTTATTTAAGGGGACATCTAAATGGGTCATAATAGAACATCTTAAAGGGATGTCTTAAGGGGTTACAATATGTCTTAAGGGGATGTCTAAAGGGGTCATAATAGAATGTGTTAATTAAAGGGGATGTCTTAAGGGTTATAATATGTCTTAAGAGGGATGTCTAAAGGGGTCATAATAGAGCGTGTTAATTAAAGGGGGATGTCTTAAGGGGGTCTTAAGGGGATGTCTAAAGGGTCATAATATAACATGTTAATTAAAGGGGATGTCTAAAGGGTCATAATAGAATGTGTTAATTAAGGGGATGTCTTAAGGGGATGTCTAAAGGGGTCATAATAGAATGTGTTAATTAAGGGGATGTCTTAAGGGGTCTTAAGGGGATGTCTAAAGGGGTCATAATAGAACATATTAATTAAGGGGATGTCTAAAAGGGTCATAATAGAACAATAATGTATGCATGATATTTAGTGATTATACAATTAGACATAAAGTTTCAAAGTAGGAAAACATGCACATTTAACAAAAAAAATATATAGAATATATATTTGATACATAGAAGTACACAGAGTATGTTTAATTCTGTAAGTATGTATGCACATATATGTCATCTGAAAACAATGTTTACAAAATTTGGCTATGCCATCTCAAGAACATCTCAAACTCATGCCCGAAATGTAGTAGGTATTCACGCCACCTGATATCAAAAAGGTACAAACAATATCAATGAGAATCATCAAAACATACATATTTTAATTTATATAAAACTATCTATATGTACAGAACTCAAGTACCTACATTTAAAAGTATTCCACACATGTTTGTAAGTTGAATCCAGGCATCCTCTCCTTTTGTTTCAAAGTATGAGATCAATGCAATGATGGCTTTAGGATACAAAAATTGACAATAAATCAATTTTAACTATTTATGTCCAAGAAATATCAATATGTAATCAAAACATGTATTTAAATATAGTTTAACTGATAATTACCTGTTTTTACCAAGTATTCCATGTTGTCTAGGTTGAATTTGCATGGACTAGATCCTTTTTGTGATTATGTAAGGATATATAAGAACAATTTAAATCAATTTCAATAATAGCACACTTGACCAATGTAAAACATGTATTTTAATGTATTTAAAAGGACAAAATAAAACCAAAACTATATTTACCTATATTTGCTTAGTCCATTGTACCATCTGCATCCTCTCTTTTTTGCAATGCATCTATGATTGCCTCATGCTCTTCCATAGAAATTGACCATAGTAATTTTTTTGAAGGTCTTCCACAATAGCACTCTAGTTTTATATTTGTTGCCACCACCAAATGTGAATAATGCATAATCTTTTTATGTGTTTCATAGTCTTCGAATGCAGGTAGACCATTCTTTCTTCTCAAGTACATTTTCATAGCCAAGTGTGAACAACCACCACCGATCCTATTGGAAAACATGTTCAAAAACCACCATCAAATAACTTCTCAAAATTTACTTAAGGGGATCAAAGACTTGTTCTAAAAAATTGCTTAAGGGGATCTAAAACTTGTTATCAAAATTTGCTTAAGGAGGTGTCTTAAGGGGATCCAGAGTACACATTTGGATAATGAAAGCCATCATGTCTTCAAATTATTGTAACAACTTATGTTTAGTTTCCACACAACGAGCCAACCAATATTCTGTTTTCTCTTCATTCCCCTCAGGTGCAATAACTGCATACACATGTCCTGCCAACAAAATTCGATTTAATAACTTGTGCATATCCATATAGCTAATTTAGTATTAAAAAATAACTTAATAAAGCAAAATAAAATGAAATAAATTAAATTAAAATTACCTTCTTGTACAAGGTCTGAAACATGATCATAATCTTCAGATGCAAACAATTGATCATTTTCTTCAATAGTTATTTCATATTGATTATGTGCTTCTACAGGTGTCAACGATCTTTGCTACTACTGTTCAACCCATTCTGTATTTTCACAAGCTTCCCAATTTTCTGAGATACAAAAATGGCAAAAACATGCAAGCTCCCTTGTCCAAATAGTCCATGTGCTTGCTATCGCACTCCTAAATGAATGCCATTTAGTAGATCCACTAATTGTCTACAATCAACTCTAGATACAATGTTTTCTTCTTCCACCAACCAAAGAATCGATGGCTGTAGAGTAATCCCTCCCGAGGAACCCAGTGCAAAATAATCTTCTATTACACCAATCCACAATCTCATGTGCATTTTTAAATTTTCATACTTTGAATCCTCAAATTTTAATTGTTCTCTAAGCGAAATTCTTTTTATTTACCGCACCAACTCCATCATGTTCTCCTTTACCATGCCGGAAAAAACTCCATATATGTTGGACATTAAGTTCCTTGTGAACCCTACTTAACCAATAGAACATTCTAGCATTTTAGGCTGCCGTTACAATTATCAGAGCCATATGAGGTGTTCTTTCATATGGATTCCTCTTTCTTTTAAATTTACGTAAAATATACTAAAATGTATTGAACAAACTCGATGAATGTAACCGATTGTCACTCAAATAAAAATGATACTCCCTCAAAAATTTTCTACATCCTCAGTGCTATCATCTGCATGTCTATAAACAATATGGACAAACATAGCTACTTGCACATAATTATAATATTGAGATTGAATTTCCTCTTGCGAAGCAAGAGTATAATTCTCCGCAAAATCAACCATTGAAAGTATAGTACCAATTGGAAATGTGTCTCTACATGCGTGAAATTGGCCATCAAGCCTTCATCGAGCATGTTAGTGCATAACATATTTTGGTACAATTTATTATTAAATTCACTCATAAATGCATGCACACTAACTACGTAACTATAAATCTGAAATGCTTTCCTATTTTTCCATCTTTTAAAGAATGGTAGGCATTCCTAAATCTTTGGCGATCTAATGGTATTCCAAAATCATGATCAACACTTTCATGCAAACAATTTCTTAAAAATGAAAGATTTCCGCAGTTAATGCATTGTCCAGAAATACAAGAACTTAAATAAAATAATCTATCATTAGATTTTTCACAAAACAAACCTGAAATAAACTCTCTTATTGATTTAGGTGGCATATCAATACCACAATCCTGTATAATCATGTTAGAATGCAAGGTACAACGTATATATCAAAAAACATCATAAAAATAATGAAATTGGACATGTATTTTACAACAACAAGATATTCGTTGCTTATTAATTTTTACATACCAGGGTTTACATTTTTCAAAAGACCTTTGACTTATTTTAATATTACCAGGTAACACTGAATCACTACAAATTTTTTTATAAAATTCAGTTTGTGTTGTATCTAATAGGTGTTTTGGGTGAGGATCATGGGACTTTTGGACCCCACCCTTAATTTTTAAAACATCTCTAGCATTAAGATGAAACCCTAGTATTATCATGCCAAAATTTTCGATCAAAGATTTATTTTCAACACTCAATTTTATATCAACCTCGGTAGTCGTCCACTGAAACTCCAACATTGATTGATAGGATCATTTTCTATACTTTCTCTTCTTTTTGCTGCTCTTAGTAATGTTTTAGGATGCATTTTTAAAACTTCACTAATATTCTTACCATTCTTTTATTCAAAGTTGTTTTATTGACTATAGCAGTAGTTATAGCTCTTCTTGCTGCATTTTTATCTTTAGATCGACTATTTTTCAAATAGATTGAATGGCACTAACAGAGACATAGCATGTTTTAATGATTGATCTTTTCTTTTTGGTTTAACATAAAAGCCCTAACCTTTTCATACTTTCACTCATTTTTGCATTCTCATCAATTGCATCATTAGTTGACATTGAAATGCAATATTTTTACGATAAAAGAATTGGTGTATATTCTATTCGCATGTGTTCTTATTTGCCTCAAGAAATTTGATCAGGAAGATTATCTAAAACACCACTTCCAAATTTAAAAAAGTATTTTCATTAAATTCAACATCACATTCTAAATTTTCATCTTCATTTTCATCAACAAAACAGCATTTCATTTTTTCATTTTCATCAACAAAATGGTTTTCATTTTCATTTTCATCTTCATTTTCATTAACAAACGTGGTTCTCATTTTCATTTTCATCAACAAAACGGTTTTCATTTTCATTTCATTTTCATCAACAAAAGCTTTTCATTTTCATTTTTTTCATCAAAATATAGGTTTTGTTTTCATTTTCAAGAAAATGATCATTTTGATTTTCATTTGCAACAAAATATTTTTCTTTTTTGTTTTCAACAAATTCTATAAAAGTTTCATTTCTTTGAATATAGTCAATGTCAACATCATTATATCCAGCTTCTTGTAAATCTTCTACAAACAAATTTACCATGTCACTAACATGTGGATTTGAAGACGTACCTGGATTTGTGTATATTGAAACATTCTCCATAGCATTCAAAGAGGGATTTGAAGACATAGTAGGTGTAATGCCCGCCTTGCAAACCCCAGAGAACACACACAATGAGAATTTTTTTTTTTTTTAAATAATAAAAGTAAACATACAATAACATTAAACCATAACCACATAACATATTACATAGCATTAACACACTTGGAGTTGTACCAGTATTCACCTTGTATTTCAGATTTCATCGTATTTGTATTATCCCACATGTTTGGGAGTTTATTGTAATTCATGTATCAATCCCCATGTTGGGAAATCCAATGTAATTCATATGTCAAGGAAAATTGTAATGTAATATTATTTCAATGATGTAATAGTTAGGTTTGATTTGGATCTTGTTAAAAGATTATTCATGGATGTAATTATGCGATGTTATCATACTCGCATCATGGCTATCAGTTGTATCATTGTATATGGTTTTCATAAATTAAACGGTTATGTTGTTTCATTATCTTTATTTTGTTTTGTGGTTGCAATGTAACCTCGCGTGCCCCAGAGAACCAAGTATATTAATGTTATGTGTTATGCTATGAGATTTTGGTTTAATGTTGCTCATGTTACTTTTATTATTTAAAAAAAAAAAATTATTCGCGTTATGTGTGTGTGTTCTCTAGGGTTTGCACGACGGGCGTTACAACTTGGTATCAGAGCATCGAAATAAAACATAACACCACTAAGTCCAACTAGCAACCAGGAGGGTTATTACATCCTCCCCCCCTTAAATCCGGCTTACTCCTGTAAGCTAGAAAACAAGTATGGGTAGGATTCTCGCATACGGGAAGCATCCTCCCAAGTCGCTGAAGCCTCATCATTGGGATCCCACTGGACCCTCACCTGCTCAATATCCCTGCCTCTGAGTACGAGCCTCCTGTGCTGCACCACGGCCACGGGCTCTAGAGCTAGTTGCCCGTCCTCGACCTGTAGAGCATTCCAATCAAGAACATGAGTAACATCCGGAAAGTAAGGCCTAAGAACTGATACATGAAAGAAATCGTGAATCCGCGACAGACTAGGTGGCAATGCCAGGTGATAGGCAATACGTCCAATATGCTCCAACACCTCAAACGGACCCACGAAATGGGGTGCAAGCTTAGAACCCTTTCCATAACGAATTGGGCTCTTCCGAGGACGAACTCTGAGAAACACTCGATCTCCTATAGAAAACTGTCGATCTACCCTGTGTGCATCTGCAAATTTCTTCTGCCTATCTTGAGCTGCTACCAGATGTTCTTGGATGCGAGCTACCTGTTGCTCCATGTCACGAAGCATCTCAGGCCCAAGAAGAACCCTGTCCTCTAATCGATCCCAACTCAAAGGGGTACGACAAGGATGACCATACAAAGCCTGAAATGGAGCCATGCCAATTGAACTATGATAGCCATTATTATAGGCAAACTCAACCAAATGTAGGTAGTCTTCCCAACGAGACTGCTGGTCCATGACATACATACGAAGCATATCCTCAAGCACCTGATTAACTCTCTCAGTTTGACCATCTGTCTCAGGATGGTAGGCAGAACTAAAATTCAACTTAGTCCCTAAGGACCGCTGAAGGGATGTCCATAATGCAGAAGTGAATACCGGATCTCTGTCAGAAATAATCCTGCACGGTATCCCATGTAGTCTAACAATATCCTCCATGAACACCCTAGCCACCACTGAAGCAGTATATGAAGATCGAATAGGAGAGAAATGGGCTACCTTGGTCAACCTGTCAACAGTGACCATGATAGCGTCGTGTCGCCTGGAAGACATAGGCAACCCGACTATAAAGTCCATAGAAATGATGTTCCACTTCCACTCCGGAACAAGGTGCGGCTGCAACAAGCCTGCCGGATGATGATGCTCGACCTTCACTCTCTGACATTCAAGACACCTAGCCACAAAATCAACAATGTCACGCTTCAATCCTGCCCAAAAATATAGTGCACGAAGATCAGCGTACATTTTCTTAACTCCTGGGTGTGCCGAATAAGGAGCTCTATGAGCTTCCGTCAAGATAAGGGTACGAAGACCCTCTGCAGGAGGTACGTACATACGGCGTGCATACCGCAAAACACCATCCGAATCCAAGGAGTACCCTGCAAATTTACCTTCTAAGGCTCTACCTGACTCAATCTCTGCCTTCACTGCCTGATACCAATCATCAGAAGAAAGAGTTGCAACAATCTGACTCCTCAAATCCACCTCAAGAGTCATAGTGGATAACTCATGCCTGCGTCTGCTCAAAGCATCTGCTACAACATTCTCCTTACCCTGAATATATTTCACCTCAAAGTCGTACTCACACAAAAATTCCATCCACCTTCTCTGTCTTGCATTCAAGTTCGGCTGCGTGAAGATGTACTGTAGACTACGGTGGTCTGTATGCAACTCGAACCGATGCCCAAGGAGAAAGTGCCTCCACCTCACCAAGGCATGCACAACTGCGGCCAACTCCAAATCATGAGTGGGGTAATTAAGTTCATGGTCCTTCAGCTTCCGTGACTCATAAGCAATCACTCGACCTTCCTGCATTAACACAACCCCTAAACCTTCCAAGGAAGCATCTGTACAAACAACAAAATCACCTGCCGGATCAGGAACTGCTAAGATAGGAGCACTAGTCAACTTATCCTTAAGAGTCTGGAAAGCTAACTGACATTGATCGGACCAAAGAAATTTCTTTCCCTTCCTCTGCAAAGAGGTGATAGGATGAGCCAACCTAGAAAACCCCTGAACAAACCGCCTATAATATCCTGCAAGTCCCATGAAGCTGCGAATCTCTGAGACATTTGTGGGTGCGGGCCAATCCACAATGGCCTGAATCTTTGCAGGATCAACTGAAATTCCCTCTCCAGAGATCACATGGCCCAAATACTGAACGTCAGTCTTATAAAAGTCACACTTTTTGAGATTAGCAAACAACTGATTATCCCTTAAGCACTGCAATACCTGCTTTAGATGTTCTTCATGTTCCTCCATTGACCTAGAATAGATCAGGATGTCATCGAGAAACACTAGAACGAATTTATCCAAGTATGTATGGAAAACTCCATTCATTAGACTCATAAAGACTGAAGGTGCATTCGTTAACCCGAACGGCATCACAGTGAACTCGTAATGTCCATATCGAGTTCGAAATGCTGTTTTGTGAATATCTGCATCTGCAATCCTCAACTGGTGGTATCCCGATTTGAGATCTATCTTAGAGAACACCTTTGCCCCTTTTATCTAATCGAAGAGATCATCAATTCTGGGTAATGGATATCGGTTCTTCACTATTACCTTATTCAACTGTCTGTAGTCAATACACAAGCAAAGAGAACCATCCTTCTTTTTCACAAATATCACTGGTGCTCCCCAAGGAGAAACACTTGGGCGGATAAAACCCTTGGCCAATAATTCCTCCAACTGAAGACGGAGTTCCTGCAATTCCTGCGTTGTCATCCGATATGGAGCTCGAGATATGGGCTTGGCTCCAGGTACCAGATCTATCCAGAAATCCACATCTCGCTTAGGCGGCATACCAGGAATCTCCTCTGGAAACACATCAGAGAAACCCTTAAGAAGGGGGTAATCATCCAATGACAACCCCTGACTATCCTCAGATTCCAAATCACTCACAGATACTGCAAAGAGCTGACAACCCTGATGAAAATACCTTTTGAGCTACATGGCAGAGATCATACGTAATGAGATGGGCCTCTAAATGCCCAAGATCTCCACCTCCTTACCAGAGTCATCAGTGCACCTTACTGCCTTTCGTCGGTAGTCAATCATAGCACGATGTGCACTCAACCAGTCCATGCCTAAGACAATATCATATGAACCGAGTGGCAAGATTCTGAGGTCCACCTTAGTTGACATTTCACCTATACAAAGATTACAATCCTGCACAAGTTTCTCTACCACAACCCTTGACCCTGATGCTAATTCAACATGCCATTTTACGCCTTGGCTAATTGCCACCAAACCACATCGCTCAACTACTAAAGGTGATATAAAGGAATTAGATGCACCAGAATCAAAAAGTATAGAAATGCTAGAATTATTCAACACACCTGATGCCTCAACTACTGTGTTCTGATGAACTGCCTGACGATTATCCACTGAAGCAAAAACACGATGAGATCTCCCTGCATCACCTACTATCGGCTCTGATGCTGCTGGCCTCTGATTAAATCTGGAGGTGTTCTTCTGAGGACACATCCTAGCAATATGCCCCGACTGTCCACACGAGAAACACCCAGTGCCTCTGCCAAAACCTCTGCCCCCTGATGGAGCGTTTGACTGCTAAAAACTCCCATGACTCCGTGCTGACTGGAAACTAGGTGCAGGCTGTACAAAACGTTCCTGACGAATCCGGTTCCTGTTCCGATCCCTGCGAAACTGAGAATTGCCACCCTGCTGAGATTGATTGTTGTTTTGTTTTGACTGCTGCTGCTGATAACCCCCTTTCGAGGGTGGGTACCTGTTCCTAGAAGATCCTGCTCCCTGTGACTGCCCTCCATGAGCAACATAACCAGGTGAGGGCGTGCTACCAATCTGTACTCCGATATGACCACCCAAAGCCATGGCCAAATTCTCCTCCACTAAGCGAGCCTTCTCCACTTCCATCTCCATCGTCTTCGGCTCGAAGACTCGTACACCACCACTGATGCGGGCATCTAAGCCCCGAACAAAATGTTGCACTAACATGCCCTCATCGTGGCTAATCCCTGCATACTGCTTCAACTCGTAGAAGCGCCTCTCATACTGCTCCACTGACATAGACAACTGCTTGAGATCGTGAAACTCGTTAGCCCTGCGTTGCCTCCAGTGATCTAAGAGGAAACGAGCTCTGAACCTGTCTAGGAACAACTCCCAAGTAACCATACTGAGATCAAGATGCAGTTTCTATTCCTCAAGGCGCCACCAAGTAGACGCGAAGCCTCGCAAGTGCATAACTGTGCACCGTGCCTTGGTATTGCTACCGTAGGGGTGCATGGCGAAGCAACGGTCTAAGTCAATTAACCAGGTCACAGCCTCAAGACCTCCTCCAGAACCATCAAAAGTAGGAGGGTGTGCCCTCATCAGATCTCTCATATGGCCTGCTACGACTGCATCTGGAACCACATCTGTATCCCTGCGCCTCGGAGACCTCTCTCTCTCCCTCTCCACCTGGTGTACCTCATCTGGCCTGGGTCCCAATCGGTCAAGAATCTCTCCAAGTATATGCTGTAACTGACCGTCTAGACCTGGCGGTGCTGGATTCTGGTCACCTGATGGAACACTATGAAGACTCTGCTGTTCCTCATGCTCAGAGCCATGGGAACTAGGCACTGAGGGGCTTCGACGATTTGCTCCACGACCGGCACCACGGCCTCTTGCACGGCCACGTCCTCTACCTCGAGGCATAGTTCTGCGCCACAAGATAAAGTACAACATGAGCTCAAGAGTTGCACAAACGGTAACCTAATGGACTACACTACCCAAAGACCCTAGCGTTTGCAACCTGGCTCTGATACCAAGTTTGTATAATCATATTCTTCTCCAAATTGACTCCTTGTAAATTAGCTTCATCTACAACTATGGTATCTTCAATGTTTTCATCTTCAATAGTTGTTGAATTGGTTGCTCCACCATCGTTCATTGATTTTATTCTCATTCTTCTTTCTCTTTGTCTTTGTCTCTCTTTTTCTTTATTTGCTTCAACTTCTTGAGGAGTCAATGTCTTTCTTCTCTTATTATGAAATTTATCTCCCATAATTATAAAATTCTCAAGCACAAATGAATGTTAATAGTGAAATACTTCAAAATATTGAATCCAAATTGGAAGTTGAATACCTATTACGGAAAAATTCTTCCTCTTGTGTTCCTCAAAACAAATAGAAAACTACCACAATTCCACTTTAAAAATTGTTTTCTTTATGCTTCCTTTGAAAAATTCAATCCATATTGCAAATTTCACTTCAAAATGGTGTAGATGATGCTCCCTTTGATAAAATCAACAAAAAATCAAATTGACCACTGTAAATACAATAACTTATGAAAAATAATTGATTTTTAGTGCTCTCGGCCGTACATGTGAAGTTGCAAAGTTGCGAGTTGACAGTAATTGTGACAGTGTTTTTAAATAATATAAATGGGATCCCGTCTATAAAACGGGATCTCGCTCATAATTAAACGGGATCCCGATTACCAAATGGGGATCCCGCTTACTAATAAACGTAGATCCCGGCCAATAATCGGGATCCTGTCAATTACAATCCAGTTTACTTAGAAGTTGCTAGTAACTGATCCCGGCTCTATAAATCCGGGATCCTGCTACTCCTTACAACTAAGCCGAAGAGAAACGGATCCCGACACATTACCTGATCCTATGATAGTAAATCCGATCCCACACATAACGGATCCTTTTTAAAATTTGAATTTTGTTTTGCATCGTGGGCGGGTTTTTGCCAAGGTTTTTGGTTCGGGAAAAGATTTGGAAGTCCGAACCTAAGCCTTCAACCTGGTTTGACCTGCAAATTGAAGGCCCTAACAATGTCAAAGAAAAATATCGACTTTGGACATATGGCCGACGACCTTTTTTCAAAAATTTTCTGACAAAATGAAAACCCATTTTAGATCAAACAATGCAGATTCTAAATATGTAATTTGTTTTGCAATTGAATTATTTTTTGTATTTTTCAATTAATTTCTAATAAAATTGGTCCATAAACTTTAAATATAAGAGTTTTTTACTATTTGAATAACTTTTGATCAACATAATATTTTGACAAACGGATTGCACGAGAGCAAACTTCAGACAATTCTTTTCAATTTGAAAAATAAAAATAAAAAAATGATAAGTTTAGGTCATCTTATGCATGTCGTACATGATGATTTTTCAAAACAACAAATCTGCCTAATAAAAAATTAACAAAAAAAAAAAATTCAATAAAAATTACAAAAAATATCAAGAGCAAGGTTCGAGTCATAAAATTTTTCCCAAAAGGATTTTAGAAAATAACATAATTTAAGTCAAAATATGGATGTCGACACGTGTATGGTATGGTACAAAAAAATGACTTTTAAACAGTGGTTTTGAAATGCCTATATTGAAACTCAATTTGTACAATCTGGGTATTGAAATAAATTACATATTTGGAAACTAGACTCCAAGCACTACATTTTATGATCAGTGACTTTTTTAAAGATTTCATCTCTAAGTGCTTCAAATTTTAAGGTCAAATGTGTCAAATACTGAAAATTAGGGAAAACACTTCCACTTTTTGGCCAAAAAGTGGACTCAACTTCTTGCACACACCCTGACATCCACCATGGCTACATCCAGAGGGTGGAAACAAGGGCTTTCACCTCAAATTTATTTCACAAAGAAAGATGCATTAACAAGGGCTTGCAGTTCAAATTCCTCTAGCTTAGAGGAAAAATGCACTAACAAGGGCTTACACCTCAAATTCCTCTATCTCAGAGAAAAATGCAATACCCATCACGGAGTCACTCAACTTGATGTCATCATATCATCATGACATCCACCATGGCTACTCCCAAAGGGTGGATAAACACAAGTACAAAGAAATCATCACGAAATATCTCAATTTGATGTTGTCCAAGAGTCACCGATTTGATCAGATCTTGATTTAAACCTGCTTTGATACCATGTTTTATTAGATAAAAAATGAATAAGAAGAAAGCACAAAATAATGAACAACACATGAACAATAGAACACAAATTATCCTAGGAAAACCCTCCTTCATGAGGGAGAAAAACCTAGCAAATATATCACATATATTATAATGAATCAGGCAGAAAATCTACTTTACAACTGGGTCAATAACAACACCATACTTGATGCAAACAACAATATCGAACTCTGCTTCAAGTTGAATTCACACTTCACTTGTATTTAGACTATAAATGTATATATATTATATGAACAAACAACATCACATATATATATACAAGACGAAGAGAGGGGAAACAACCATCGTGTCTCTTCACATCACCAAGTTGGCTCAAAAGTGAAAGAACATAACCCAACAAAGGTGGTGATCCAAGAAGTTGGCCTCAATCAAAATCAATAATAAATATTATTTATTATTTCATGTGAAGCACCTCTTCACCAAAGGATATCTCCAATAAAATAAATAGCCAATAAGGCTATATTTAATTTTATTGCTTGATAATTAGGCTAGAAGGTGTGACCCAACACTACTGACATCAACACACTGAACCATAGATTTTTGGAATAGGGGACTCTCTTGCACTTCTAGGGTTTCACATCTAAAAGGAGAGAGGTATACCAAAACCTTGATGGCTCACTCAAGACTAATGAAGATGTGATTGAAATATGCCTAAAGGGAATGATCTAAATGCAAAAAACTGATAAAAGGTATTGATTATTGAATGAAAACTAAAGAAATGAAAGATGTTTGAAAACACATTATGATATGCAAAAAGACCTAGAAATGAACATGAAACAAAACAAAAAGAGGTAAAATTGAATGTGTGCACCTGAGAATTTGCTGGAGACTGGAAATGAATTTTGAAATGCTTCCAAACTTGAAAATTTGTCCTATTGGGACTCATTCGCCATTCTGGGTGAATTAGTCCCAAATATGGGAAATTTTTTCGGAGCCCATTTTAGACAAATGGGTATCCAAAATTGTAGAAAACACTTTTCAGGCCTGGAAATGGGACTCATTCGCCACTAATGGTGAATGATTGCACTTCTAAATTTCTAAAAATCCAAAAATGGAAACAAAAGCCCTCGGTGTGCACTTTAGTTCCTGACAAGTGTCTGCCTCCGAAGCTCTAATTTTTGACACTTTAAGTGACTTTTTGTGGATATTTGGATATTTTGACCTAGCCAACAAGGAGATATTTTTAACAACTTTGCAACTTATCTTTCAATGATTTCAAAACCTTTAATGTACCTAAATCTCCAAACACACAAGGAAAGAGATAAATGTTGAATGTTAGGGCATGAGGGTTTGCCTTGGTCAAACCCCTTTTTAGGTAATTAATCCAAAATGAAGAAATAATGTAATGAAGCCTGAAGTAATGAAATTAGAGACTTTCCATGATGATGGATCTTGAATTTCTGCAACAATAGATGAAGATTCTTCCCTTGGATGCCTTAAAAAGCTATCTTGATGACTTATAATGCTAAAACCCTAACTTGTTTGACTTGAGATGAATGATGAATGAATAATGAATGAGCTATGAATTAGGGTTTAGAATCTTGTATTTATAGGCAATCCACTTAATTTTCCCATTAATTTGATCCCCAGGGCCGACATGGAGGAAAATTAAACTTAAAACCTAATTTTTCCCACTTAAACCCTGAAAACAACTCAAATGGGACTCATTTTCCATCAAGGGTGAATGGGTCCCACCTGAATGAGACTCATTCACCCCTAATGGTGAATGGGTCCCATAGGGGCCATTTTTCCAGCTAGAATGCCAAGAAATGAAGAAATCAAGTTTATATGGTGATATTGTCAAGTATTTGATCAAATTAAGCCTCATGATGCATAATATGGGGTCATAGGGGCCTATTAATGATGATGTAAAGGGTAATTAGGGCCCAAGACACAAAGTTCAATGTGAAAGTGTGATTAAATACACTTTACATCATTAAAATGAGGTCCTTGTAGCCGAGAAAGGCACAACATCCAATGTGAATGTGTAAAACACATTACAACACTAGATTAAAGTCAAGTTTAATTTACAAGCCTTCTAGATTAATGTGAGAATATAATTAAATACATTTTATAATATTGAATTAAGGGGAAAATGGGTCCATGAGACTTGAATACTTAGTAAAAGTCTAGAAAAGTGTGAAATTTATTTACAACACTTTAAAACACCTTTACAAGACATCGTTAAATGCATTTTATTTAGCTTGCAAGGGTCCAAGACCTAATGTGGATGTGTAAAACACCTCACAACACTAAATCAAGGCCTCATTAAGTCCAATTTATTAACAATTATTCCCATATCAAGCAAGAAATACTTTTTTCTATGGTACACACACAGATTAAGAATCTGTTTTATAATAACAACCAAATGCCAACTAACATCCTCTAACTGTTGCCTCTTGAGTAGAGTCACTAACACTTGAGAATCATATTAACAAATGGTCTGTCTCCACCCAAGAGCACAACTACACTTGACATCGCATAAAATGGAAAGAGCCTCCATCACATTGTTAGTATAAAGCCTTACAAACAAAAAAGATAAACTCAATAGTCCTAGAACTAGTCCACCCAACACCACCAATACTAGGGTGATCCCACAATAGTGGTTTACAATTTTTTTCCAAATTGGACACTGAAATTATTATTTTTAACTAAATCTTCACATTCGGGCACCTATAGCGGCTAAATCGTGAGGAATTTGAAGATGATGCAAACTAGAGTCTTGTCACATTCTGTCTATAGATTCTAAAATATTTTTTTTCAAAATTTTTGGAATCAAATTGCACTTATTTTTCCATCTCCCACGAAAATTGGTTTTTTAGAAACAACATTTTAAAAAAGTGACACACCGTATAATGTATAACTTTTTTCCATGAAGGATAAAATTCTAATTATTTTGAATTTAGATTTGTAACTCTCATATCTGGTGCTTCCACTTGGTTAGATATTTTTTTAATGAATATTTTTTCTTTAATCAAGTTTCGAAGTCAAACCAATTACAATTCAGACATTACCCGACCATATAATTCATAACTTTTTTGTATATATCAATTTTTTTTTTTGCTAGATCAAAGACTTCAATATCTAGTGCACTCATATTTTTCAATTTCTTTTTGATAATATGCTATTTTCCCACATGTGTAGAACAAAGACCTTCATTTTTGGTGAAAAACCTATATTCAATAAAACTAAAAAAACAAATACATAATAAAACCAAAACATATCAAAATTATATTCGTTGGATAGCTCAATCTGAGGACTTCCTCTAGTTGGGTTTGTGAAGTCTTTGCCATTTTCATGTTCAAACCGAGCTTCAAAGTGAAAAAATTTGGGATTTTTTTGTGTCTTAGGGGGGTGATGAGAGATAAGGGGGTTCGTATGAACCCCTAGGGGTTCGAATGAACCTCTTCAAGGGGTTTGCTCAAACCCCTTGCCAATGCATTTTTTTTGTTTTTCTGGTGCCCAAGATTCAAAGGGGTTCATTCGAACCTTGGTTTGAGCAAACCCCTTATGGGTTTAGTTGAACCAGTAGGTTCGTATGAACCCCCAAAATCACAATTTTTTCCTTGGGGTATTTTTTGTGAGTTTTCCTTCCTCACTTGAATTGTAAACCACTATTGTGGCTTCACCCACCAGTATGACCAGGATTTCCATGAGAAGACCCATCTATGGCGAAAAATTCATGCAAGTTTAGTTTAACTTTGATTTTAGTTTAATTTAACATTATTTATCAACTACTTATTTATTTAATTTAATTTAGTTCTACATTTATTTGTTTAATTTTATTAATCATACAAGTTTTCAATTTTTTACACTATTTATAACTACAAACTGGATAATAATAATATTTTACTATGTTAACATCATCATAAAAAATGATTTACAATAAGGTAAATATAATGCACAACATCAAAATAAACATATTTAATCTTTTTAATTAATTGATTTAATTTTAACTTTACTAACCACATTCTAATGCATATTAACTAGTTTTCTTCATTTTCAAACAACCACAAAACATACACTCATAGAATATACTTGGTCAACTATATGCAAAATGAAAAACTTATGAATCTACTTGGTGTATGCAAGATTTCCATCATATTCACTGATGTCAATTTGCTAAACACCTCTACCTAAACCATGTTCTTATCTTTGACATGTACATGCACTCATTTGCACTTAAATTTTCATTAATAGTGTTAGCCTACAAACCATAATAAAAGCAAAACATGCACATTACATTGAATCATATAATCAAACATATGCATCAAATTAAAAATACATCTAGATAACATCTATAAACATCAATAATAGATTAACACATGTCAAAGATCTAAGGGTATACTTTAGTTTTCCAAATAACATAATGTGAAAACTATGCAAGAAGAGAATCAATATGTGACATATTCTTCCTCACTAGGAAGAGACATCATCTTGATACCTTATTAAAAAAAATTTCAAAGTAAATAAAGTATCATAATATGTTAAATAAGTATCCCAATATGCAAAATCATAGAATGCAAAACGAAGTAACCAAGTATCTCATCTAAATAGCCATGTGTCTAGAACTATGCACTCAAATGAGGGAAGGAATGGTCTATCTCCTCTGCATCCTCCCATATGGCACTATATCCACATAATATTGGTCCCATTGGATCTTATATACTAGAAATATTTTTTATTTTACAACTTAACATTGCATCTATCATTAATTCTAGTGGGCTCCACTAACACCACTTTTGGATTATCCAACAAGACATACACACAGATAAATCCTCTAGACTTCTCATCAAGTTTAGGCACCAACATAGAACATGCAACCCTAGAAGGACAACAAATTATTCAACCAAAAGTTCATTCCAACCAATCAATAGGTGCTCAACCATCTTAGAGATCACAATATTATCTTCACTAGCTTCCTATGCAATTGATGGTATGAACTAGATACTAGGTCTAACACACCACAAGCCAAGAAGGTCCTACTCAATTTTCCACAACAACTAGGAACTCCATCTAGCTACAAACACAATCAAGGTCAAGGCACATGAACTTGCCAACAATTCCTTGGCACAAGGCTAGAGCAACACTATCTCTCCTCCATGTTCAATAAGAGCATGCATTTCTTTCAATACTTTCATACAAATATTTGAATATAATTCACTCAATTCCAAACATAGATATTCACACACATCAAAGTCACTTCTAGGCCAAAAATCATATGAATACAAGCATTTCTCAATAATTTTTGAATATTACTCAACATCTACTTCTATTTCATTATGTACAATATTTTTGATGCAAAATATTCTAATTAACACAACCACCAAGACTTAGCACATTCTTTTCCATCTATTCCCTTGTACATTCTATCAGGGGTTCATTATGAATGTGATAGGGAACAAACATAACATATAATAGGATCAACGATTTCAAATATTTTATACTAGCCACCACAAGGATAAAATACAACCCAAGAGGAGGAATTATCAATTCCAATAGTATATCATGAAATGTAAGCAATGAAACATTAAGTCAAGTGTGACTAAGGGACAAAAAATAGATAGATGGAAGATTTGGTGACTAGTTCGCTCATAAGAAAATTAAAAAAATTCAAAGCCAATCCATAATCAATGATTAAAAAAATCATCAATAACTAAAAAAAGCATCAAACTATGGAAACATGAGTACATGAACTGAGTTACTAAGGTTAGCCACATTTGAGGGAGTAATAGCTACATGACCTCCTTGGAGTTACTACATGCAAAGTGCATTAGAGAGAGTATGCTCAAACACAATACAAATACAATTTACCAATTTCACTTAGTCATGCAAATGAAAACCACACTATCCCAATACACTTCATCTAGATAAGATCATATTGTAATGCAAGAAGGAAAATGTAGGGTTTACTATGACATCCACAAATTCTATCCACACAAGGGTGGGACTTCATCCAAGCACCACTTCAACAAAGATTTTACAATTACATGCAATGACACACACATTACGTACATCATGCATCACTACCACATGGTAAAATAAAATGATATCTATGTTTTTCACAGGGAACATTACAATATAGTTGATGGGATTTTTGTAGAATTAATTTATGAAATTAAAAGCCATTATAGATCATGATGTCTAGTTTTCAAATATGTATTTTTTTATGATTCGATTATGTTTTCTAATTTTTAATTAATTTCTAAAAAAACTAGTCCATAAAATTTTTCATGACATGCCCTTTAGTACCACGAGGATGGTGGGGAGACTAGACCTTGCGAGTCCATAAACTTGAAATGTGAGGATTTTCTTAGTTTTTTAATAACTTTTAATGTGTTTTTTTTGTAAAAAAATTATATGACATCAATCTACAAAAAACTATTTACATAATGATTTTTTTTTTTTAAATTATTAGTTTAGGTCAAGACTCAAATTATGGTGTCTATACATGACGGTTTTCAAAAATAGCAATTAGGGCCAATCAAAAATTAATAAAAAACTATTCAATAAAAAAATTATAAAAAAATCCTCATCAATCTTTAGTTTCTTACACATCTTTCCCCAAAAAAGAATTAGAAAAATAATTTTATATAGGTTAAATTATGGTGTTTATACACATGCTTGGTATGGTCCTAAAAAAGTGACTTCTAAAAAGTGGTTTTTATACATGCCCATTAAGAATGAATTTGTATCATCTAGGCATTTAAATAAATTACATATTTGAAAACTAGAGTCAAAATAATAAATTTCATATTACTAATTTTTTAAAGATTCAATGTGTAAGTGCTTCAAAATTTTAGTCTAACTATGACAAATTCTAAAAACCAAGAAAAAAACTTACACTTTTTGAGCTTTTTGTGGACCCAACTTTTTGCATCAACCCACTCCTTATCCCTCCAAATGTTCTTTCTTCAATTAATAATAATGGCGACTAGATGGTTCTTGTGCCTTTTTCTCAGGAAAGGTAAAAAAATTAGTGGTTGGTGATGATTTTGTTCAATTTGAATTTGTTAATGAGGGTAATGGTGTGGCAATTGTTTCTTCTTTTGTTGTTCCTACTTTGTCCCTGAGGGTTTAATACAAACTTAATGAAAATGAGGATTATATGTTGCAAGATATCAATGCTTCAAGCTTGCAGATAGATTATGCTTGTGTCGTGACTATTGGGTGCTTTGAAGAGGGTGATTCCCCTAGGATATCTATTAAGTCTAAGGTGGAGGGGACAATTGAAATTTATATTCCTAATTCTCTTACTATTGATTCCTATGCTTAGCTTAGGAATTTTCTTGTTGGGTTATTCTACAACAATCGTCCCAACATTGATACTATCAAAAGATAGGTGCTTTAGAGTTGAAAAATAAGACTTGTCAGGTTTAGGTAGTTACTATGCTAAATAATTTTATCCTTTTTTACTTTTCCAATCTAGAGGATTTCTCAAGGATTCTTCTTGAAAGTATTTGTTCTATAGGGAAGAATGACCTTTTTCTTAAAAAATGGTCTCTAGGCTTCAATCCAATAAATGATATTAACTTCAAGTTTCATGTGTGGGTTAGATTGTTGAGGCAACATATGTATTTCTCAAATGAAAAAGTTTTTATGCTTATTTCCAATACTTTTGGTCAATACTATGCTACAAATTTGATTGATTTTTTTTTAAAAAGTGTTTGTTGTTTACTAGATTATGTGTGTTTGTGGAGAAAAACAAGGTCCTACCTACTCAGATCAAATTATCTTCCAAATATGGTAATTGGGTGTAGTAGATTGAATTCAAATACTCTCTTGTTATTTGTCATTGTTGTTATAAAGTGAGCCATACTACTACGAGTTGATCAAGCAAGAAACACCATTTCATTTGGAGGAAAAAGGAACATACTCCTACTACTATTAGGGATTCTGTTACATCCTTTGATGAGGTGTAGAATGAAGAAAACAAGGGGAATATCATGTGGATAGTACAATGTTGGATTCCTTTTTTAAAGCTTTGGAGTTGGAAGAGGATTTTTCTTGTGGTCTAATGAATTTTTCTTGTTCCAAGAAAATAAGTTTAGAGGAGACAAATCATTTTACTATGGTTAAACAAAAATCATTGGAACAATTTTTTAAACCACCTTGACTTTGGGTTGGTTGTTTGTAAAGGTTTTTGCAATGTCCTATTTGTTGTAGTTTCTTTGTTGTTTCTTGGATGTCCTTTGTTGTCTTGATATTCTTATTGCTATATATTTCTTCTTGTAAAAGGTTCTAGACCCTTTCAAAACCCATGCTTACCTTAATCAAAAACATGTTTGCAAGCTTGTTCCAAATCATTAGATCAATCCAAGTGTTTGACTAAGGAAAAAAGTGGATTTCTTTTTTTACCTCCAATGCGTTTCTTAACAAACTCTACCAATGAGTGCCTATTTAAATTTATCAACTTAATGAGTACATGGCTAAAGAAAACAAATAACAAGTTCATAAATACAAATGTTAGTTCAAAACCACATGAAAGATTTAGAGCTACATATGTGAGGATCCAAATTATAAGTGTTGAATTAAATTAGAATAAAGAACAATTATTGTTGCATTTTTTGAAGACTTAATTGATATATACCTAATTGAAAAAATTGAAGTGAACCACAAAACACAATCTAAAACAAAATATTCACCATCCATTCTTAACACTAAATACTTTAATTCTCTTTATCAATTTAAAAATTGTTTATCTAATAATTTTAAACTTACAACTAAATTCTAAAAATAAATGTTATTTATCATCATCAATTAATTAATTTCATCTCCTTACATAAACATTGACAATTTTTTTGGCCACACATTGTGATCCATAGGAGTTTAATTATCACATATGTTAGCGTTTTGAGGCCGCCCGATGAGGTGATAGTTGACCGACGGATGGCCGATGGCAATCATATTCTAAAGCCATAATTGTTGATATTTTGTCAATGACAAATTACAATCATTTCTTAATGCACACATACAGAGAATTGTGTAATGGTTACGTGACCATCATCTCAACACAAGGTAAAGTTACACAAAATATTATCATTGAAGGAAACAGACATTTCACTGAAACTTAGATGTTCACAATCACATAATATACAAACATTAATTCGGGAATCACAACGGCTGTGTCTGCAACATTAATTTTTAGGTACAAACAAACAAACATTACAGATTGTCTGACTCGGGAATCACAACGGCTGTGTCTGCAACAGTGGTATTTGCTGAGGCTTCATTGGATTTTTGTACTGCATCTTTCACTCCCCATGCGAATCCTCCTATTTGAATGGCTGCAGTTATCTTATCTTCTTTGAGTTTTTTGGCCCATCTCTTTGTGCTACTTAGTAGAATCTCCAGAGATTCTTCCACGCAGCGAGCCATTAATTCGGCAAATAAATGGGATAACTCATCCACCAAGTTCTGTAGAGTGTGAGGACGAGGACTGTTTCGGATTATTTTGCATACTTTGTACATGGCATAATATTCTGCTGCAATTACCCAGTCTGTATCCAGAACTTTTACGTTAGGTTCTTCTTCCAGTAGTTTCGAATGTTTTAGATGCTCCTCCTCCACGCCTTCTTGCAACTGGCTTATAAAACCAAGAGCGTCATCAACTGTAATAGTATCTTGCAATTTCTTTTTCCGAAAGTCATCCACAAATTTGATTAAGTTCCCTCCTGAGACAAGTCTCACCTCAAAAGCTTCCACATTCTTCGTGCGAAGGACATCCACATTGATGCCCACGTCATCTGGACAGTCGACAAAATTCATGAGTACCTCTGCTTGCTTATATGCTTCATTGGCATTCTTGATAAATTTCTTGTCCTTCTCACTGACAGATCTTTTGTCCTGATCAGTCAAGAGCTCAGACATGATGAATAGTAAGGAGTAAGCTGTAATCTTCCGGAAGGAATTCTTGAGCAACGGAAAATACTCTTTCACACTCTCCAACGGTTCCAGTAACTGTCGTACTCTTTCAACATACTTTCCACTAACCTTGCTTCCAATTACTATAATCAGTTCTTGGCGACTTCCACCGCAGCGATAACTCCAATTTATACTATCTTTGATCTCTTTGAAAGAGTTCTGATTAGCTGCCCATAAACTCTTTGGATCTTCCGTTGGCCAGCATAGTCTCTTCATAGTTGGCTTGTATTTAGTATACTCTTCTTCACAGCTAGGGTTCATTTGAACTCTGCAAAGTCCCTCTACAAACTTGTTACCCACTATTAGACCAAACAACCGCCAGCTCAAATAGCATATAAGTAAGTACATACGGATTGCTAGATAGAAACCGGAAAAGATTAGAAAAGGAACCACACCAAGGATTAGACAAAGGATTGGATAAAGGATTCGAGAAGGGATCGGGAGAAGGATGGTGGGCAGAAAGCTGAATAATAAATTGGGTAAAGTATCGAAAAAAAACAAAGATAATATATTAAAGCGAAAGCTAGGTATAATGTGAGAAACCCTAAAATAAAGGACTGCAGAACACCATCTGTACATTACAGCGAACCATACAACGAAGATGAAAATAAACTGAAGGGTTAACAATGGGAGTGACCCATGCAATTGAGATCTAAGACATATAACCTTGACAGTAAAGACTCCAACACAATTTGTCAAGACTATTCCGACTCCAGCACTGAACACTGTTCTGCCTAACACATATTCTGGCTGACAGACACGAGCTACTATCCAGGATTTAAGAATCTCAGATTTATAGATCTCCCAAGAGGAGGCCTCACTATTATCATTTCCCGAGAGGACTGGAAGAATCCTGCTACTGAGATTATCACGAATGAATCTACCATTGCCAATTGCCCATATAAAGAGAAACATTAACCCTAAAATTGAGGTTAGCAGAACATAATAGTATGCAATTAGCCAAAACCCACTTTGACCATTAACTACTTTATCCTTCTCACTGCCATAAGTCCGAATAGCGAGGAATTCCATGGCAATATGACTGGATAAACTAATTAACAAGGCCGCTATATTGGACCAAAGTCGTCCAGCGGAGGCTAAACCTGGCAATAAATATCCTACAAATACAAAGAGGACGAGCCTCGACGAATCGATTGACAATTGCTTGGCAATCAGTCCTTCCAAATCGTGTTCTTTGTGTCGACTTGCAAAGCTAAGATGCTGGATGTCTAAGTAGCCGAGCAATTGGACACAAAGGCTGCAGAAAAGAAGAAAATTTCCTGGAAGCCATTTAGCCCCTCTTTTATATGCCTTATACAGATCGAAGGCTATGAACATTGCCAGGACAACTATGCCTACCATCATCATGAGATCGTCAGTTAGTTTGAAGGCCATTTCCTCTTAGACCTCAAGGACACAAACACGAGACGTTTTGGAGCGCCAATGCTTGCCGACTCTACTTATACACAATTCAATAAAAGAGCATCAATTCTTATCCATTCAACTTGAACATTATCTATTCGATAATTAAATAATAATTAATAGTATTTAATTATTATAAAAATTACAAATCTTTTCAACAAACTTCACAAATATAAACAATCAGAATATAAAGCTGCGTTTCTCTGAATTATATAATGTTCACACTGTAAGTCATACTAATCAAAATTAAAATTGTAGATCAATACATTGAGGGAGCCAAACATTGTTACTCTAAAACACGAGAACTCAATTACATGCTTAGTATATGTTAAATGGATTGGCACTAGACAATGATTGATAGTTATTGGAATACAAACTCCTTTCGAAGATGGTGACATTGTTTTATTGAAGGTTAAAAATGAAAATATCTATAGGCTGTCAATTTTATAAATTTATATGTAGAGAATTTAAATGGTTTTTTTTGTAAAATTTGTAAAAAATATTAAAAAAGTAAAAATCAATGATCAAATTTGTAGGTAGTAAGAGAGTATTCAAAAAATAATATTAGATCCAACTTAAGTGTAATATCTACTTTTCAATCAATTTGTGTTTGTGGATCAAATGACCAATCCTTATATTCAATAAGCTAAGCTAAGGCCTTAGTATGCTTTGTTGTCATCTCCCAGATGCTTGCCAATGTGTTAGAAGTAGCAAAGGTCTAAAAAATTCTAAATGTGGAGTGTTTCTAATCATATTTTAAGTGTTTTTAGGTTGTCAAACTTTTAGAGTTCATCATCCAAACACATATTTTCATCTACATCTAACTCCTTGTTTCTTATTGGACTTTCAAACTTCACCACACCAATATGCCTTTTCACCCAACTTTGCTTCTCTTATATTCCAATTGAATTATTAGGGTTATCCATCTTGATATCCCCTTCCCTTGATCCCTGCTCCTATCCTTTGCCTTATCCTTAATATGTAGCAAGTGGTTAGAGTCACACAGTACCCACAATCCCCAAACTCTAACATTCTCTTCTTTTTACATTATTCACCTTACCTACCTCCACTAATGGCTAGTTTGACCACAAAAATTCATCAAAGGGATTTTCCTACTTGAAAAACATTGTCCAAAATTAAGGGCATGGATTTATATGTACTTATAGCTTGAAGGATGATAATGGTCATGCTTCATTAATGTAGTGGTTGAGGTTTGGTCCACTTCAAAGGTTTTCATAGGCTCCTCTTTGCCCTACACACAAAAATTGAACGATGCCATTAATTTTGATGGTGTTAAGGGCCAATGACCAGATATCTCCTTCCCAACCTATTTGAATACACTAAAGGAGATATATTTCTAGATATTTTATTATTATTGAAGGATTATAAAAAATATTCAAAAATCCTAACTAGAAACTATTTTGAGCACTTATGTTTGAACACCCATATTCGAGGATGAAAACACTTGTGATCTTGTATGTCAAGGGATGAAACCCATTTTAATAGAGGATGATATCATACATAGGTCATGATAGATATTTGATGGTCATGTATTGCAATTGTATCTAATGAGGATCATCTACAAGTTGTTGCATATTCAAATAGAGTGGTATTAGGTTGTTTTTTATTGTTGTTACAACATCTCTTAATATCATACATATGGTTTCCATAGTCTATAATATTTTTGTACATTATTTTTGGATTTGGTTATGTGAGTTTTTTCGTTAATGTTTCAGATCAAACTCCATGATCAATCATTAGGAAATAGAGAGAAAGACAAGAGAAGACAAACAATACTAATCATTTCACTTCCCTTTTCTTTCTCTCTACCTCTTGTTGGTGTGGAGAAGCCCAATCATAATGGCTCCCTATTGCCTCTCCTTTGTAACAGTAGAATCTTTTCAGTCTCCTCTTGGCATGCATTGGTTTATTTTGGAATCGACTATTTTTTGTGGTAGGACTGGGTTTTATATATAGTTGCTGCTGTGAATGTATTATGTACTAAGAAAAATATAATGATAATCCCCTGCTGAAAGTGGACGTAGCCATATTTGGGAAAACCACTATAAAATCCTATGTTCATTTCTATGTGTGTGTTTTGTTTCTTCATTCTTTTTAATTTCTACATTCTTCTCTTTTGTTTTGTTTCTTCATTCTTTTTAATTTATGCATACTTCTCTTTCATTTATTCTATAGTCTTTAAATTCAACAATTGGTATTAGAGCCATGGAGAAGTATTAAACAAAGATGGAAAATGATTGGGTGTTTGACCCCAGAGTTGGGTGCTTTTGTATAGTGAAGAGACAGGTTGAAGTGGGAGTTTTAGACGATGATGAAGTTGATTCTATCATTGAAGAATTTCTTGGAAATTTAGATTCGGTAGAAAGTAATATGAAAGTGCAACTTGAAACAAGGTGTCATGTTCATTGGTGGGATGGATGGAAAAATGAGAAGGATTTGGCTGAAGAGGAGGAGGATGCTAGGTTTGTTTCCTTCTCGAATCTTGATGCAGTTGTGGCTATCATTGACAAAGAGAAATAAGATAACAAAGAGGGTTTGAAGCAATCACTGGTTAAACAAGTAGAGATTGTGGAGTTTTCCTTCCGAGATGAGGATGATTCATCCCAAGGAGAGGAGGATGCAGTCTGGAACTAGGCGAGTGAAGATGAACTTGAGAAAGAGGCCAAGAATCGAGCAGATTACCTGAACAAAGAAGTTGTGATCCTAAAGGAAGGAATTTTGATGCTCAAAGAGTGAATTTTTTATATGGAGAAGGAAAAAGACAAATTTGTGAAAGAGTGGGAGTTTTCTAGAAAGAAAAGAAATGAAGAATTAAAGAAGGAATTGGTTGAGTTGGATATATTCCTTACCAAACTAGGCATTTCTATAGAACTGGAGGTTGTTGATGTTGACAAAATAAATTTTCTTGCAGCAGAGAATGGTGGAAATGTAGTATTGGAGCCTCCTGATATGGAAGAGGAGGAAATTGGATTTCAAAAATAAAAAGAGAGAGATGATTTATTGATGAAGATTGTAGAAGTAGAGGTAGAGTGGAATGCATTGATTGCAGGTAGTGCAAAATATTTTGTAGGAAATACAAAAAACTCATTGTTTGAGATGGGGTTTGGTCATGTCATTGATGTTGACATGGAGCCCATTAGTGTTGGGTGTGGTTATCAAAGCGGTCCTAATGCTACTACATATGGTGGTGGATATGACAGTGCAACTATATTTGCATGGAAAGGGGAGACCCTTCAAGAGTACTGGTGGTGTACAAAAAAGCATTTGGATTGGGGCTATGGTGGAGGTCCAGATTTCATTCTGGTGTGGAGGAGGAGAAGTTTGAGGTGAATAGTATAGAGACAGTCGAAGAGGTTATGAAAATGAAAGCGGATGAAGATCAGAAGGAAGAGGGAAAAAAAGTTGATACTGTTGTGAAAAATGAACAAGGTGGAAACTTGGTGCCAATAGTAGAATTATGTGGATGTACAAATAGTATATTGGATGATCTTGAAAGAATGGTTGATGATGGTGTTCATGATTATGAATTTGTGGGTGACTTTGTACCTATAAAAATTATAAAAGAAGATACTGTGTTGTTAAATTTTATCAACTTTGATTTGGTGTAGAGAAGACTAATTTGTAGTGTTTGTTAGCAGTCATTGGAGAAATTAAAATCTTTGATTGGCCTGGTTGTGGTGTGAAATGAAAATGCAGGGGATATCATTGTTCATTGCAACAGTGATTGGACTTCAAGTGGGAGATTGTTGGTGCAATGAAGCCCAATCATAATGGCTCCCTTCTACCTCTCCTTTGTAACGGTATAATCTTTTTAGTCTCCTCTTGACATGCATAGGTTTATTCTGGAATTGACTATTTTTGGTTGTAGGACTGGGTTTTATATATAGTTGCTACTGTGAATGTATTATGTACTGAGAATTAGAAAATATAATGAGAATCCCCTGTTGAAAGTGGACGTAGCCATATTTGGGTGAACCACTATAAAATCTTGTGTTCATTTCTATGTGTGTGTTATGTTTCTTCACTCTTTTTAATTTCTGCATTCTTCTCTTTCGTTTATTTTGTAGTCTTTAAATTCAACACTTCTTGCTTGACAACTAGTTGACAAAATACTATATATATATCCTACAAATACAAAGAGGACGAGCCTCGATGAATCGATTGACAATTTATTGGCAATCAATGCTTCCAAATTGTGTTCTTTTCCTCGACTTGCAAAGCTAAGATGCTAGATGTCTAAGTATCCAAGAAATTGAGCACAAAGGCTAAAAAAAAGAAAAAAATTTCCTAGAAGCCATTTAGCCCCTCTTCTATATGATATACACACATCAATAAATATCCTACAAATACAAAGAGGATGAGCCTTAACAAATCGATTGACAATTGCTTGGCAATCAGTGCTTCCAAATAGTGTTTTTTTTCTTGACTTGCAAAGCTAAGGTGTTTGATGTCTATGTATCCAAGCAATTGGTCACAAAGGCTGCAAAAAATAGAAAGTCAATTTTCTAGAAGCCATTTAGCCCCTCTTCTATATGCCATACATAGATCAATGGCCACAAACATTGCCAGGGCAACTGTGCCAACAAACATCATGAACTCATCATTTAGTTTGAACGCCATTGCCTCTTAGACCTTCAACAACACAAACACGGGGAATTTTCAAGGTTATTCTACCAAATTAGGAGAGCCAATTCTTTCTCTATTTAACCACATATAAACTAACAAATAGTTAAAGAAAAGTGTAAAGTTAAGAAATTTACTTTTTCTTTTCCATACCATTCCTCCCCAAAAATGCAAGCAATAGAAATATAAAACCATACTTCTCCGATCCATATAATGTCCATACTATAAACCATACTAATCTGAATTGAATTGTGCCCATTATGAATTAGCACTTTCACAGTCCCTATAGTTATTGGAGAAAAAAAATTCAAATGGATGAGTTATTTTTTGAAAAGTTAGACTATATATATATATAAAACAAGGTTTTATATATAAAAATCCAATTGATGAGGTTACTTTTTGAAAAGTTAAAGTTTTAATGCATATATATACATTTTATATTTCACAAGTTTTTATATATTATATATGAGAAAATTTAAATAGTTTTTTTTAATTTAAAAAAGAATTTAAAAATTGTGTATTTAATGGAATAAAATGTAGAGTTAGAGAAAATATTTTTAAAATTTAAAAGTTAAAATCAATCATCAAATTCAAAAAAAATAAATTATTATATCTAACTTAAGAATATATATAACTAGCAATCGCACCTTGGTGTGCAATGGGTAGTGATGATTTTTTTAATTTAAAATTTGTATGGATAGAGCTTTCAAAATAATTGTTTGTTTGTTTGTTTATAATATAATTTATGAACTATGAATATTAGTAGAAATTTAGAAACAATATTTAATTCTTTACTTTCTTTCTTTATACGGATGATTATTTTGATAAGCTAAAATATGTTTTTCTAAAATATAATAGGTTTTTATTTGTAGAATATAATAATAATTTGATTTTTTTTTAATTTTCTAGTGGAAATGTAGAAAGAATATCCAATTCTTTGCTTTCTTTATTTTATTTTTATTATTTTATATTGGGTTCATCCAACAGATAGATACTATGAATATTATCTATCTGTCTTGCATGCTAACACATTCTAAACCGTCGATGCCTTTATAATATGATTTATACACTTTGAATATTAGTGAAAAATTAGAAATGATATATAATTCTTTGCTTTCTTTCTTTGTATAAAGTGCAATGATTAATTAGATACTATGATGCCTTTATAATATGATTTATACACTTTGAATATTAGTGGAAATTTAGAAACAATATCTAATTCTTTGTACTAAAATATTTTTTGTAGAATATAATAATAATTATTTTAATTTTTAAAATATAATAATTATGGTTTTTTTGTTTTTTTTTTTGTTTTTGACCTTTATAAAATGAATATAAAACATATTTTCTAGTGGAAATGTAGAAAGAATATCTTGATGCTTTGCTTTCTTTTTTTGTATAAAGTGTTATTTTTAATATTATTTTTATTTATTTTATATTAGGTTAGTCAACCATCATTCTATCACATTCTCAACCATTGATCATTAAAGTAGACATAATGTTCGTATAGAGAATGCCTTTGACATAATAAATTTACAAATAAAATATAAATTTCAAATTTACAACTTTAATTATTAACTAATATAAAAAAAAAAAAGTTATTTTTAATTCTCATATAGATAATCTCTATCAAAATTGTCCAAAAAATGCTTTCACAATGCTCTCAAATTTATAATTTATAGAGAAAATGATTCCTTTAAAATAACAGTTAATTGTATCCTTTAAGACTTTAAATAAAAACAAAATAAAATCCATTCCAGTCCCACATATGCGTGTAAATTTTGGACCATAAACCATTACATTAACAAAATTAGTATTAGTGGTCTTATATTTGAGGATTATAATCCAACTTAAAATTTGGGCTTGTCTTACACCATTGATATTCTTTTTTCATTTAGTGATCAATCTCTTTGATATCGTCATGAGTTGAACTCAGTGAACATCTTGAGAAGAGTAAATTTATTCGAGATACTTTCTATCAACGGATTCCATGAATCCTTTGAGAGAATCGGCCAAAAGACGATCAATTGTTCAAATTTAGATTGAAGATTTTGCAAGTGCGGACTGTAGTTTTTGCTTGGAAGGCACAATACAAGTTAGGCGGTGCAGCTTTTAACGGTCTGTGTTGCAATGGTGGACACGAAAGCCATACACATTTTATGTGTTAGAAAATGGAAGCCATAAAGAATCTTGCAAATTTAAATTATAATTGTACCTAATAAAAAAGAACATGGGATAATGAAAACAATATATCGAGTTTTTTTTTTAAATGTAAGTCTTTCCAACATTACTTTTCTAACTATTTCAATTTATCACAAGGCAACTAATTTTTTTAACAATATTAGTAATAAACCATAAAATTAGTGAGCCAATTTTATTATAATGTTAATCTTAATAATCCAATAGCTCCCCTTAAGGTTTACATTATACACATGAAAATATATTGATAAAAAATATATAAGTACATATTTTTTAGAAACATTTCTTTGAAAAAAAATATTTTTTGGATCAGGTAGAATTCCATCAAGCTTTCTCAAAACTCTTGCTTGCAAAGGTATAGCTCAAAGATGAATTCCCAAGTTCTCAAATTAGTGCCTCCTCAAACACCCAAATCATGGATCTCTCAAATTATTGGACAACAATCTATGCTAAGCTATATCCATAGTGCTCCATCAAGTTGTCTCATGACACACGTAAGGATATAATTCCCATGATCTACATACTTTCAAACTATCTAAACAACAATCCACAATGAATTTACACCATATCCCTTTCTTGTCTTCAAAAAATAAAATTCAAAATATATAAATTATTCAATACTATGATTATCTGAATAAAATAATACACACATAAATTTTAGAAAATATGTCAATCATACAAAGTACCATGTCTAAGAAAGACATTAGCTTGAGATGATGAAATGATTGTAACCTTACTATCACTAGCCTCAAATATAACCCTATTATTATTTATCCATTTATTATTGCATTTGCATCTTCAAAGGCATTGACAAGTTTAGTAAAGATGACCCTAAAATTAAAAGAATAAGAAGATGATAAATATAATCATTTTAAAGTTCTAGAATAAACCAAAATTAAATATTTTAAAATGTGACCAAACTGAAGACATGCATGATCAATGATAACTTTCATGAGGATAAGATTATGCAATACTAGCTGAATAATATGCAATCATTGTAGCCTTCCACATCATGCATCTTCTATTTTTTCTTTCATTTTCTTCACTGTGTATGCTTTGTATTTGTCATGCTAAATTACATTTCATGTGTGTGTTCATTTGTCTTTATATTGTTGTGTCATAGGACCTTAAGCCTGGGAGTTGATGCTTCCTGAGAATCAATTTCATCCTATCTCTTCGATGTTTGGATAATTGAACCCTTCTTTGATTATCCTTACTTTAGTGTGAGTCTAAGTGTAAGTTCATACATGGGAGCTGAATGTAGCATCAAAAATTGTCACCCTTAATAATTTCACACTAGGTTTACCTACCCTCTATGTACTTGGACCTAATTGTGCATTTAATTTGCTCATTTTGCAATCATCTTTAGAAAATCGGGCTTGAGTTAGAAATTAATATTTATGATTTATTTAATGATGCAAAGAAAGCTCAAAAATGATAAGTCTGGACTAAGGCGCCCAATGCCCCTGTCTAGCCTATTTTGGCTCAATTTAAAATATGTCAATGTTGGTATTTTAACATTTAAAAATCCAATTTCATTTGTTGGGAAGGAAGAAATCATGTGCAAGGAGCTATTATGATCAAACATGCCAAATTATGAAGATTTATTGGTTATGCACTACATGCTATTTATAACAATCCATTATGTTTTGTGAACTAACCTTTTGTAGGTTTATCAATAAATCAAGGCACCCATCAATCAAAATTTATGGTGACTTCTGGTGTGGCATCACTTTATCAAGGATCTCACATCAAGATAACATTTTCGTTTATCATTTATCATTTCAATTAATTATTATTGTTTTATCCTTTTCCTCACCTAGGGTGTGCCCTCTTGATCACCATCAATTATTGTATGTGGAGATAGAAATACCAAAATGGTGTTTGACTTAGAAAATATCCTATACAACACAACCTTTCACTCTCTTTTCATGTGTGTAGGTAAGATCTAGAAGTTTCATCAAAAGACAGTCCCAAAAAACATAGATAAGACTATAACCTACCATTCAAAATTTGTAAATCCAAATTTTTTTTATCCCAAACTAGGGTTCTCAATGCCCCTGTGCTTGCAATTTAGTCTTAGATTTCAATCACAGCTTCCTCTCTATATCTAATTCTTAAGTTTGGGTCTATTATATTACCTTCTATTTTCATCTTTGCAATAAAATATATTTTTAGATCTAGGGTTATATGTCAAATAGACTTGTTAGAATAAACATCAAATTTATCACCTTCACAACTCAAAAGAGACACTAACCCTAGGAGATTGGCTCTTATGGTAGAAAAATAATCATCAACCCTAGTTGGTTTATGTCCAAACGTGGTGTCAAGTTAAAATAAGCTAATTCTAGTTGGATCTAGGATCACTTTTCCTACATCATAGCTAGACACTAGGGTAAGAAGTTAAAGATCTATTAGGGAGTGTCATCACGGTGCTCACCAATATGGAACACAAAAAATCTAGTACCTCTCTCACACAAATGAGAGTAATTGACCTCACAAGTCCCAAGATCCCTAAGCTAGCCTATCTTCCCAAACATCCTTAGCCTTTACAAGAAATCAAGGCATGAGAGGGGCATCCATTGTCTTTGTTAATTAATTACACATGTTTCATTAATTTTCACTTGATTAGATGATTCCCCACCTGTGATCAGACTACTTACCACTTTAGGTTGGGTACATTTTGGGAGCCAATCCCAATACCTTATTCCAAGGCTCTTCACACACCAATACGTATGGCATAAAAATTAAAGCACAATTCCAATTTTCAACCAAATTTTACATCTATTTCAATATTTCACAAAGTACACTTTCATTCAAACATTCCAAAACATCATATTTCACATAAAATTTTAAAATTTTCTCATTTTGTAATAAACCTAAAACTAGGAAATTTTCTTCAAACTTCATTAAAATTTCTTGAAAAAAAAATCAAAATCAAAATGTTAAGAATACCCTTTGGTGCCAAAAGTGCCCAACACCTATTTTAAGCTATAAAATTACATTTTCATCATTCAATGAAAAACTAGGCATTATAACCTTGTTTCAACAAAAATTCTCAAAAAAAAATTACAACAATTAATTTAAAATGAAATTGAATCAAATGAAATGAATTGGGAGGTTTTACACTCCCCTAATTCTAATCCAACCTTTCAAATTGACATATTTAAAATTGAGAATACATCAATCACACCAAAAAAATGCACACAAAACCTCGCACACACTCCCCTTCCAATTCCTATCCAAACAAATCAAATCCCATTGAATTCCCTTTCCAAATGCACTCCAAATCAACAATTCAAATTTTCACAAGAAGAGGGGTTTCTCCTCTCTTAATTTCTTCACAAAAATTACATAATGAAAAAGAAAACCCTTTTTCCTAATTTCCCTTTTTCCAATTTGAAAATTAAAACAATATAAAGTTACTTTTCCATTTATTTAAATTACATTTCCCTTAATTATCCCCAAAATCCAAAGAAACATATAACATTCCTAAATAACATTTATCATTTACATTCATGATATAAATCCATATAAGCATATATTCAATTAAATTACAGAAATCAAAATTTAAATTGGATAATTAAATCAAGTGTAACCAAAATTTCCCAACCTAATGAATTTTCACAAAATAATTAAATAATAAATTAACCTCATTTCTATTTTTAATTCTATTTCTCCCCTTGAAGAAGGGGAAAATGATAATTAAATAAAATCAATGAAAACAAAACCAAATGCATGCAATAGATTGATTATACCTTCAATTTTCCATCTTCGTGGGTTGAGCTCCAAGTTTGTACCCTAAACTTGTTGATTTGCTCTTGAATTGTAGTTGTGGATTGCTCTTTTGACAGTTTTACTATCATAATAAGGACAACTTTAGTTGTGTTGTTGAAAATGGGATGAAAGGCTTGAATAAATATAAATTTTGGATGGAGAAATAGAGGGTCAAGATCTTCATGCAAAATGGATGGTTGATATTGAATGAGATGGCAAGGCTTAGCCTTGTGACAAGTGTCACAAGGTGGAGGCATGCGACTATGACATGTGGCATCAAGAAGAGAGCAAGGTGTGTTCACACATGTGTGAGCACATCTTGGGAAGAACAAGATTTTGACAAGTGGAAGAAAATATGGCAATGTGTTTAAGATGAGTAGGCTTTGGCCATATGAACTGTGGTGATAAATGGAAAGTGTAGGGTGGCTCTCATGGGGAAGAGGATCTCACACATGTAGGAGAATCCAATGAGAAGAGAGTTCAAAGGATGACTTCGAGATGGATGGTGACTTGTGCATGCAACACTTGTCACATATCTCCAAGTTTGGGAGAATGGGTAGAATTAAAAATTAGGGAATATGTTAATGATGATTAGGATATGGATTAAGTTAATTAATCATAGATTTATTAACTTAATTAGGATTAGAATATGGGTTAAGTTAATTAATCATGGATTCATTAACTTAACCACGATTAGTAGATTTGGAGGAATATGCACTAACATCAAATTAATTAAATAGTATGATATTTAACTAATTTGGGGAAGACCATAGGATAATTAATTAAATGTGATATTTGATTAATTATAAGGTGAGATGGAATAATTAATTAAATAATATGATATTTAATTAATTATAAGAGAAGGTGAGATGAAATAAATAATTAAATGATATTTAATTGATTATTAGGATAAGATGAAATAATTTATTAAATAATATAATATTTAATTAATTAGGAGAAGAAATGGATAAATAATTAAATAGTATGATATTTAATTAATTATAAGGTAGAACACTATAATTAATTAAAATTTCTAAAATTTTAATTGATTAAAGATGTGGTATTAGAATTGGTGTCTACATTTTTTACCTCTTTTATGTGGCATCTAAAGTGATGTGTCAAAGAAGTTAAAAAAAAATCCCCAATGTGAGAAGAGGTGATGCCCCATCAAGAGACCGAACAAAAAAGAATTAAAAATATTTTTGGGTGATGTCTCAAAAAATGCGGGCTCAGATGATGTGGATATGTGTTTTAGAAGAGAATGAGGAAAAAAAGAAGTAAATTTATAGGCTCAAAAATGAGCGAAATTGCGTTTGGTTAATGCATTTTCCACATTTCATAGGAGTAATTAGGTTTTTGAGCCTATATATAGGCTTTAGGGGGCCCAAAAGGTCATTTTCACATTGGCATTTGGAGAGGGGGAGATTGGAGTGAGCAAATGAGAAATGGCAACAATTCTATAACATTTTCATTGTTCAGAGCACATGAGGGAGTACCAACGATTGGAGGATGCACGAGACTCAGTACATGTCGTAACACTTTCTCTATTAAAATGACCCTTGTGTAGGGTTAAGGGTATACCTGTGTAGGGTAGTTATACAATTACATAGGGTTGCACTTGTGTGTGATAAATGCATGCTCACATTAGTTAAGGACGTGCTTGTGCCAAATGACACCTATGCCAGGCAAGGATGCACCTGCACCTAAAACAACACTTGCATCAAATGGTAGCATGAATCTACAAAATTTGCAAGTACACAAGGGTTTTGGAGTTGAATTGAAATGAATTAATTTTATTTTTGATGGTTGACATTAGTTGGTGGTATGATGCAGGACCCTTTGGGTCCTCTTTAGTTATGTGAGAGGCAGTTGAGAGTTATGACCCAATTATTCAATATTGGTTGACTGATATGGATGAGGAGTGGCTGAGCATTATGGGATTATTCCATATTTTGAGGATGCCTCGGTTGAGAGCACATTGGGCTATGATGACTACATTAGTGGAGTGGTGGCACAGTGAAACTAGTAGCTTCCACCTACCAAAAAGTGAGGCTATGATCACATTAGAGAATATATGGCAGATTTTGTGCCTTTTGATAAAAGGGGAGCTAGTAGAGTGTTCCCTGGCTCGGTGTTCATGATAGATGATATTTTAGTGAGGGGGATTGAGATATAATTAGAGGCTAGGATGGGGGAGCTTCCAAATATTTTACTCTTTACTACATCGATCATTGGGGTGTTAGTGCTTAATCATAGATCTTGTGGGTTTGTGATTAGATTGGCAGGGGTATTGGATCAAATGTTATTAGAAGAGATTGTGTTTGCATGGGGTCCATGAATTTTGGCTAAGCTTTATAGGGAGAAGTACTTGAATGTGTATTGGGATGGTAGAATCTTGGGGTGTGACATGACCCTTCTACATATTTGGGTAGGTTCGAGCACTATATAGTTTTATGGCCAGTGGTAGATGGGAGGAGGGGTCCATGGATACCCTATCTTTTTGCATATGCGATATTTTTATGACATTAATGATTGGGTGACCTTCCATACTTGAGGTGAGTAATTAATGATATAGATAGCTTTATCTAGTGTTGATACTATGACTGTGAGGTGTGGGAGGAGGACAATCTATATATTCCATATATTTAGAGGATGAATTACTTGATTGGGCATACACCTTCAATCATTGAGTGCTATCTTCTAGTGTGTGTCATGAGATATTTTTGGCACCAATAAACTCTCCATGCAAGAGGTAGTGTTTGTGAGGGTGGTGTAGGAGAGGAGGATTTGGGGTGACTATATAGAGTTGTACATAGCCAGGAAGAACTAGGAGACACCCCTATAGTTCCATGGGATCCATAGCCAATAGTGGTGGATATAGCCTGGACTACACTAGAGTTTATTGCATGGTTGGCGAGGAGGCCAATTCGACTTACTATCTTTCAAGATTAACTAGCTCTGGTACAGGAGGAGGAGGAGAACAACAAGGATATAAATAGTGAGGAGAGCAATGATGATGATGATTATGATGATGATGATGATGATGATGAGGATGATGATGGAGATGGTGGAGATGGTTAGGGCCATCGAGTATAGAAGAAGAGGAGAAGAGGATGTAGAAATTGGTGGAGAGGACCATGGAAATGATGAGGGGGATATATAAGTATGATTGGTCTTACTGATAGTGGAGAGAGATTAGTTGCGCTACAAGAGGGACCAGTTGAGAGAAGAGAGACATCAAGCATGGAACCTAAGTGACTACATGTGGTATGGGAGAGAGACATGGCACAATTGAAGATAGTATGCTTATAGTTACTAGTGGATGGTGATAGGGGGTGATGGTGGGGCTCAGTTTGTGATTGTTATAGTAGAGCAGGATGTGCCTTTGGCTATAGAAACCTAGGGCCAGGCAGATGTGGCTTGGCTTAGGTAGGAGAGGTATATTGTTCATCAGACTATAGTCAAATAGGGCATGCAAGATGTTTTCAATGAGCTCGTCCATGTTACATAGGAGATGGAACACTATAGGGATTATATGAGTGGGTTGTACCACTAGAGCAATGAGGCTTTATTTCCAACATTAGGTCTCATAGGTTGAGGTCAGCTCAATTAGGTCCTTTAGTGAGTATGAGGCCACCTCTTCCTCATGGTTCATCTCCACCTCCATCACCACCATTAGGGTTGAATCAGTCAAAGGGGGCCAACATAGGATAGGTACTAGTCATGGTGATGATTTTGGATTTTGGATTATACCCTAGGGGGTGTCAGCTTTTTGGAGTACACATGTGAGACCTTTGTATATTTTTGTACCATGACATTATCTTTTTCATATATATGAGATGATGAGTTTGGACTATGTATATGGATTTTATTATATGATGATGATTTGATGCAAGTGTTTACATGATTTTATGTATGGTTTAGATGTATTTTATATTATGATTATGTATGAGGTGCACATGTATATGGTGCTAACATATTTTTATGCAAGTTGTTTATGACATGACATGATTATGGATGATGACTACTAATGTATATGCAAAAAAGTCTAATGCTTATATATTATGATTGTGATGATCATATGATTATGGTAATGATGACTTAATGATGTATGATGATTATGGATTATAAAATGGTTATGTATAATGACTAATGATTTATGTATATTATCATGATTTTGGATGGTGATGATGTTTATGATGTAAAATCTATAGGATGGATAATGATTATGTAAAAATGGATATTAATGATTTATGCATGATCATGAAATGATTATGCAAATGAATTTTGGTGTTAATTAATGTAAAATGGATTATGTATGAATGGTTTATGATTATGCATGATGTAGATGATTATGATTATGTGTAATGAATAGTGATTATGAGTATGGTTATGTATAATGGATAATAATTTTTCAAAAAGTGTATGATGATTAATGATTGTACAAAAAAATATATTGAAGAATGATTAATTTAATAATGGATAATTATAATAATATATATAATGAACAATGCAAAATGTATGGTTAAAATGGAATAATGCAAAATGTAAAAGTGAAATAGATGACGTCGATGATTAAAATGCAAAGATGATTAATGAATAACGAATAAGATGCAATAATGGATAATGCAAGATGGGGAATGGATAAATGATTTTTTTTATGTTCATCATACAAAATATAGTCAGGTCTAGGTGAGGGGGTAAAGGAAATCGTAGGTTATGGAGGAAATGTGAATGGGATTGGGGGTTTAATTATGTTGGAAATGTGGTGAGCAATCCTAAAGTTTAATATATAATATTTAGGAAATTATGCCCCAGTAGTATATGTGACCAATGGTGTTGTCATGTCCTTTGGATGGACTTCAGACTCACAAACAAACAAACAATAGATCATCCCTTAGTAAACAATGTGGACCATAGGGGGATGATATTGTATACCCAATTTTATATATTTCATCCACCCCTACCTAAGGTAGTAATTTAGAATTGGTGGGTCAGGACAATCACAAAAACACCATACAAAAATGATCCTGCCCCATTTCACACTTTATCTAAACCACACCAAGATATGAGTAGATCTAGGTGGTCTAGACTAGGTGACTCCATGGGTTTGAAAAGAAAAATTTCATAAAAATAAAATAAATTTCAAGGAAAACATCTCTTTCCAAGAGTGGGATGGATGGATAGTGATGATGTCAAACCTATGAAGGATCCATCCATTTGGGAATTGATGGGGATTAATGTGAATTTAAAGGTAAATAGTTGCACCTTTCGATTATTAATTCAATCATGATTTTGTGACTATGTCCATATGCATACATATTTTTGCTTGTTTTGCTTTGTTTGTCCATGATGACCTAGATCAAAATTGGGTGGAAGTGTGAGATTTATTATGGCTAAATTTTATTACAGATGGTGGATGATGAAAATGTGATGTGTTTATTATGAACAACTAGGCAAGGTGACAACCCATATTTTGCGTATTTAGGGATTTTTATAGTTTTTTTTGGGTGAATGAGTCATATATTCAAGCATGTGAGTATGTAAAAAAGTGAGGGATATGGTTCATGGAGGTTATATTATCATTCATGAGGCAGAAGGTGGTGAAAATGTATGGGTGGGAAAGGTTATGCAAAATTTCTAATCGATCTTGAAGAAATAATGGGGGATGCATGAGGGTGGTGTATGGGTTGTGGAGGTTTACGATGGTTTATTCAAGTTTTGGCCTTATGAAGGACATGGATGTGTGCAAGGTTGAGTGACAACAAGGGATTGTGCGATGAGGTAAGGTCATGGTAGACAAATCTTTTTAGTTAAGGGGGAAAAAATGGGTTCATGTAGGGGATGGTAAAGGGGGACGATGGTTTATGCATATGATTTTCTAGCCTCAGAATGATGGTATAAAAATATTCCTTGTTATAAGAAAGAGGTGGGTGGGATTTATGTTCATGGTAGATAAATCTCTCCCATTATGAAATTGTGGTAGGTGATTGACATTCCAAGCAATAGTAAGTGGGTGATGTGAGTGGATGTGTCATGAATGAAAAATGTATGGGTGATTAGGAGACCTAGTAGATGGTGGATATGACCTTACACTTGGTTCTTGTTTGCTATATTTTCACCATGGTACTTTCCCAAGACACCAAAAAAGTGGATTTCACCATTGGAAAAATTATTTCTCTTTACCATTTTTTGTATTTTCCTACTTTTTTTATTTTTTTGGATTTTTGTTTTTTTAGATTTCTTTTCTTTTGGACTCTTTTATTTTTTGAGTTTTTCAAGCAAATAATTTGTTTGAGATGTATGATATTCATGCTCTCCTCCAATGGTTCTCCTTCCATGGTATCCAATTGATATGCTCTTGATCCATACTTTGAAGTGATGATGTAAGGACCTGACTAGTTAGGTTCAAACTTGCCTTTCTTTTCACGGTCCTACAGATTGCACTGATTTTCTTTGAGCACTAAATCACCAATCTAAAATTATCTAGGCTTAATTTTCTTGTTATAGATTCACTGGAGCTGATTTTGGTAAGCTTAAATATGATTGAGGGCATTAACGTGTTTCTTGTCCAATAGTTCCAACTATTGTAAATATATTCTTCATCATCAACAAGATGTTGTAGTGATATTCTCAAAGATTGGAGTTTAACCTCAATTAGAAAATTGTCTTCAGTCCTGTAAACAAGGGAATGTGGTGTTACCCCTATGGTGGTGTGGATGCTAGTGCGGTAGGCCCATAAGGCAGGATTGAGTTGAAGATGCTAATCTTGACCAACTTCATTGACCATGTTTTAAAGTAATTTTAGGATTATTTTATTAGTGACCTCAGCTAGACTATTTCCTTTTGGATAATTGGGGTGGATAAATGGTGTTAGATGTGAATTTTTTGGCAAAAATCACAATTTTTTTAATTTTTAAATGGTTTACCATTATTTGTGCCAATAGATGATGGTATACCAAAATGAAAAATGATGTAGTGGAGGATGAACTTAGCAATTTATCTTCTGGTGATGTATGTCATTGGACTGGCTTTGACCCCTTATTGGAGTACTTAATGGTAGTGGTGAAAAATTTATGACCATTTGATGAGGATGGAAAAATTCTTCCAACAAGGTCTAGCCCCCATCGTGAGAAATTCCAATTAGTAATGATGGGTAGTAATCCTTGTGATGGTGCACTAATTAATTCACCATGTTGTTGACATGGATGACAAACCTTTACAACATTACTTGCATCTTCTTCCATTGTTGGCCATTAATATCTAGTGCGTAGTAACTTTTTGACTAAGGAAGGACCACTAGAATGGACCCCACAAACACCATCATGTACTTCATGTGAAGTAGTTTGAGTCTCATCTACATCTAAACATCTTAGGAGGGTCCCATCAAAGTACTGGTGGTATAAAGTGTCACTAAGTTAAGTGAAGCAAGTAGATTTGTGGATGAATTATTATCGTTGGTAGGTAGATAAGTTAAGAGGGAGACCATATTATCATGAAGGTAGTTATATATGTCCTAGTACCATGAATAATTGGGACCAACTATATCACATACTATTTTTGATTCTAGGAGATCATAAGTAGGAACTGCTGACTATTCTAAGGAACATTCATTAGGGAACCAAATATTGCCATTACATCAACTAGTTTATTATTATAATCAATTTGATAAAACTATATTTTCAAGAAGTAATGTTTGAAGCTATACACCATTCATTTAAGGAAATAGGTTATCATCAGTTTTTGGTATTCATCATTTACTTGCTTGATAACTAGTTGAGAGTCACCATATACCTATAACTTAGTTATTTTCCACTAATTAATGCCTCATATTTTGCTATTTTATTTGCGCAAGGGAATGAAATGTGGTAGGACTTAGGGATGAAATCACCTTGAGGAGTGACAAATAGGATTCCTACCCTTGAGTCATGTTGAGTAAAATGATCCATCAAAGTAGAGGTTCCAACATGTTCCTTCTTCTATATCAAGAATACCTTCATCTAGAAATTCTAGTAGCAATGGATGACTTTCCAATAGAGGTGCCTCCACAAGTTGGTCAAAAATTACTTGTCCTTTTATGGTTGAAACATAGAAAAAGGTAACCCTAAGTCCAAATTATTAGAACAATAGGATTCAAGGCCTCTTCCTAGGGTTTCATTGAGATGAAGATCAACAAGGTATTTAGATTAACTTTCAACCATGAAGGTGATCCAATCAGACTTGGATCTGCATCTTTTAGGATCTTGGAATGATTTGGAATTGACTGAAATGGATTGACCTAACTAGAATATATGACCTAACATTTAAAATACAATAATCCTTGAATGATTAACAAAATGAAACAATAACTTGCAAGAAGATCTGAGAAGTGAAGAGGATCGTGACCTATCCTGAAAAGTTGGTTTAAATCATTGTAGGAGGAAAAAGGTGCCCTAGGGTGTATGTGTCCTTGTAGAGGTGTCTTGATCAACTTTTTTAGTCCTTTGATTTCATATTTAAGGCCTTTGTTTCTACTTGCAGAGTTGCCAGATTGTTGTCAGATAATTCTTTAGGTGAGTTTTTCATGAGTTGACAAGATGTAGGGCTTCAATTGCAACAATGAATAATTTGTCTTCAAGCTTCCTTCAATCATATTTAAACTTGAAACTTGCACATTCACAAAGAGAAGAAACATTGTGCCATTTAGGGGCTTTCCTTTGTCAAACCCTATGTTAGTGTTTCCACTTCCACAATGGCAATATCAATGATAAAATGATAATGGATAGGAAGGAGTGGTGAAATCACAAATTTCCACAACTCACTACCCTTCAATGGCTTCCTTGAAGGACTAAAGTCATACACATAACCTCAAGGTCTTGGATCTTACTTGATTGAATGCTTGAAATTGCTTTGGAGACCTACAAAAGGGGTTAGCCTTCATAAAACCATGATAATCTGACAACACGAACTCACATATACTTTGACATGATATTTAGATCTTGAATTGTTGTAATAAATATCTAAAATGTTTCCCTTGAATTGCTCTTGAATGCTCTTAATGTTCACCTCTTACTATATTATTTCACTTAATATTCAAATGATGCAATAACTATGTATTTATATGCATTTCTCTAATTTCCCACAAATTAAATCCTAATATCCACCATTTTCAATTTGAATTTTGAATGTTAAAATGTTGACACCGACATATCCAAAATTGGTCCTTGACAAAATAGGGGACCCGTATGCTCTAGGGTGAATGGCTCTAGCCCTATGTTTCAAGATATTAGGTGTCAGAGGAAAAATATCAATTGGATACATTTGTTCAATACTTGCAATTTATCATAAAATGGTACAAATGAGCTATAGAATGCATAATTTATGAAATTAGGGACCCAATTAGGCTCAATAATTTAGAGGGAGCAAAACCTAATGTGAAATTGTCAAGGGTTACAATTTTTGACACTACAATAACTTTTTTGTCTACATGATCAATGTTGACTTCATTGAGAATCATGATCCATTTTGACATGCACCTTGTAAGAGTAGATTTTGAGAGAAAATATTTAAATGGATCAACTTTAGAAATGAGTTGTGTCTTATGGTTGGGCATTTAATGTTGCGATATATTAGCACAAAAGACTACTACAAGACATGCTCATTCACTTGATGTGTAGTTCAAATCACATCCTACCAAAGTCTGGGATATGTAGTAGAAAGCTTATTCTTTTCCATTCTCATCATGTTGTGCCAACAATGCTCCTAGTGCCACACTGGTATAGCTGATATGTATAATAGAAGTGACCTTTGTTTGGATTAGGTAGTATAAGAACAAGGGGCGAAGCAAGGTAATATTTGAGTTGTTGAAATTCTTTTTGACAATTGTTGTCCCATTTAAAGGTGACATTATTGTAGAGAAGATGTGAAAATGGTTGACATATATCAACTAGTTTTGTGATGAATCTTTTGATTGCTTGGAGTTTCCCTTGCAAGCTACGTAATTGTTTTATATTTTTTTTGGAGGAATATCCATTTTTTATTTTACCTTGGATGGATTAGCTTTTATTCCTCTTTGAGACACAATGAATCCCAAGATTCATTTTCACCATTTCAATCCTAGTATTTTTATTGAGAAAATTGAGCATCCAAAAATCAGTCAAGGAAAACTCAAGGGAAAAATTTGTAGCATTATTATAACACTTTCATCAATCAATATCAAGCTTGCAAGATGTATAGAAGAAGGAAGTGATCATGTGCAAGGAGCTATTATAATCAACATGCCAAATTATGAAGATGTATTGAGTTATCCTCTACACGCTAGTTACAACAATCTATTGTGTTTTGTGAAATAACCTTTTGTAGGTCTATCAGGAAATTAAAGAATTCATCAATCAAAATTTGTGGAAACTTGTGGTGTAACATCACTTTATAAAAGATTTAACATCAAGGTAACATTGTCATTTATCATTTATCATGCTAGTCAATTATTGTTGTTTTGGCCTTTGCCTGATATAGGGTATGCCCTCTTGATCACCATCAATTGTTGTATGCGGAGGTAGAAATACCAAAATAGGGTTTGACTTAGGAAATCCCCAATACAAAAAAAAATTCCACCCTCTTTTCATGTGTGTAGGTTAGATATGAAAGTTTCATTAGAAGAAAACCCTATAAAACATAAAGCAGATTGTAGCCTATATATCAAAATTTATAGATTCAAACAAGAATCATCCTGAAATAGGGAACCCAAGACACCTATCCTTGTAATTTTTCCTTAGATTTTAGTCAAAATTTACTCTCTATATCTCATTCTTAGATCTTGGTATGTTATATTACTTTATATTTTCATCTTTGTAATAAAATACAATTTTAGATCTAGGGTTATTTATCAAATAGACTTGTTAAATCACACATCAAATTTATCACCTTTACAATTCAAAAGAGACATAAACCCTAGGATATTGGATCTCCCTTATGGAAGAAAGATAATCATCAATCCTAGTTATTTTTGTTTCCAAATGTGGTGTCAAGTGAAAAGAAGATAATCATAGTTGGATCTAGGATCACTTTTCCTGCATTAGAACTAGACACTAGAGTAAGATGCTAGAGAGCTTGTAGAGAGTGTCATCATAGTGATCACCAATATTGGCACATGGAAAATCTATAAAGAAGAGAATAATTGAACTTACAAGACCCAATAACCCTAATATAACATGTCTTCCAAACATACTTAGCATTTACAAGAACTCAAGGCATGTGAGGGGCATCCATTATCTTTGTTAATTAATTACTCGTGTTTCATTGATTTTCACATGATTATATGACTCCCTACCTATGATTAGAATAATTTCCACTTTAAGTTGCACACATGTTGGGAGGAAATCCCATACCATTTCTAGTAACTTATTCCTAGCTTCTTCACACTCACCAACAAGCGTGAAACAGAAAACAAAACACAATTCCAATTTTCAACCAAATTTATCAACAAGTTTTCACAACCTCTGTTTCAATATTTCATAAAGTAAAATTTCGTTCAAACATTCCAAAACATCACATTTCACAAAAACTTCCAAATTTTCTCATTTTTCAATCAACCAAAAACTAGCAAATTTTCTTCAAACTACATTAAAATTTCTTCAAAAATTAAAATTTTGAAAATAAAAAATTCAAGAGTACCCTTTGTTGAAAAAAGTGTCAAACACCTATTCTAAGCTATAAAATTCATATTTTCATCATTTCATGAAATATCGAGAGTTATAATCTTGTTTCAATGAAAATTCTCAAAAATAATCTAGAACAAATAATTTAACATGGAATTGAATCAAACAAAATGCACTAGGAGGTTTTTACACTCCCACAGTCCTAATCCAACCTTTCAAATTGAAAGAAAATGATCAAAGGAGAAGAATTTAACAATTCACCTCAAACTATGACAAAAATTTAAAATGGAGAATACCTCAAGCACACCAAATGAATGCACAAAAAACTCCCACACAAACTCCCCTTCCAATTCCTATTTTTCCTTTTTCTAATTTTCAAATTAAAGAAATATTGAAATGGTGAAAATAGGGTGCCCCACCTTTTTGGGAGATGGAGCATGAGTTAGGGTTTAGGACCTAAACCTATTTCCCTCAAGTTTTGAATTCAAGGAAACCTTAGAGATCTGAATCCAAGGATGAAGTAATGGAAAGAGATCTTGCAATAAGGTATCCTAGGGTGTGATTAAAGACTAAAAGGGGGTTCACCACCAAGCTAGGGCTTGGAAAGAAAAGTAACATGCAAAACCTAATGATGTGCAAGACTTGAATAGATTACCTAGAAATGAATATAAAACATAATAGTAAACTGGAAAACTAGAGAGGTGCATGTGGAAACCTGTAGAAGCTTGGAACAAACTCTGAAATGTTGAAGATGTTGAATTTAAGGCACACTGAGACTCATATGCCAGGCTGGGCATATCAGTCCCATACTAAGGTATCTGGACTGAAATAGGAATTTGGTGATTGCAAGTTTGAATCTTCAGAAATCTAGAAAATGACTATATTGGGACTCATAAACTAGAAGTGGCATATCAGTCCTACTTAGCTTCTTCAAAGGATCAAAATCTGAATCTTCTCTTTTATCTCTACTCTTCCTTCTCAACCTGGTTTTTAGTTCTGAACTACTAAATTTTACTCTGTGGATTCCTTTTAGTGATTTTGTAAATAAGGTGACAATTTGACAACTTTGCACACTTGACAAATTCTTCCAATATTGCTCTTTGCTGTGTATTCAACCTAGATCTGCAAATCACACACAAAAGAGATGGAAAAATGTTTTTTTAGTAGAAAAGGGTTTTCCTTGGTCAAACCCCGTTTTGGTAATCAAACCTTGAAATGAAATGGAATAAAAAGGAGGAATGATGAATGAAAAAAATGCAATGTTGCAGCTCACCAAACCCTTGAATAAGATGTTGCAAAAATGCATGAAATGGCTAGCATGAATGTGGATCTGGAATCTTGCTTGAGTGATATGGATCTTGGATTAAATGGTTGCTTGAATCATGAAACCCTACATCACAAATGTTAGCTAAAAAAAATGATGCATAATGACTTTGACATGATGTTTGATACTTGAATAATAATCTAAAATACTTGATAATTAGCTCTTGAAGACTCTTGAATGCTCTTGTAATCATAAATTTTTGTTAGGAATGCTCATTCAACATGCTAGGTCACTAGTAAATTTTCTAGGTCACTTGTAAACTTGCTAGGTGAAAAATGAGTGAAACAACCTTGTATTTATACTTGTTTATGCCAAATTTCTTGAAATTACAACACTATAAGCCAACATCAAATCTAGGAGAATAAAATCCTACCAAAAATTTGAATGTAGTTTAGGTCTAAGCTAAGTAAGACTCATACGCTAGTTGTGGTGTATGAGTCCCATTAGGCTAAGCTTGAGACACATTTTTCAAGAAATGCTTAGATTAATGTGAAATCAAAATTGGGCCCTCAAAACTTAGGTGGTACCCATACACTCAAGGTGGCGTATGAGTCCCATATCACTAAATTTGGGCCATATAGTCCAAACACGCATGAATTATGATTGGATATTGGTAAATGACATGATTAATCTCAAAAATATGGATTTATTAAGGCTTGTGGATGCAAACTAAGGCCAATTAAGGCATAAAGAATCCTAATTGTTAATAAAAACCCTAGATTAGTGTGAAAGTTTAAAGGTACACTTTACAAAACCCTAAATTTAAGGCACAACTAGGTTCATTTAGTTTACAAGGTCCTAGACTTATTGTAAATGTGTTACACATTACAACACTAAATCAAGGAAAAATTATGCTCGATTCAATAAGGCCCAAACAAGTGTAAAAATGTAGAGGGGTACATTTTCCATCACTATATTTATTCTCCACTTTAGTGAGAGGATGAACTTACTTCAAGCTCACTAAAGTAGAAAAAATCGCATCAAGAGGGGTCCAAGTGTATTGATGCAGATGGTATTGTTGGTATGTTTTTTGTTGTGCCAAAAGATCGACCCATCAACCCTCGCTACAAACACCAGACTTACCCAAATCCACAAGAGGCAGTTAAGCCATGTCATGAATCCTGGAGGGGGACGCTGGCAATTAGTCCAACAATCCCCTCCTCAGCTTTACCCAAGGAGATTCAAACCCATGAGCCAATGCTCTGATACCAATTGTTGGTATGTTTGTCATTGCACCAAAAGATCGACCCATCAATTCCCGCTACAAACACCAGACTTACCTAGATCCACGATAGGCAATTAAGCCATGTCACAAATCTCAAAGGGGGACGTTGACAATTAGTCCAACAGGTATAGGATGAAAAAGATCAAAGGAGATGGCCAAGCCCCTAGGATCCAAGATCCTATAACAAACCAACATAGGCACAATATAACACACATGAAAATGATATAAGGAGAAATAACAAGGCACAAGCATACAATGCCAAAGACATGAAGAAAAACTAAAAATAAAAAGGGTGGATTAATCTTTGACTGTTTGTCCCGCATGCTATGGACCAAATGTAGGATATTTTTCTAAGAAATGTTTACAAGTGGAACATAATGTCCACTGTACAAACCAACGCATGCTCACAAGGGCTAGTGGAATCCAATATCCACTAGGTGAGCCCCCAGTGAGACACATACACACGTGACGATATGCACTCACAATCAAGTAAGTGTTTATGGGAAAGTCACACCTAGGTTCAACTCCCATATGCTAACCATACCAAATTTATACCTCGTGATAACTTTGATAAGGCACCACAAAAAAATGAACTTCGAGCTTCATGAGGCAAGCAAAGCTCCGTATGCTTGACACTCATGAACAAATAGGATGGCACCACAAGTAAGCAAAGTGTATTATGCAATGTGGCCATATAGCAAAAAATGTAAGTGAAAAATAGTGTAAGGTACATTAAAATGAGTTTCACTTAATTCATGTAAGGTCTTACCTTAACGAACATCATGCCTAATGTCTCCAAGAGAGGACCAATCGAAGAATAGAAGATTCACAACTTAGGGGATGCAGTGTGTCACATCAAGTGATGTAGATCAAAGGTAAAAAATCTCCTAACACTCACAAAAAAACCACTCTTTCAACTCTTATTCTTCAATTGGTGGGTTTTCCTTCACAAACCCTCATTTTGCTAGTAGCCTTTCAAAAGGGAATTTTTGGACATAACTCTTAAAAAAAATGATATATAGGAAATAAGACTTGTTTTAGATACCCATTTGGCCATTCTCAAATATATCTCAAAATCAGGGTAGAGTTCTTTGTAGGGAAGGCCTCAAAAATTAACTATCCTGCTTCATGACTATGCCTAATTAGGTCACTAGGCAAGTTACCGATAGACTCAGGGTTTCAAAAGTTCTCAATTCTTATTCCAAAACTTCACTCACATCATATGGGATCTCAAACAACTATTCCCACCCCAAATATCCTTCTCCAACCACTAATACATCCAAATAAGCTCCAACACCTTAAAATTGCTTTCAAAAACCCTTACACATCTTGATACATAGAAAAATTAGACCTTCTGTCTAATAAAAGAATGTTCAAACTCGACTATCCATACCTAAAACTTTGGAATATAAAAAAATATGCCTCTCCACAAAAAAATGGCATTTTCCACCAAAGAATAGTGAGAAATCACATGTTTCTTGCCCCAAGTTACCCTAGGTAGGGTTTAGAGTAGATTACACTAAAATTTTAATATGTCCTTCCAAAATTAATGTATTTTCATCAAACCAAGTGAAAATGAAATGTAGGACAATACTTTACATTATTCAAAAAACATTCAATACATATAGATAAGCCTCAAACTGTACAATGTGATGAAAGTTACAGAAAAGCAAGAAAACTCAAAATTTTCACTGTGAAATGCAACAAAATGTCATTCATAACTTTCACACAACAGAAAATGAGGCCAATCACTCTGGTCAAATTATAGAAAAAATAGTAACAAAATTTTCCTTAATTTTTTATGAAGATCTAACAGTGGATACAAAAGTTATGCCATTTTTCCCAAAACAAATAACCCTAGGTACAAATTCAGGCAAGATTTAGTAAATTTGCAATAACTTTTAAAATAATTCATGAAAAGGAACCAAACCAAATGAAGATGAAATTTAGTTCATCCATCTATAAAAAAAAACCAATATTAGGACCATACCAGTCCATACCGTGCAATGGAGTAGCAATATTGTAGTTATATTACACCAAAAAATGCATAAAAATGTGTCTAATTGGTGTCTTATTCCTCCAAACTACTCTCCAACTCCTTGGGTCAAGTTTATAGGGTGTATTTATGCTATTACAATCAAATTCCAACTGCCCAACTAATCATAACTTCTTTTGTTAAGACTAATGACACTTTTACAAGATTTGTTGCATTTTGACAACTTTGCAACTTTTACAATTTTGAAATTTTTTTGACAAATTTTGCATTATGACTCCAAAACTTCACAAATATTCTTTTATGACCCCTAATGGGCCAAAATGACCTTATTCACCTTAAACACTACAAAACAAGACAAAACTTAAACTATGCCATCATTTTGTGATGGGGCTCTTGATGCCCCTACATCATCAAGCCACTAAGAGGAATATAAGAGGAATATAATATGCTAAGAGAGATCATGCTCTTGAAGGACATAACACCCAATGTCACCACAAAGCGAAAGATGCATCACATGAAGTGGGAATACTACACAATGTCAAGCATGAATTGAAAAAGAATAATGCCAATGAAAAAGGGATTTACTCCCAAAGTCACACAAGGGATCCATGGATTCAGGGTTAGTATGTATTTGCTACAATGTTATTAGAGAGATCAAAACTGTCATCATTCCCCAAATACTCATGGAAAAAGAAGAATGACACAAATAGAGTGAAAAAAATGAAAAAAATTCAGGTCAATATGGAAGAGACCTGAATGTCTTGACACCTTGCATCATCCCCAAAAGGAAAACACAAGACAAAGAAAAGATAAAAGGAAAATATTTTGGGTCAATATGGAAGAGACCTAAATGCCTTGATGCCTTGCGTTATCCCCAAAAGGAAAACACAAGAAAAATGAAAGAGATAAAGTTTTATGAGATAGAGAAGAATGTAGGTACACATAGAGGATTGTCACAAAGAGAGATACATCAAACAAAATAGTACAGAGGGTCACATTATGCACATGCAATCACACACAAGAACATGCAAAAGAAAAAATTGCAAGACTAGTAAGGCACATGTGAGTCAACCTATTAGCAAGTCATCTGCATCCCAATCTTGGTCTTGTATATGGAAGGCGGACAACTAGCCAAAGGGATAACATCAAATTCCAAAACTAGGACAAGGCTATTGAGGTAGGTGATGAGAAGGAGCTCCTTGCATTTTGAAATAATTTGCAATGAATGTAAAGCATGTAATAGTGAGAATGCTAATATTCTATAATCATTACATGGAAAGTAGAACAAGGGTCATTCTCTAATGGACTATTTCTATGATATTAAACTTTTTAAAGATTTATTTTATAGCACGAAACTCATCAATACTATGTCCAAAGGTTCTATGATATCTATAATGAGATGTTTTTTTGTTCTTAGCATTTGGAAATTAAATTTTTGGTATGGGTGGTAATGTAATAATTCCTTGAATTAGAAGCATATGTAGTGTTTTTTCAGGTTTAGAAGGTGGACAAGGGAATTGTGCAAGATAAGAATGATCCAAGGTAGGTGATGAGAAGGAGCTCCTTGCATTTTGAAATAATTTGCAATGAATGTAAATCATGTAATAGTGAGAATGTTAAGATTCTACAACCATTACATGGCAAGGAGAAAAAGGGTCATTCTCTAAGGGACTATTTCTATGATATTAAACTTTTTAAAGATTTATTTTAAAGAACGAAACTCATGAGTACTATGTCCAAAGATTCTATGATATCTATAATGAGATGTTTTTTTTTTCTTAGGATTTGGAAATAAAATTTCTGGCATGGGTGGTAATGTAATTAGTCCTTGAATTAGAAGTATATGTAGTGTTTTTTCAAGTTTAGAAGGCAAACAAGGGAATTGTAATTACTTGATTTTGTAAGGCCTTCATTGCTTGCTAGATTCACCAACTTCTCTAGGTGGGATTAGGATAGGAGGACCTAAAATTTCCTCATCATCTCTATCAACGTTATGAAGCATTAGTTGCTCTTTAGGAAGGACACTTATATTATGAGGAGGATCTTGATATCCTATCCCTTTAGTATCTTCAGCTGGAATTTTCTCTGGGAGTTGATGAATTTCATGTTCACTTGCTATATCACATCCTCGTTTTCTCGAGATTGTGAATCCTTTTCCATATTTCTCTTATACATTAATGGGAGTGTTGGTCACCTTGTTAAAATAGAATGGTTAAATGTTTTTTTGACTAGAGGAACTAGGTTCACCTATTGTAGGGAACATAGGTTCAGTTTATGTTTTTATTTCAAGATGTAAAAGACCAAACATCTCAAGTAGTGGGATGGTAAGAGGTGTTGATTGCTTCATAGAGGGATAAAAGGAGGAATTATTCTCAAGGCTATCAAGGTAATCATTTATGAAGTTGTTCATATTATCATAATCTTCTCTAATGATGTCAACATCATGAGGAGGACATGTATTAGGAGTTGAGTGAGAATGGGTGAGTTCAATTTCATTAGGGTCATTTCCAAAAGAACATTTTGACACATCCACTAATGATTTTAGGGACATTCAAAGTTTACCAAAACATAGATACATGATGAAATGCAATGTAATGACCTAAAATGAATTGTATAAATGAAAATTTCAAATTCTAAACAAGGTAATTTACTGATTACATTATGAAACAATCTGAAATTGAATGTTCTAGATGCAATTTTGAATTTAAGCAATGCACAAAATGAACCATTTTAATCTAGATGCAATGAATTGAATGGAATAGAAACTCTATAAATTAGAAATAAAAGCTAACAGCAATAAACAAAAGCACAAAAATAGAGTGTTTAATGCTATAAACTACAATCGAAAATATGAAATGGGACTAAATCGCCCAAAGGGGTGTATGAGTCCCAATCATGGTTTTATAGGGATTTGAATGCTAAATAACAGTCACCACAAAATACCCAAAAACTAGGTAAAGCCATGTGTATTGGGACTAAGTCGCCCAAAGAGGCATATGAGTCCCAAATTAGGGTTTTTGCACAAATTTTAGAAAAATTCTAAGTGAATGTTAGGTTTTTGTTTAGGATGATGTCTAGACTAAGTGCAATTACATATTTCATATGAAATTCAATGATGCAAGATGCAAAAATGCAACCTATATGCACTTTCACTAATGCAAGATGTAGAAACCCTAGATGCAAATTAACTAATGAAAATCCTAATGAAAAGTTAATGTGAGCTAGATATAGGAATATGATGTAGGGTGATCCCACAATACTAGTTTACAATTTTTGGCCAAACTGGACACTAAAATATTTTTTCCTAACTAAATCTTCACTTTCGAGCACCTATAGCGGCTAAACCATGAGAAATTTGAAGATGAAGCAAACTAGTGATTTGTGACATTTTGTTTGTATATTCTAAATATATTTTTTTCAAAATTTTTGGCATCATATTGTACTTCTTTTTCCATCTCCTTTGAAAACTAGTTTTTTCAGTAAACACCATTTTCAAGGAGTGACGCTCACCATATAACACATAAATTTTTTTCCATGAAGGATAAAATTATTATTTTTTCTAATTTAGATTTGTAACTATGATATCTAGTGCTTCCAATTGGTTTCATAGTGTTTTATTGAATATTTTTTCCTTAATCAAGTTTCAAAGTCAAACCAATTACAATTGCGAGATAGGCAGACCGTATAACACATAATTTTTTTGGTATGTACCAAAATTCATTTTTTTTCTTTTTGTTGGATCAAGGACTTCAATATTTGGTGCACTCATATTTTTCAATTTTTTTTGATAATCTTCTATTTTTCTACATGTGCAGAACATAGAGCTTGATTTTTGGTGAAAAACCTACATTCACAAGAAATAAAAAATAAATATAATAATCAAATTAGATTTAATTAAAATTATACTTTTTTAGAATCTTATAATGAGGACTACATACTTACAAAATTTTTTTTTAAATAAATTCATTTTATCCCCCAAAAGGTAAATCAAAAGTGGTTTTTTATCAGCGTGTTGATAGGCATAAAGGAGACTTTGTTATAGGTATGGTTTAAAACTAGTTGAGTTCTATCCAAGGGGGCTTGGTATAAGGTGGTTTGATCAAACTCTTTTCAATTGGAATCCTTTAAATGAAAAATTTCAAGGCTTAAATCATTATATTTTCTAAAAATATGTGATTTCAACAAAAATAAGGATCTCCCAAAAAGTCTAAACCACTATTGTGGCAGCACCCTGTACTCCAAATCAAAAAAGAGGTGTTCATGTCAGGTTCGCTGAAATGAAATGATGGGAATGGGGTTTAAGACCTAATCCTATTTCCCTCAAGTTTCATTCAAGGAAACCTTAGGGTTTAGGACCTAAACCTATTTCCCTCAAGTTTCGTTCAAGGAAACCTTAGAGATCTCAATCCAAGGATGAAGGATGGAGTGAGGGAAAGAGATCTTAAAATAAGGTATCTTAGGGTGTGATTAAAGACTAAAAGTGGATTCACCACCAAGCTAGGGCTTGGAAAGACAAGTAACATGTAAAAACTAATGATCAAACCTAATGATGTGTAAGACTTGAATAGATGACCTATAAATGAATATCAAATAGAACAATAAATTGGAAAAGTACAGAGGTGCATGTGGAAACCTATAGAAGCTTAGAAAAAACTTTGAAATACTGAAAATGCTAAATTTAAGGCACACTGGGACTTATACACCAGGCTAGGTGTATTAGTCCCAAACTAGGGTTTTTGGGCTGAAATAGGAATTTGGTGATGACAAGTCTAAATCTTTAGAAATTTGAAAAAATGACTATAATGGGAATCATACACCAAAAGTGACATATCAGTCTTGCTCAACTTCTTCAAAGGATCAAAATCTGAATCTTTTCTTTCTTCTCAACATAATTTCTAGATCTGGACAGCTAAATTCTTCTTTGTGGATTCCTTTTAGTATTCTGTAAACAAGGTGACAACTTTGAAAACTTTGCACACTTGAAAAATTCTTCCAATCTTTGTCTTAAATGTGTCTTCAACCTAGATCTACAAATCACACACAAAAGAGAGGTAAAAATGTTGTTTTGTTACTAGTGTAAGGAAATCAATGGAGCACATGTAATGAAAACTCCAAATAGTAGTGCCTTCGGTAACTTTAATTTCGATCAAGTTGCATCAAAGACACGTACAACTATGTCCTAAAGTGGAAACATACATAGTTTATTTCCCACATTGATCCTTTTGAGAGAAGCACATGTAAATTCAACAACATGCATTAACAGATTCTCTAACAAAACCAATACAAACATGAAAGATGAGACAAACAACAGAACACAAAGATTTACGTGGGGAAAACCCTTTCAGGTAAAAAACCCCACTCTCCAAAGTTTGAGCCATTGTATTATTCAACAACAGAAAGTTACAATACAGTTTTAGGCTCTTAGCCTTTCAGAGATTACATCTTGTTCATTCTAGATACAACTGGTAGAAAAACTATCCCTGAGAGATCAACCAAAGCAATCATGATCATGAGAGATTCCAACAGCTTAGCTCTGCCTCTCAATCCTCTGCTTTGACCTCATGGCCTTGGCCTTTCGGCTAGCCATTCGGTCCTCTCTCTATCGTTCTCTCTCTGGCTCTTGGCCTCAGCTCCTTGGCTTATCAGTACTCCACTTCAGAACGTCCAATGCATACATATATACATTTGTTCTCTATAGGCTCTATGAAATCGTTCTTTTCCAACTATCGGATTAGAACTAACGAATCATCTAGCCCAACATCATTAGATGTTTCCACTTCCTCGTGTTTTAGTTTTCCAACTTTCACACAAAAATGGTTCAACAAACAGTTCACATCCTTCTTTCTTTGATTGGTCCAAATCGCACCACGTCAGACATTCTTCACTCGGTCAAAAAAAATCAACTTGTGTCGCATGTCGGTGAGACACTATCCGTGTCTCCCTGATTGCACAAGACTTGACAAATGATATCGCCAAGATTCATCCCTATCGGCAAGAGGTTACACCAAGTCAAGAAAGCTATCGCTAAGACTTTGCCATGTCGCCAAGACCTCATACCGATGATCACCACTTGTATCGCTATCGCCAAGACCATCGTTGTTCGATGAGACATCATATCGAGGCTCCAAAGTCACATCGACCTTAGCAATCCCATCAACAAGACTATCGCTATTTGCCAAGACATCATAATGAGCCTTCAAGACATACTGAAAATTGAGCAGTCGCCAAGAGTCATACAGACATTAAGATTCCCATCGGCTTGACAATCGAGTTCGCCAAGACATCATATCGATGCCTTCAAGTCACATCAATCTCAATATTTCCATCGGCAAGACTATCGCATATTGCCAAGACCTCATACTGAATTCTTCAAGTCATGCTGACGTGAGAATTCCATTCGGTGAGACAATCGTCTTTCACCAAGACCTCACACCGAGCTCTTCATGTTATACTGAAACATTCGACAGTCGGCGAGACTTATCACTTTTTCCAAGACATCACACCGACGTCTCAAGTCATACCGAGTGCCAAATAATAGTTGGCAAGACATTCATCTTTGGCCAAGACATCACACTGATGTTCACATTTCACCTCGAAGACTTCTATCGGCCAGACATTCCACATAAGCCAAGAGGTTACACCGAGCCTCTTATGTTACACCGAAGACACATAGCCATCAACGAGACCAACACCCGTCGCTAAGACTTCACGCCGAAGTCTTCAGGTTATCCCGAGACCACCTTTTGCTATGAGTCATGCTGAACACATCCCACAGCATCAGTGAGACAAATGCTCTTCGCCAAGACTTCATACCGAAGCCTTATGTTACACTGATGACTCCAATTGGTGAGAGATCTCCCAGTCGCCAATAATTCATGCCGATAGGAGCAAATCATACTGATTTCCACATAAGCCAGACAAACCAAAGGTCACGCCGATATCAGCAAGACTTCCTATCATTTCCGAGACATCATTCTGACACACTTGAGTTACCCTGATGATCCAGTCGCCATGAGTCTCCCCGCCATACGCTAGGCACCCGATAACAAACCCTTTTGTCAGTGAGACATTCCATATCGGTAAGAGATCTAACCAAGTCTCCATGTCATAGTGATAGGTCCATTCGGCAAGAAAAAAGTATTGTCTCAGTGACATGAGCAATACACAAGGTTAAACTGCTAGTCGGCCAGACAATAGGAATGTCACACTGACTTTTCTCTTCCAGAGGTTACAACCTATGAGATTGAGGCACATGATTCCAACAACTAGAAAGGGGTTTTCCTTGGTAAAACCTCATTTTTCTAATCAAACCTTGAAATGAAATGAAATAAAAAAGGAGGAATGATGAATGAAAAAAATGATATGTTGCAACTCATGAAACCCTTGAATAAGATGCTGCAAACATTTATGAAATGGCTAGCATGAATGTGGATCTTGAATTTTGCTTGAATGATATGGATCTTGGCTTGAATGCTTGCTTGAGTCATGAAACCCTACATAACAAATGTTCGCTAAAAAAAAACATGATGCATGATTACTTTTTCATGATGCTTGATACTTGAATAATGCTCTAAAACACTTTATAATCAGCTCTTGAAGACTCTTTAATGCTCTTGCAATCATAATTTTTCCATAGGAATGCTCATTCAACATGTTAAGTCACTTGTAAATTTGCTAGGTCACTTGTAAACTTGCTAGGTGAAAAATGAGTGAAATAACCTTATATTTATACTTGTTTATGCCAAATTTTCAAAAATTACAACACTACAAGATGACATCAGATCTAAAAAAATAAAATCCCACCAAGAATTTGAATTTAATTTGGATCTAAGCTAAGCGGGACTCATATAGCAATTGTGGCGAATGAGTCCCATTAGGCTAAGCTCGGGACACATTTTTCAAGAAATGCTTAGATTAATCTGAAATCCAGATTGGGGCCCCAAAACTTAGGTGGGACCCATATGCCCAAGGTGGTGTATGGGTCCCAAATCACTAAACCTAGGCCAAAAATCCAAAAACACATGAATTATGATTGGATGTTGGTAAATTTAAAGATTAATCTCAGAAAGATGCATTAATTAAGGCTTGTAGATGTAAAATAAGGCTAATTAAGGCATTTAAAGTAGCCCAATTATTAATAAAAACTCTAGATTAGTGTGAAAATGTAAAGGTACACTTTACAACACCCTAAATAAGACACAACTAGGCTCATTTAGTTTAGAAGGACCCAAGATTTAGTGTGAATGTGTTAGACACATTACAACACTAAATCAAGGCAATATTATGCTCGATTCAATAGGGAGGGTCCAAACATGTGTGAAAATGTAGATGGGTACATTTTCTGTCACTACAAATATAAAATTACTTTTGCATTTATTTAAATTAAATTTCCCTCAATTATCCTAAAAATCCAAAGGAACATATAAATCCATTCCCAAATAAAATTTATCATTTACATTCACGATATAAATTCATATAAGCCTATATTCAATTAAATTATAGAAATCACAATTTAAATAGGACAATCAAATCAAGTGTAACCTACATTTCCCAACCTAAGGAATTTTTACACGATAATTAAATAATAACTTAATTTCTATTTTTAATTCTATTTTCTCCCCTTTCTTGAAACATGAAAAATATTTCAATATTCAATATAAGAAATCATTTAAATTCCTAACATTTCATTTAAATAAAACACAAAATTTAAACCATTAATCAAATAAGACATTTGCTAGTCATTCATGACATATAGGGAATATGGAATAACTCTTAACTTGGATTTGGGTCAATACTAGTCAAATATGACACATACCATACACAATTCAAGTATTATCAAGGAAAAGATATGGAGGCCCAGTGTGACATCTTTGAAATAACCACCATTGGGGAATAACTTAGACTTGTGTAGCTAGGTCAAGAAATAACCATTTACTTGTAACCACTCAATGCATGCCAAGGGTACCTGGTCAATGTATATATAGCTAAAGCACAACATAATCACCCAGTAGGGTATAATAGCATCAAACATAAAGTACATCCATACATCCATATCAGAAATTTTTTTCTTTGGTGTCTCTTTGACACAACGATGAAGAAGGAGAGTTAAGTTACATCAGTGTGACAGGAGCCTTTCAGTGGGACTTGTCTTGGAGTCCCTTCGACAACCCAATGGCCATCTCATTGCTAAGACAATGATATCTTGGTAGGAGTCTAAAAGGACTCTCTTCAATGGAGCGATAAGGAGAAACATAAACTCATCTAAGTGACTTAGGATTTTCAAAGGGAGTTATATGGTTTCCCTTCCATCTAGCAATGAGTGAAGATGACTTTGGTGGATAGTCAATGATGTTAGAGGAAGATGCATGTCATAAGCTTGCTATCCCATGGAGATTTTGTGGGATTGTTGTTAGAGCTAATGATATATGAGATGGAAAACAAAGATTAAAAGGAGGTGATCATATGGTGGTCATTGCATCACAGAAATGAATGTGGATGTTCTAAGTGTTTTGGGGATATGTGATGGTTATGAAGAATAAGATCAATAGAGGAGATTAAAATATTTTTTATCAAATGATTATGTTTTAAAGATCTTATGATGAATGGAGATCGTAGGATTGTGGCACGAAGGTAGGAGATCAATGGTTCAAATTTGAAAGTGAAGATCGATAATGGCTAAGTCCATGTAAACAGTGATTTTATCTGTGAACTAACATGGAGGTGAAAATTAATTATTCTACCTACATCAACGACAGTTGTAATGAGAAGTGATGCACAAAGCGGCGGTGCATATGACTACAAAGACAAGGATTGAGATCAAATTGAATGTTCAAAAGAAATAATTAATTGCATATCCAATCTTAGAGTTTGGCAAGAAGAGAATGAAGGAAAATTATTTGCACATAAATTAATGTTGTGTGGCTTGATGATAGAGGAGAATATTTTTCCTAAACCCTAATAGAGGATCAGATGATTGTGGAGGATCCCAAGGCAATCATCATTGATTTGCACTAGTCAAAACAAATGAGAAGATTGTCTAAGTGTGTATCTGTGAGTAGAGTGTAGTGTACACAGTGTGGATGTGATTATGAGCTCCTGATACTAAAAGAGAATAATCAAAACAAAAATGAGAGCTGCAGAAGTGTATTTTGGTGCTTTGAGGCAGATTGAGAACACACTAAAGAAGAAGGAGAAGAATAGGGCTAAACCTGTGGGGTGTAGAGCAGAGATGAGAGTTGTGATAGCAACAAATAGTTGAGCAGTTGTAGAGTTTAAGTTGTAACAAGGACTAGAGTTCCTTAGGAACAAATTGTAATAATCTCTTCTGTTGTAATTCTAATAGGTTGGTTCCATTAGATAATTGAGTTGGTGCTCAATTCAAGGGATTGGTGTCTCCTTAGGGTTGAATCCCTTAAAAGTTGTAATAGAAAGCATATTTGTGAGGCTAGATTAGGACAATAGCTCCTAGCAATATTTTCTCACCTTGTTTTTTCCCATCTTGGGTTTTCCATGTACATTGTGTGTTATGTGATGCTTGATTGTGTTCTTGTTTATATTTTTCTAATCATATTTTATTCTACACACTAAGTGTATTAGAAGTCAGTCTGCTCAAAGGTTTACAAAGGTTAAAATTTTGAGTATCTATTGATTCTCCTCACTCTCAATAGATTATTGTGTTCTAACAATTGGTATCAGAGCCCTAGATTCCTTAGGAGAAGCTTAACTAGCTCGAGTAGATTCTTGGATTTATGAACACAATGGCTAGTCAAGAAAGTTCCTCTACAAACAAGCCTCCTAGGTTCGATGGAACATATTATACCTTTTGGAGCTTGTTGATGAAGAGATATTTGGGTTCATTAGGATTTGATGTGTGGATTTCCATTATAAATGGATATGTACCATTTTCCACACCACCTACTAATGCTGTAGGAAAAAGAGATTATGAGAACAATGAAAAAGCATTGTTTGCTATTACAAATAGCTTGTCTAGATCTTTGCATATCAAGGTCATGCATTATAAAAATGCACAAGATGTCTGGGACACCTTGAAGAAGATCTATGAAGGATATGATAAGGTAAAATTGGCCAAGATTCAAGTACTAAGGGCTAGGTTTGAATGTCTAAAGATGATGAAAGAAGAGAATACTATATATTATCTTTAGAGAGTTAATGATATAGTGAACTCCATTAGAGGATATGGAAAAGAAGTAGAGGAAGAGGTTTTTTTGCTAAAATTTCTTAGATCTATGACATACAAGTATGACTCTAAGATCTCAACAATAGAGGAAGGTAGAGAAATAGAAAAACTCACTCTTAGTGAGCTACATGGCATATTCACTACTTATGATATGAGGATGGGAGATGGAGAGCCATCCAGAAAAGAATCTACCTTCAAGGTTGCTAACAAAGCAAAGGATGAAGCACCTAAGAAAGATAAAGTTGAACCCACCACATTTGAACAAGGAGAGATTGATGAGGAGGAAGCTAACTTCATCAGAAGACTAAGGAGAGGCTTTGGAAAGTACAAAGATAAGTTACCTTTCAAATGCTTTGATTGTGGAAAGGTAGGAAATTTTTCTTTTAAATGTCCCTACAAGAAGGATAAGCTTAAACAAGAAGACCATAAGATAAAGAAAAACTATTACCCTAAAAAGAGGAGCTTTGGAAAGAAAAAAAAGAGCTTGTATATTCAAGAAGGAAGTGACTCATCTGATGATGATGATAGTTCAGATGATGATGTTTATCGTGCTCTTATAATGGAGGAAAAGAAAGAATTTCTCCTAATGTCTAAAGACTCTGTGAAATAGAAGCAAGGTATGGGTAAGAATCTTGGTGATGAAGAAGCTAACATAGAAATGTAGGAAGAGCTTATTCTACCTTAGAAGATCTTGATGTTCCGAGATATGAAGCATAAAGACTGAGAAAAGGAGAATAAGAAGTTGTCTAAATGACTTGAGGAATCAAATCAGATGGTAGTAGACCTAAAAATTCAAGTCGAGGAATCCAAGATAATGGAAGAGGTAATGAAATCAAAAGTAGGGTTTGAAATAGATAGGTGTATGAAGCTTGAAGAAAAAATAGTTACTTTAAGAAAGAATTTGGAGAAAGCCTAATAACAAATCAAAAAATGGATAAAGCCTAATAACAAATCAAAAAATGGATAAAGCTAAAAGGAGGATCAATGATCCTTGATGAATTACTAAGCACATGAAAACTTGAAAATAAAGAGAAATCTAGTTTAGGGCTAGAAAAAGGAAAGAGCTCCCTTGTAAAAGAGTTTGTAAAATTTTATGAAAGGTTTAGGGCAGCAGAAAAGCCAAGCTCAAATGAAGAAAAATCATGTAAGGAAGCTACTGCTAAAAATGAGAAGTACTCTGCTAAGTTGAAGAAACTAGATGAAGAAAAGAAGCCTGTGGCAAACAAGAAGAATAACCAATTAGTTCATAATCAACAAAGGAAGAAGTATCGAATAAGGAAAGAACATATGTTGATGGGTTCACAAGAGTATGTGATCAAAGGAGGCCAAGACAAAGAAGACCACCTCATCCAACCCAAGAAAATGCTATGACTATGTATTCTTCATACTTTCATGGATATTTTTATACATGTAATCAGTTTGGTCATAGAGCTAGAGAATGTAGAGTCACTCCCAAGGGGAATACAAATTATGTAAGAAAAAATCCATTTTCTCCCTTAGTTGATATGAATATAATTTGTTACAATTGAAAAAAAATTGGTTACATAGCTAGAAACTGTAGAACAAAGTTTACAAGACCAAATGTTTAGTCCAAGAAGAAGAAGAATACAGAACCAAAAAAATAAAAGGAATCCAAGGTTCATAAGGAGAAGGGTGAGAAGATTGAAAAGAAACCCAAGAAAATGTGGCAAGAGAAGGAACAAAGTTCAAACAAATTTATGATTTCCCAAACTGCACTACATGCAAAGAAACAAAATCTGTGGGTAATTGATAGTGGTTGTTCTAAGCATATGACTAGAGATAAGAGAAAATTTATTGAGGTCAATAAGTGTAAAGGAGAATTAGTAAGTTTGGGTGATAACACTACTATCAATATTTGTGACAAAGGAATCTTGAGCTTAGATGGAAAGAACAAGATAAAAGATGTCATCTTTGTTGAAGGATTGAAGCATAGCCTTCTAAGTGTCAGCCATATGTGTGATAATGGTTAAAAATTTACATTTAAATATGAAGGTTGAAAGATAAGAAAGAATGGTAAGACAATTGCACAAGGAGTTAGGACTGATAACAATCCATACAACCTTTGTGAACTAAAAAGAGAAAAAATTGTCTAATAATTCATGTAGATGAGAGTTGGCTATGGAATTGAAGATTGGACCATGTTAATTTTGGTAGTCTAGTCAAAATAAGTTCAAAAGGGCTTGTAAGAAACTTGTCAAAGATAACCAAGCTTGCAAACACTACCTACAAAGGACGCTGAGAAGGAAAGAAAACAAGGGTAAAATTTTCAACTAAGGACTATTTGATTGCAAAACCATTGCAAATATTTCATACTGATCTATTTGGTCCTATGAGGACAAAAGGACTATAGGGTGAAAGGTACTTCATGCTAGTAATTGATGATTATACTAGAATGGCATGGATAGCATTTCTAAAAGAGAAGGTTGAGGCATTTGAAAAGTTTAAGATATTCAACAAGCTTGTTGAGAAGGAAATTGGTAGGAGGATCAAGTGCTTAAGATTAGATAGAGGAGGAGAATTCACATCAATTGAATTCAATAGGTATTGTGAAGACCATGGAATTAAGAGGCTATATTCTGCACCAAGAACTCCATAAAAAAATGGAGTTGTAGAGAGAAGAAACAAAATAGTTAAAGACATGGGTAGAGAAATGTTGAGTGAGGCCAATTTGTCAGATAATTTTTGGAAGGAAGTAGTTCACATTACAATATACATTTAGAACAGAGCTCTTTTGAGAGAAAATAGTGGCAAGACTCCATATGAACTATGGTATGGAAGTCCTTAATCTGTCAAGTACTTTAAAGTATTTTTTAGAAAATGCTATATAAATAGAGAATATGAGAATTTGGGGAGTTTTGATTCAATGTGTGATGAAGGAATATTTTTAGGATAATCCACCCAAAGTAAGGCTTACAAATATTACAACAAGAGGCTTCATAAAATAGTGGAAAGCATCAATGTCAAAATTGATGAGGATATAAATTAGGTTAAGCCCAATAGAACCAACCTTGAGATTGAATCAAAGATGAAGAAGAGGTTATTACTGATGAAGAGGATGAGGAAGAAGTATGTGAACCAAAGAATGAAAAAGCACCTACAAATTATGTGCAAATAGATCATCCAAAAGATCAAATAATTGGTGATAAAAAAGGAGTTATGACCAAGAGAAAACTTGCAAAGAATAAGGAACAAGTAAATTTTTCTCTCCTATCACAAATTGAGCCAAAGAGATTTTCTAAAGCTAGTAAGGATGAGAGTTGGATAAAAGCCATGGGGAAGAGTTAAATCAAATTAAGAAGAATAAAACATGGGAATTGAGTCCTATACCCCCTAGAAAAAAATTTGTTGGCACAAAATGGGTGTTTCGAAACAAGTTGAATGAAGATGGATTTATGGTAAGAAAAAAAAAATGATTATTGTGCAAAGGGTATGCACAAGTAGAAGGCATTGATTTTGAAGAGACATTTGCACCTGCAGCAAGATTAAAAGAAATCAAAATGTTTCTTGCATTTTCAGTATATTAATGGATTTAAAGTATATCAAATGGATGTCAAATCTACAATTTGAATGGAAACCTAGAAGAGGAAGTCTACATAGAACAACTAGAAGGTTTTTAGCTGCCAGAGGATGATGATTATGTTTGTAGATTGAGAAAGGCATTGTATGGTCTAAAATTAGCACCTTGAGCATGGTATTCTAGATTAGACCAGTATCTGTAGCAACAAGGATTCAAAAAGGGATGTGCAGATAGTAATTTGTATTTCAAGTCTAAAGGTGAGGACATGATTATTGTTGTTGTTTATGTAGATGACATAATTTTTGGAGGTAGCAATGATAAAATGTGTAGAATATTTACTACACACATGCAAGATGAATTTGAGATGTCAATGCTATGAGAGTTGTCATTTTTCCTTGGATTACAAATTATACAAATTGATAATGAGATATTCATATCTCAAACTAAGTATGCTAAGGATATGCTCAAGAAATTTGGCATGGAAGATAGTAGACTAGTCAGTACCCCCATGATAACTGGTTGCAAGTTTAGTACATCAAATGAATCACTAGAGGCAAATCAGACAACGTATAGATCAATGATATGAAGCTTCCTATACTTAACTGCATCAAGGCTAGATATTATGCAAGCAATATGTTTAGTTGCAAAATTTTAGGCTGCACCAAGAGAGTCACATGTCAACAGAGTGAAAAGGATTTGTAGATACATCAAGAGTATTGTTGACTATAGATTCTAGTATCCCAAGATCAAGGATTTTTCCTTAACAACATATATAGATGTTGATTGGGAAAAAAGTGAAGATGACAGGAAAAGAACTAGTGGAGGAGAATTCTTCTTGTGAAACAAGTTAGTCTCATGGTTGAGCACGAAGCAAGAATCAATTACTATTTCCACTACAGAAGCAAAGTATGTAGCAGCAACAACATGTTGTACTCAAGTCCTATGGATGAAGAAGATACTCAGGGACATCAAAGTGGAGTGCAAAGAACCTATCTCAATTATTTGTGATAATTCAAGTGCCATAAACAGATCAAAGAATCCAGTGACGCACTCTAGAACAAAGCACATATCTATTAAATATCACTTCATTCGAGAGAAGGTTGTAGAAAAGGAGGTCAACATGGAGTATGTTCCAACCAAAGAATAGGTAGCTGAAATTTTCACCAAACCTCTTCCCAAGGAACAATTTGAATATCTGAGGAAAATTTTTGGAGTCATTGCTCCCACATCATATCACTAACTATTAATGATAGAGCATGGATCTAGGGGGATCTTCATTGTTACTTTATTTATCCCTAGAAATAGAATGATAGATCAAGTTAGGTACAAATGATTTTACAAATTTCTAATGAATTGATGGTTGCATAATCCAATATTCCCATTTTCTCTTTGAATTACCTATCAAAGAGGGTGATGTAGGAGCATCCATGGCCTTGTGCAATCATGTATCACGAAAAAAAAGGTTTGATTTCTTTTTGGTTAATTTTGGAGTGGAATTTCATTTTATTTATGAAATTAAAATTTTGATTGTGGGGGAAATGCAATTTCATGTCATATGAATGTAATTTCAATTTTCCATTTAAATTGAGTCAAATTCATTGATGACATAGTGGAGACCAAGTTTAGTAAAATGGAAAAATCAAGAAAAAGAAAATATGGGCATGGCTTCTTGGAGTTATAATTTCTTTAAATTTTTCTTTTAATTCATTCAACTAAGATTCCTAAAAATTAGGAACCCAAAGGTGGATTCCTAGGAATGGGAAAAAGTAGTTTTTGCTCTCATTGGTGACAACAATGTTGGAATAAAAGCCATAAAATCCTCCAACAGGTTGTGGGTGTAATGGAGTTCTTTATTACGATGTTTTATTTGATTTTAGGAGGAAATTGGTCAAATTGGAGAGAGTGGCATTGGATGTGGGAATTTTGAATGAAATTCATTGTAATGTAAGCAAAATGAAAGGAAAATGCATTGTAATGGAAATCCCAGGAAATACAAAAGGAAAACTTATCTCATTTTGGAGTTATCTTTCTAGAGAAAGGAAATAGGAGAGACTAGGTGTAGCATACCTCTAGAGAGTTGTTGATGATGTTAATGGAATATTTGAAGGCTTTACAGATGATTTGATATCTTCCAAAGTTGCAGAGATTGATATGTGAAGTAGCATTGTTTGAGTTTGTGTTGCTTGCAGGTGTCAAGGTTGAGAGCCAACCTTTGAATGCTGAGGCAATCTTTTGATTTTGATTTTCTGATTTTTCATACTTTTCCAAGGGCATGTAATATCCCACAACCCTCAGAGGTTGCATGTAAGTGTGTGGTTTTGTTGCAAGTGAAAGGTTGTGTTGCAACCTTGGATTTTGATGAATATAAATTCATTTTATTTTTTTTATTTTTGTATGCATCTGAAGGAGCATGTAACAACCCACAACCCTTGTGGTTGAATGAAGGATTTTTTTGGCTGCAAATTACAACCCAGCCATGCAAAAGTTGCAGAGATAAAAAATTAATTTTAAGTGTTATTTGTAATGGGTGAGTGTGAGAAAATAATTAATTGTGAGAGTAAATTTGAATCAATTTACCTCTCATCCCATCAGGGGGATTATAGTGTTAGGGGGAGTTTTACCTTTTCCATTGATGTCAAAGGGTGAGAAATATGAAGAAATTCTCACGAGCATGTTGGAGATTGTCAACAAGGGGAGACATATGTGCACATAGCATAGTGAGCAAGATAGAGAAATGTGAACAAAGAGGAGAAAAGTGCTTGTCATTGATGTCAAAAGGAGAAATCATGCAAGGAATATTGTTGGCATGATGAAAGAGGATCAAAGGTGAGATGGACCTAATCTTACAAAGTAGGATTTTGGAATTAATGTGAAAGTATAATTGATTTCAAAGGTTGGAGTTGTGCTTTGCAAGTGTCGAAGAAATTGAAAAAGTTCGGGTCTCAAGCGCACAGTGGATCACTTGCTAAAGAAGGAAGGTGTTTAGAGTTAGTCATTTTTTCACTATGTCTCCAAGGTTTTGAGCATCAGGCCTTGATCATACCTCTTATCAAGTCCCTTATAGTGATGAAGTAAAATTCGCTTAGTCTAGTGCATTTTGAACTTCAGACTTCATGTATACATCTTACCTTTGTGTTCAAAGGAATGGAGTATGGAGTATGCAAAAATATGAAACCTGGCCCTAAAAAGGCTTCAGAGTTCATGGATTGAGAGGGAGGCTTGCATCTTACCACAAGGCATGTGTAAATGTATGAAATATTTTTGCACCTTGACTTTCGACAATCCTATGTGTGTTTCAATCTTCACAGTTTGATGGTGAGTTTGTTGATTTGGCATGAAAAATGTGAGATCCCCGATCCTTGATAGTTTTTAGAAAGAGTAAGTTTTGTGTCTCCTTGACACAATTAATTCATGGCGATGGAATATTAGTGGCATCATGGTAGGACCTGATAGGCTGTTGATGAAGCTAGATGACATGTGAGGACATGTGGCAACATATGATTGATCAGTATGTTGTGTCACATAGATGATGTTGGCTACTCAGTGTTGGAAAGGATTGCATGTGGCTAGTGGGGACCACCCATGTGTGAGAGCCAGGATGAAGTAAATTTAGGAGACCTCCAGATATTGGAAAGATTTGCTTGGTGTCTCTTCTACACAATGATGCATATAGTGGTTGCACATATGACTATAGAGACAAGGATCGAGATCAAGTTGAATGTTTAGAAGAAAGAATTAATTGCATATTTGATCTTAGGGTTTGGATAGAAGAGAATGAAGGAAAATTCTTTGCACTTGAATTGATGTTGTGTGACCCAATGATAGAGGAGAAAATTATCCTAAAACCTAACAAAGGATCAAATCATTGTGGAGGATCCCAAGGAAATCATCATTGATTTGCTCTACTCAAAATAGATCAGAAGATTATTTAAGTGTGTATCTGTGAGTAGAGTGTAGTGTACATGGTGTAGATGTGATTTTGAGCTCCTAAGAATAAAAGAAAATACTCAAAATAAAAAGGAGAGTTGCAGAAGTGTATTGTGGTGCATTGAGGTAGACCAAGAATGCACTAAAGAAGGGGAAGAAGAACATGGCTGAACCTATGGAGTGCAGAGAAAAGAAGACAATTGTTGTGATAGAAATAAATAGTTGAGCAATTGTAAAGTAAGTTGTAACAAGGACTAGAGTTCCTTAGGAAAAAAATGTAATCATCTCTTATGTTTTACTTTTTTGATAGGTTGGTGCCATTAGATAATTGAGTTGGTGCTCAGTTCAGAGGATTTGTGTCTCCTTAAGGTTGAAGCCCTTAAAATTTGTAACAAAAATCATATTTGTGAGGCTCAATTAGGATAGTAGCTCCTAGTAGCATTTTCTCACCATGGTTTTTCCCATCTTGGATTTTCCATGTACATTGTGTGTTATGTGATTCTTGATTGTGTTCTTTTTTATATTTTGCTAATCATATTTTAGTCTACACATTAAGTGTATTAGAAGTCAGTCTCCTCAAAGGTTTAGAAAGGTTAAAATTTTAGTATCTACTAATTCATCCCCCCTCTCAGTAGGTTATTGTGTTCAAACAATGGACTTGATTGTATTGCATGTTTTTGATAGCTTTTTGTTCCACATTGAGGGGTATAGTAAAACAAGTTCCTAGTATAACATAAATACAAATATTTATTTGGTATAGTAAATGAATTATATACTTTCTGAATAGAGGAAAAATATACATCTCTTTCTCTTGATTTATTTGCTACCATTAAGGATTATCTGATTAAGTTTAAATCATTGAGATATCAATTGTTTGATTATGGGAAATATAAATATTAAGGAATGTATATTCTTGATTTTTTCTAAGTTAAAAGGACCACTTATAGTCTTTTCTTCTACCTTTTATTCCACTATGGACATGTGTTAGGTGAGTCATTTAGCATGCCTTCTTTTGATATATTTTATGATTGTTTAACTAGAGAGAAAGATAATATTATCCAATTAGATGCACTTCCCACAAGTTAGGCATTATTAGCACAAAATCTCAAAGGAAAAGGAAAGAAGAAACCCAAAACTAAGATAGAAGCTAATGAGCCTCACACCTCTTCTAAAGATGATAAACCTAAGAAGGATAGACCCACATGTGTATATTATTAAAAACAAGGGTAGATGAAAATAGATGTTACATAAAATAGTTAGAAGATTTAAAGTGCCTCCTTCAAGAGAATAATATATCATTTACTTCAAAATTTCTAGTACACTATCTTCTTCTAAACCATCATCATCCACACAATCAAGGATAGTGGGATTACCTAATGGAGTTGATAAAATTAAAGCATTTTATTTATCTACAAATATTGAGTCAAGGAGATGGGTTCTTGACTTTCTAGATTCACATCATATGGCTTCATTATTGAGTATGTTCTCTTCATTCGAGCCTTAGAATTTACCACACATTTTGATGGTAAAGAACACATATATGCATGCTTCTGGGAAAGGGTCTATTAAAATAGAATATGGAAAATTCAATGATGTACTTTGTGTCCCATCCTTGCCAATAAATATGCTTTCTATATATTAGATTACACATAGTAGAGAAGGGAAAATATTTGAGTTCACACCTAATTCAATATTGATCAGATACTTGGAGAGTAGGTATATCATTAATGTTGGGATGGATTTTAATCCATCTTGATTGTATAGCTTTTAATATTTTTCTCTTGATGATGATGTAATTCCTTTTACTAGTATTCAAACCCATGCATCTAGTTTGAATCATATTTTTAAGGGGAAGTTTTGTCACTTGAAACCTTGGTGTTCTTGAGACTTGTGCCAAGCTTCCAATATCCTCCACCTCTTGGTTCTTTAAATTTTAATATTTCCATGGCTTATAGTACTTCAGTTCAACATGATGATCATTCTTTATTATTTAGCTTTATAGGATAAGTACTTGATAGATATATTTCTATATGTTTTATGATTCTCATATTATAAATTTTGGGGACACATTTGAGGGTTTATCTCAGCTATTTGATTATAACTATATCACAATTATTATCACATCATCATTAACTTTGGATCTTTCTCCACTTCCATCTCCACTAGGACCTGGATTATCATCTTCTTTAGTGTGGCTTGGAACACCTGACTTGATTATGATAACTTTCAACATCAACTTGGAGAAACTTTATTAGTTTTAAGAGACACCCATCATGATGCTTCTTCCTTCTTTTATCTTCTTGAAGTTTTATTTTTTATACATCCACAATTGGACTCGTTTCTTCCCAAAGGGAGGCATGTTATTTGTAGGCATTGAATTCTCTTTTGTCTTCAAGTGTTTGCAAGTGGAATAGGAGATACTTCATTTTGGGGATCTAGTCTCACTCTCTCTCCTATAGGGGGATATCTATTATATATTTGTGATGGATGTAGTTCTTATGGGTTCATGTTGAGTCCTCCATTCATCATTTCTTCAATCACTTCTACATGATTTTATCTTGCATTATATCTTTTGAAGAAGGTTTTTTTTCATAGGGTTTTGATACATGGATTGATCTCGGCTACTAGGTCATGATTGTGATATATTTGTATAAGTGTTAAATTAGTGCAAGAAATACTTCATAGGGTGCAAGTGTTGAAACATTTTGAGCAAAGACACCTACAAGAAAATGTAAGTTATTCTACAAAATAGAGAGTTAGAGACAACAAAAAATAGTAAAATGGTGAAAAACATGCATAAAAATGCACAAAAATAAAAATGCCTACAAAAAATAGTTTAAAACCATACAAAAATATGTGAAAAGTAAAATAGCATAAGCACTAAGATGCTTGTAGAGGTGTTAATCCTGTCATGAAGAAACTGAAATATAAGGTGCAACCACTAAATTGGAAACCTAGATGTGTGAACTCATAAAAAACTCAAATAGAAGTTGGTAAAAGGGACATGGGTCCCACCAGGTGTGTCATAATAAAGACAACAAAAAAAGGAAATAAAAAAATAGGTATTATAAGAAATAATAAAAAATTAGCTAAAGTTTATTTTCTGAACTCCTTTGATTGAGTAGAAGATAAGCGCACCTAATGCTCCATTTCATCTACTCTTTGTTAAGTGTGATGGTGGAATGTGATTGCTTACTAGACCAACAACATGATGTTAGGACTAGGATAATAGATTAAGAAAATGGTAGGATAAGGATATAATGAAGGTGAATGATCAAATGGGATGAGAGGCCTCCAATTTATAGATTTTCCAAGAGGGAAATTAAGGGCCAAGATGCATTGGTTAATGCAGGGTTAGGATTTGAGGAAGATGGAGGTATGAATTGAATTTGTAATCATGTGACAACTATACCATGAGTTGTAACAGATATGTGTGTTCACACATGTTTGAGAACTACATGTGTAAGAAGTAGGGTGAATATGATAGAAAAATTGCAAGAAGTAAGTTGGATACACATGTGTGGGAAAGAGTAGGTGAGTAGGAATGCTCACATAGGTGGAAGCATGAAAAGCGTAGGGACACTTGTCAAGTGATGGAAAATTTAGATTTTGATCCATGCAGATGGATTTAATAACTAAGATTAAATGGACAATGATTAAGAATGATGTGTATTTGAATATTAGAGGAAATGGTAATGAAGATTAATTAGTCATAATTATTATTATTATTTTTTGATTCGTAAGAGAAGATTCTATTAATAGTAATGAAAAGCTACATAAGTGGCTAGCCATGGCCAACAAGTAGATTTACATCTACAAACACTTCAACATCCAAATACCCTACTAATTTCTAATGGCTTCCTTAGAGAAACAACCCAATTGCTAAGGATAGAAAATACTACACTATTTAAGATGTCGTTTTAATGCCAAATTTTTGCAATTGTAATATAATCTGATTTAACTCCACCTTGAGGATTTATTTTTCTTGTACTACAATTCTTGCCACTCCTCCCCATCCTAATTTTTCTGTAACTTTAAGGGATCATTAATTTGAACTATTGCCTATGAAACATGCTCTCCACCAAAAATGACTGGACACTTGCTGCTCATTGAGAATTTTGAAAGGGAATTGTCCTTTGAATATGTGGCCACTTGTTGTGAATTAGTTTTCAATCGAACTAAATTGATTGTGACTGGGTTCACCTCATCATAATGCCATTCACCTTGTGAAATTGTACCTTTCCCACCCTCATCAATTGGGGGAGATCTACCTTGCAAAGAAGATGTCAGTTCTTCATGCTTGACCTTCAATGGAGCTATGATTCAAGAGTAATGATGAGGAAGGAAATCAGACCATGAAGATTGTTCTAATTTTTTAATTATTTTGGAGCAAGAATTAGCCATATGACCATTTTCAAAGAACTTTTTGCATCAAAAAGGAAAACCTTCATAGTCCAAAATTTGGGTCTCGCTGTGATCTCCATTCATTGAAAAGTGATGTCGGAAGGAAGGTCCTTTGTGACATCCATGTCCACAAGGATGTGAGCAAATGATGTATGAATGAAGTTAGAAGTGTCTAAAGTAACAACCAAGAAACAACCTAGAGAATTACCAATTTTCTGAAAGCACTCTGTAAACTAGAATTGTAGCGGAAGATTCATAAGGCAGATCCAAACAGGCTTCACAATAAAGGATGCAGTGATAGGATTAAAATTTGGAAACCATGGTTTGAGGAGGAGAAATCTTTACCCCCACCACCATTTCTCTTGTAGAATAGCATCCATATCTTGCCTAAAATCAAACACCAAAATAAAAAACCCTTGAGCACAAGGGTATACTTCAACGCTACCTTTGAGCTTTGGTTTCCAAGTTGATGAAATCCAATTGTGCAGATCCAATAATTTTGGCCAAAATCAATTGAATTGACCAATCAAACCATTTGAAGCATAAAATTTCTCACCAACATCAACCTCCTTAAGCTTCTCTGAAAAATCAAAATAGTTGAGGAAGGAGCACTCTAGAAATGGATCTAAGGCTTCTCATAGAGGTCCTTCACACTTCAGATTCTGCGTTGCTCTTCAGTGGCTGAGAATCCCAAGCCCCTGAATTGTATTTCTTTCCTTGATATGATCTGATAGTTACATCCTTGAAGGAGGCATTCAACCCAAACTTTAAATCCTTTGGACTGCATGACTCAAACGTAGTGATAGGAGGTGGATTTGTATCACTAAAAGGAGATTCATGCATCTTTGACCATTTATCTAAGTGTAGATTATTTGCAACCCTAGCCAAGCTAGGGAACTTGCTTGGTGGCATCTTGAAGGCCAACCATGCACCATCAATAATAGAATTCCTTCCCCCATCATGGATCTAGAGAAGAGGAATGGTGCAAGTAGAATCAACACCTGCATTGGCACTGGCAGGGCATCACATCAGAGTGGAGGTAGGTGCGATAGTGGTGGTAGCAGAAAGCATTGTCAATCTTTATGGTAGTTTAAAAAAATTGAGGGTAAGCAATCTCAATAGTTGACATGGTAGAGAGCGACCCCATGAGGTTGAACCTTGGTTGTTGGAACTATAGGCAAGAAGCCCCACCATTTCACAATAGATTCTCCCCCAATCTCAATTTTTGACATGGTAGAGAGTAACCTTGTGAGGTTTGAACCTTCATTGTTGGCACTATAGGAAAGAAGCCCCACCATTTCACCAAAGGGTCATCCCTAATTAGTCTTAATTAAACTTAACTAATCAAATATTAATTAATTAACTAGGAGGATTTGGGGGATAACATCAACCTTAATAAATATAGATTTATTTAATTAAGGGCATGGGATAAAAGTAAATGATGAATTAATTAAGTAAATAAATACTTTTTATTTAATTAATTAATGGCTAGGATAGGAAAAGTCAAATATGGTCAAGTATGGACAAATTTATATGTCTGCAATCAATATATATATATTCTTCCTCCTCTCTATCATATTTTGTTTCTTTTTCTCTCTCTCCCTCTATAGCTCTACTTCTCTACCCATACCCCTCTTCACTTTGATGCCTTTTGTGAATAAATATTCAACAAGCTCCTTTTGGGAATAAATTATATTAAGTATTGGCTTGTACATCGTAAATTACCACTTGACCTTTTTTTCATAAACCGTAGCCTCCGCCATGTGTTTGCTTAGCGCTTCTCGAAGGTTTTCTTTCCTTCACATCTTAAAGAGGCCCCTCTATGCTGCCATGTATCATCACTGCACATAACTAATGACTGGTTCCTTTGCTTTGAGTTGGGCTTTGCTCACATGCCACACATCATCTCAGCGCAATCCTTCAATGGTGAAAGATAAAGACTCACACGGGTTGTGCTATGCAGCTAGGTGCTTCTTTGACAGACTTTATATTTGGGCATTGAATGGAGCAAGCCAAACTCTACGATCGGCTACCATGTGTCATGATTGCTCTTTCCTATGGGGTAATGACACTTGTCTGTGCCATCTTGTTGGGGCCACCATCATAATTTGTGGGGGATGTATCTGAGCTGGGGGCGACTGGATGCTTGGTTTCAAATCTTTTCTGTTGCAATGGCTGGGATGAGTACTCAATTCTGCATCTTTTTCGTGGATTCTAAAAATATATTTGGTTATTGCTCGCCAAAGCGGTGGGAATTTATAGCTATATATACTTCCATATGTATTGAGGGAAGGGTCTAGATTTTTGGAGGAATACTGATTTTTAATGAAGACATTAGGCCTTTATTTTAGTTTTTTTTATTGTAAAGACTCTCAGACTTAGCCAATTGTTTGGCATTTCTGTTTATTTATTCTATTTGATTAACTTTAGACTGTGCTGCTATTGTTTGGATAATTCATTTGAAAACTTCTATAAATTGAATGCAAGTTTGCTAGTCTAGATCATTTCTTATGACTCTTCTTATCAGTAGGAATGTATGCAATGTTATTTTATGTCAATGAATGAATTGTCTATACTTTAATCTTTAGTTTCTATCTTTCTGGGACATCACAAGTCGGGCCCTTAGATCTATGATTTATTATGCCTATTAACTAAGTCTTGGCACCTTGCCTTAGATTAGACTTCATTTTTTTATATTTGTTTCCTTTTCCCTTTTCAAACCCCCATTATAGAAGAAGTTGACTTCTCTAAAAATCTAGAGGTCAATATATTTAGCGCAAAAGGTCCCCAATAAAATGAGTTTCCCATAAGACATTGTTACCTTGGCATCAACAGTTTGTTTCTTTTTCTACAATGCCCAGTGGGATAGAGCTTAAACGGATTTGTGCTTAAGAAAGGTGCATGAGCCATCAAACTGTAACTAGATCTCAAACTGCAAAAGATCCCAATTTACTAGTACCGCCACTAGGAATAGTACAACTTGCAAGTCAGTTGGTAACAGTTCCAATTCCTCCACCCTTCCCACTTGTATAAGTTGAGAAACCAACTTCACAGACCCCGAAGATCACCTGCATGCAAATAACCTATCACAGAAAGAAGAGATGGAGACAAACAAGCAAGGGTGCTGTAAAAGCTGAAAAATGTATTCATTTGAGAGAGATAAATTACAATGATGAATCCTTATAAAAGGATATTGTGCAACCCTAAAAGAAACCCTAATAGGTAGACATTTAATAATTAATATAATTATTAAATGTCACAAAATGCAAACTAAAGTGAAATATTAAGAGAGGAATAAAGGTAATTTAATCAACATGATTAAATTAAAACCTTTACTCTAACACCCCCCCTTAAGATGAGCAAAAGTGCAGTTACAAACATGTGCAAGAAAGCAAAGGTAACTACAATGCAAGAAAGTAAACTTGGGTCCCAACAACAAGGCCTGGTTAGGTACCCAATTACAACCAAATCTCTGTAAAGTGGAGAAATAGAGAAAACCTCATGGGAAAAACTCTACTCCAAAAAGAGATGAAAGAAATAAATGCACTAATAACAAAAGGATAGGAGGTGGATAACATAAGACCCCCCATAGATAATTTCTATCATATACAAAAGATATGAAGAACCGAAAAAGATGTTCTCTATAAACCTCTCAGTAAAAATGCATTAAGAGAATCAATTATTACAAAGTGATCAATCCTTATGAAGGAGATCAACAAACCCTAAAAAGGGAAACCTAGTGTGCACACTTAATAATTAATAATTAATTATTAATGTGCCTAAGTTTAGCTTAAGTAATAAAGAGGAATAAGTGACTTAATTAATTAATCAATGTGATGTAATTAATTAAGCATAATAACTTATTACTCTAACACCCCCCCTTAAGATGAACTTAGGAAGAAGCTAAAACACTAGAAAAAGATGCATGAAAGCAAAGATGGGTCCCGGAAAACAAGGCCAAGTAAGGCACCCATGTACAAACAAAAGATCTCTATAAAGTGGAGAAATAGAGAAAACCTCGTGGGAACAAAACTCTACTCCAAAAAGAGATCAAAGGTGATTGAAATACTGAAAAGCCTCCAAATCAAGGAAATGTCCTAAAAAAGAAGAACATGTAGAACATCACAGAAGCATGAAAAAGCTGCAAACTCTGTCAAAAGATGACTGCTATGGTGCCGAAGAACCTCCTCTAAAGATATGATGATCAGGATCAAGAAGACAACAATCTGCATGAGTGCCCCCAACGACACTACTCAAATCAAATGACAAACAAAGGCAAAACATCTAGAACGAAGATATAGATGGCACAAGTACCAATAGTCTGAAAAACACTGATCAACTGAGGATGGAAGATCCCTTCCAAGGTGAAACCAAAGAAGCATTAACACCAATAGTAGAAACCCCCCCCATAATGCTGAAAAGGGAGAGGTGTGACAGGTACACTGAAACTGAATGCCAGAAAGTAGTGCATGAAGAGGAACCAAGAGCATCTGAAAGTGCACAAGAAAGCACCTACAACTGAAAAAGTTGTGTGCAAAACAAAGCACACATACATGAGGCTGGAATCGTATGGATCCACTGTTTTCGTGGAGGGACACTCATCGGACAAAGGTGTGATGGAAAAACAAGGCACTACACAACCCCCCCATGGCACTTTATAATACAGTGCGAGTACAAAATATGGCACAAAGTGATGTGCAAGAAGTCCAATACAACACATACAATGTTGAGGCACTTTATCTTAGTGCGTTTACAAAAGAGAAATACATGCAAAGGGAGCCCATATGTCTACAATGTCCAAATAGGAAAACATGCATAAACTTGGGAAAGATACAGAAAAAGTGCATGGATAGCAATATAGAGCTCCTTAATACCTTTCCAACACGCAAACGAGGCAAAAATTGGACATTGTGGCAAAAAGTTATGAGCTCGGAAGTCCAAAAACAACATCTAACTTCAAACAGAAATAAATGCAAGGAAAACAGTAAAATACTAAAAAATAAATAGCATTACTGGAAAGTGCTCAGAACCAGCTTTCCGGCGATATCTCGTTTTCCCGATTTCGATACCGTATGCCCAAGTTATGGCCAAAAGAAAAAAACTGCTCTTTTAGAAAAAACTAGGGTTAGGACAAAGAGGCCATACGGCCGATGACGTCATGCTGACATCACCCGTTCACGAGGTTAAAATTGACGGCCATCTGGCCATCGCCGCAAAAATTTGGCCCCCCTGCAAAATGAAAAAATTTTGGGCCCCTGGTCCTGTGGGCGAAGGGGCTGGGGCGGAGCTGGAGGCTGCGGTTCTCCATACGACCGGAGCGGAGGGGATGGGGGCGGATCTAAGCCTTTGGTCCGCAATATGACCGGGCGGAGCCGAAAGGAGCCCAGGGCTAACTGGGGCTGAGCGGCGGACCGGTGGTAAGGTGGGGTTGCGGCGGTGGTTTGGTGGCGACCCGGTTTGCTTTATAACTGGTAGCGCCGGCACGGATCCCTAGAAACCACCTTTTTTTCAATTTTTGTGCATCGAAAGACGTGCTGGGGAGGCCGTATGGCCCCTCGACAAATGTTTTTTGCCTCCCGGATCAACACCAAAATGGACGATTTGACAGGCGTTTCTAGGGTTTTGGGACGCTGCGAACGCGATGGCGATGTCCGTTTGAGCCCAAAGTGAGTCAAAAAGGCTACCCCCAGATCTTGAGAAAAGATGCCTGTGGAAACCCTTGCACCCGAAACTCACAAAGAGGCCATATCTTCAGATCACGAACAAGCAGCGCAGGTCTGGAGCTCTGATACCATGTTAGAATCCAAGATCACCTGCATGCAAGATGGATACCTGTCACATGCAAAAGATATGAAGAACCGAAAAAGATGTTCTCTGTAAACCTCTCAGTAAAAATGCATTAAGAGAATCAATTATTACAAAGTAATCAATCCTTATGAAGGAGATCAACAAACCCTAAAAAGCGAAACCCTAGTGTGCACACTTAATAATTAATAATTAATTATTAATAAAGAGGAATAAGTAATAAAGAGGAATAAGTGACTTAATTAATTAATCAATGTGATGTAATTAATTAAGCATAATAACTTATTACTCTAACACCACTAACCATAATGGTGGGTTCCAATAGAAATTATGTGGCATGGGATGCCGAAAGCCCCTTAGTAGAACCAGTAGCACCTACTACATGGACTACTATCCTAACTTTAGCTATGAAAGCTATACCTAAATTCACCAGAAATGGCTCAAGAACACCCACAAAGCATCTCCAAGATGTGGCCGACGTATTTTTGGTGCATGGAATTACTGCTCAAAATGTAGCGCTGAGGCTCCTCATTGCTTCTTTCAAAGGCAAGGTGCTAGATTGGTACTGACCATTTCCTGCTAGCACTATTCGTACCTGGGATGAGCTCAGAGATCCATTCTATGAGAGGTTTTCAAATGACGGAGATTGCTCCTTGATGTCCTATCAACTATCTATCATAAAATGAGCTCCTAAAGAGGCTATGACGGACTTTAATGCTTGATTTCATACAAACTAGCAAAGAATCCCGGTTTCTATTCACCTGACTCCTGAGTTGGTGTTCATATTCTATCTGAAATCTATCAACTCTGACATTTCTATGATGATCAAGTCTTTGGGAGGGGTCACTCTACTAGATGCTTACAACATCATCATTAAAGTGGAGAATCACTTGATAGATTGCGAAAAGTTTCCTCCTCGGCCTATCATGCTGATATTTCCTAAAATCTCGATGCGTACTCAAGAAGTTGCATCAACCAGTGCTCCTGCACCTCCCTAGTCAATGTACACATATATGACGACACCTTAAAATGTTGTCTCTACATTTGGCTCTTCCAAGGATGAAATGAGTGATCTTAAAGAATAGATGTGGACTATGGAAAATGACATAACTACCCTCAAGTGGAACCAGTCAATGCCTCTGAAGCTTGCCTATTAGAATTACCAAGGTGGGAGGTCTTCATATTAGCAGAAATAACACCAAGGTGGTCTTCGCACTAATCCTCCAGCTCCGACTACCATCCAAATAGTGTGGTTTCTACTTTGTTGGTAGGTGCTCTACCAAGCTCAAGTAGAGAATTCAATGTGGGGCAAAAAAATCTTGTTGATGATATTAATCCTTGGTGCTTCACCTGAAATGATGCACACATGCCTCAGAACTATCCGCGCAAAAACTTAGAACAAAAGGTAGCGGAGTACCATAGTTAAGGTGTGACTTCAGATCATGGAGGTTACATGTATGCCTCACCATAAATGGATAGTGTGGTTATTACCGTACAAATGCAAGGGATGTCCCTAGAACAAGAGTTTGATATTGCTCTTGATCATGCACTCTTCTCATGGATGGAAGAAGAGGAGGCCATGTTCGCAAATTATGCTTCCACATCAAAGGACCCACAAGTTCAGTCTGATTACAATACTCGCTCTAGGCAGAGGTTTACAGGTGAACCAACCACACTGCAAAATAGAAGTGCCTTTGATCAAACTCCTAACATCACCACAGCTGTGCCAAAATTTCAACCACGGAAAGAGATTGTGATAACAAAGACCAAGGATCAAAAATCCTTGAACCCACCACCATTCAATGTTGTGGAGAAATTAAAGAAGTCCTCTACTAATGTGTCACTATGGGACATCCTAGCTATCCCTAAGCATAAAACATTACTTCAAAAATCCCTCTAGGAAGATGCTAGCTCTAATCTGATGTAGCAATTTCTAAAAGAAAGGGCTATAGATATGATACCTCAAGCCAAAGTTCTCACAAATGACTCAGAGGAACTCCCTACCAAATTTAAAGCTAAGCTGGAACCATTCTTCCTAACCCTCATTATGGGTGATAAACTATTGCACAATTCAATGATTGATTCAGGTGCTATCACCATAGTCATGCCCAAACAAATAGTTGAAGCCTTGGGAATTAGCTATGAACCTATGAAGAAGGGAGTTATGTACCTAGACAAGAAAAAATTTTAGGCTATATGAATCATCAAGGATCTTCCCCTAACTCTTTTTAGCTGTCCTAGCATCACCGTTCCTCAATATACGATCATCATTGATGTTCGTCCTATGTTTGGTCTTTGCCTATCTCAAGAATTTACTGCTAAAATAGGAGGATGCTTATCGTTGAATTGGACACACTTGATTGTCTGAACTAAGTGTGGAGATAAGTTAAAATTTTTGTCCAAACCATTGCATGTGCATCATGTTGAAGACGAGGCTATGATCAACTTTGAAGCCACCCACACCTCCATGACTAAAAATGAAATATACTGTGTTGAATTGCTGGAAGATGAGGAAATGACTGGGGTAGAAATGAAAAAGATGAGGCTCTTCTAAATGAGTTTATAGACATTGATCCTTTTGGAAATTACCATGCCATTGGGCTAGGAACATATGTCATTTATGATGAAGAGCAAGAAATTTCAGAGGTCATAGAGGAACTTGTAAGTAGCATAGCCTCAAGGCTATGGACGCTATACTTTGATGGAGAAAGATGCAAATTAGCCGCTGGAGTGGGGATATGTTTGATATCTCCATAAAATGAAAAAATACTAAGGCCTTTATGCTTCTAGTTCATTTTTTCAAACAATGAAGCCAAATACGAAGGATAGTACAAGGTTTAAGCCTTGGGGAGCGGATGTGCATCAAGAAATTAATGGTTTTAGAGATTCTGAACTAGTGGTCAACCAAGTCCAGGGAATTTCCATGGCAAAGAATGTCCACATGAGATCCTATCAACACCGAGTCTGGGACCTAGTTGAGGTTTTTGAAGCCTTCAAGATCCAAACAGTTCCCCGAGAACAAAATAGCAACACAGATCACATGGTAGTGGTCAGATCTTAGTTCGATCCTACTTCCGATCTCATGAATAATAAACACTCTATACGAGTGATAGTCCGACTAGTGATCCTCGATAACGATCAAATCTAGTAGGTGTTTGAAAGTGATGAACACATTGCCTCTTTCATCTAGAAATGGGAAGAATTCACCAATCAGCTCCAACCAAAGGACAATAAGGCTTATGAAGGAAAATTCATCTAGCTCAGATCTAATAAGCTTCTAAAAGGATTGGTCACTCTTGAAAACCTTTTTTATTGTGATGATGCAAGAAATGATAAAAGGAAGTTTGTGGTTAAAAAAAGTGACTATATAGACCTTCAGGTCTCATACTAGAGAAACCTTTGAGTTGGGAAAGATGTCTCGTATCATGATAAAGAAAGGCTCATCAATTTATGTAAGAAATATGGAGTAGTGGCCTAGTCCTATGATGAATTAAAGGGATACGATCCCAACATCATCCAACACACTATAGAATTGGCGGAGGGTGCAAAACTGGTCCAACAAAAGCAGAGGCCGGTGAACACCAAAATTGAAGCGCTAATGGTGCAAGAGCTAACAAAGCTAATCCAGTCATGGATTCTTTTTTCAATCAAGTATAGCACGTGGGTATCTAATTTGGTCCCAGTTCAAAATAAGAATGGAGATATCCACCTGTGTGTGGACTTCCGATACCTAAACAAAGCATCCCTGAAGGATCATTATCCATTGCATTCTATGGAATCAATCCTATAAATAGTAGCAGGATCGAAAATGTTTTCCTTTCTTGATAGCTTCTTTGGTTATAATAAGATCTGAGTTAAAGAAGTGGATCAACACAAAACTACATTTACTAGAAAGTGGGGAACATTTGCATATGCCAAAATTTCTTTTGGATTATCCAACGCAGGGGAAACCTTTTAGTAAGCAATGGACATCACTTTTAGTGAGCTAATCAATAAGATTATCCTAATTTATCTGGATGATCTTATTGTGTTTTCTAAATCTAAGGATGACCATTTTGATCACTTAGAAATGGTTTTTCAGAAATGTAGGAGTTCGGGGTTTCCCTGAATATAAGAAAATGTGTATTTGGAGTGCCACAAGGCAAGCTATTAGGACACGTGGTATCCAAAGAAGGAATTTTTATTGATCCTAAATGGGTCAAAGCCATCAAGGAGCTTTTCCTTCTGTTAACAAGAAAGGTGTCCAATCCTTCTTAACGAAGGTAAATTTTGTTAGCAAGTTTATTTTTGACTTTGTAGGAATAATCAAGCCAATCACCCTAATGCTTTAAAAAAAGGACCAAGCATTCAAGTGGACAAAGGAAGCTAGAGAAGCCTTTGAGAAAGTTAAGGATGCCATTTTCTCATCTTTGGTACCAGTTAATCCAGACTTATCTAAGGACTTCATAATATATGTATTCAGTAGCAAGTCAAGCATTGCTACTGTCTTAAGTCAAAAGGATAATGAAGGAAAGGGAGAACATCCGGTAGCATTCTATTCCTGGACCCTGAAAGAATATGAGAAAAATTATAATTTCATCGAGAGACAGGCATTTGCAATAGTGAAGGGACTAAAGAAGTTCTGACATCTAATTTCATTTAACAAAGTGATTGCCTATGTCGCACATTCTAGTATGCACAAATACATCATGGAGGGAGAAATCATAGAAAATAGAGCCAATTGGATCACCAAGATCCTTGAATATGACATTGAGGTCAAACCCACCAAGAACATCCATGGAAGGGGACTATGCAAATAAATGGCGCACGACGAAGAGATGCCCACTGAAGAGGAGCAACCAAAGGTTTTTCTAATGAATGAGGCAAAGTCCAAAGGTTGTTGGCTTACGGATAGAATGAGGTTTATGCAAACAAGAAAGTATCCACCAAGTATTTCCTCCCAAAAGGGGAGATACTATTGGCTACATAATTGTAGATATGCGCTAGTGGAAGGAGTCTTTTTCAAAAGAAATTTCAATGGTCTCCTACGATGCATTACTACAAAGAAAGAAAAGAGAATCCTTGACACTTTCCACAACAACATCAAAGGTGGGAATTTCTCTGCTAAAATTACCATCATAAAGATCATGTGTGCAGGATACTATTGGCTAATGCTCTTCAACGACTCGCATTTCTTGGTGAAATATGGCAAGGAATGCCAATTTTTTCAGGCAAAATAACAAGATAAGGATGAAAATTATAACCTAGGAATTAAAATATTACCTAAGTAAAATTATGCAAGTGCAAATAAGATTAGAAATGCAAACCCAAAAAAGCCTTCCACAAAAGAGAAAATTAGAAAAAGATAGGAGCTTTGCATGAAGATGTGAAAATAATATTATTTAGAAACTCATAATTACATGAGATGATTTTCTTTATAAAAGAAATGTATGCATAACCCTAATCTTATCTTGAGCAACAAGATAGCTCAACAAGATAAGGATGACAATTATAACCTAGGAATTAAAATATTACCTAAGTAAACTTATGCAAGTGTAATAATTTATTAATTACACTATACCCCCCCATAAGTGCAACTTAGGGAGACTAAAAAGGCATGCATCTAAATGCTAGGATGAATGCAAGAAAGCATGAGTGGGTCTCGACAACAAGGCCTGATCAGGTACCCATGTACAAATGCAATGAATGAGGTAGAGAAGAAAAACCCAATGGGACAAAACCCCCCTACAATGAGATGACCTACTACAAAGAAGCACTAGAAGAACACTGTGGAGTAATACTAGAACCTAAATCTAGCAAGAAAGGAAAGATGCTTTTGTTTACAAGAAACCAAATGAGAGTCACTGAAGGACTCAAGCGGAATCATAATAATACAACAACAAACCTGATGCCATGGATCACTAGAAAACTCACAAACAAGAACAACCCTAGAATCTGTGAAGCAATAGTAGATAAAATGATGCCCCCCCATAAGAGGGAATGATATGATGAAAGAATCTAGAAGCTATGTATCTCGATGCTAATTCCAAATAAAGACTAAAACTCATCCATGGCCGGAACAAGTACCATAAAGACTCTGGAACATTTACCATAAAAACATGGACTTCAAACTGAGATGGATCTAAACCAATGCCGATCAATTACCATAGGCTCCCAATCTAAAGTGTGAACCGATGTGAATTTGATGTGTCAAGCTAGAGCAAGATGTGGCCAAAAGAAACTAAGAAACTAGATATAACCCATTCGAGTAGTCATGAAAATCAAGATGAAATCAAAATGAAACTACACTCTAATCAAATTATTATGCAAGAAACCCCCTGATGGAACTTTATATCAGTTCATTTATTACAATACCCAATGATTGCAAAAGGAGAGAATGCAAAAACATGCATAAATAGAAAAGAAAATGGTGTGATATTGAAATGAAGTGCAAAGATTTAAGTTTCACCCTTCCAACTACCAAAACATCCAAGTAATCTCCAAAACACCCATTGGGCCAAATTTGGAATAACGATCATCCTATGATAGATACAGAAAAAGGTGCATGGGAAACAACATAGATCTCCTCAATACCTTTCCAACACCACAAAAATAGCAAAAATTAGAGATCATGGAAAAAAATTATGAGCTCGGAGGCCAAAAATGAACATCTAAATTCAAACAATAATAAATGTAGCTAAACAAAAAAATATTGAAAAATAAACTGCACCACAAGATAGTGCTCAAAACTAGGTTTCCGACGATATCTATTTTTCCTGATTTTGATACCACATGCCCAAGTTATGCCAAAAAAAAATTGCTCCTTGAAGGAAAACTCAGGTTAGGAGGGGGCAAAGAGGGTTGTATGGCCGTTGACATGATGCTGATGTTAGCACTTCATGAGCATAAATTTGATGGCCATCTAGCCGTCCTAGAAAAAATTGGCCCCCCTTGCCAAAAAAATTGATGGCCATCATTGGAGAAAGAATTTTTGATCTGGAATATCCAAGGGAATATTCCCTGCCACCTAGGTTTCACTGCTATTGGAAATTGTTTGGTCGTTGATTCATTGATGTCGACCGTTGATAGTTGAAGGTTGTCAGGGTTTTATAGCCGCTGATAGGCTACAAACGGCCGTTGGTGGGCTATAAAGCTTGAAGAAGGATGGCAAGGTCCCACACAAAGGCCCACATGGCAGAAGGCCTGGAAAAAGTCCAGGTTGGGTACACAGTACCCCAAACAGACTTTTTTTTTTATTTTGTATTTTTTTTTACTTTTTATTTTCAAAAAAAACTAATGGGTTTTTTGGATAATTGTAGGTAAAAAGTTTTTTAAAAACCTAATATTTTTTTTAATCAATGGAATTTTTTTAAAAACCAGTAAAATAAACCCTATACCTATGTGCACGTAAAACGAGGCACTCAGATGTTTACAAATCTGTGTTCCTCTAATTTTTTTTCCTTTTGTTGCAACTACTCAAATTTGAGCAAAACGACAGGCGATCTAAGGGTTTTTGGGCGCTAAAAACATGATGGTGTTCATTTTTCTCGAGAATGCACCAAAAAAATGCTCAAGGTCAGATCCCTCGAGGAACCCCAAACATTCTTTGCAATGATTTTCTCCAAAATCTGAGAAGGGGTTGCAAATCAAGGCTCTGATACCATGTTAGAAACCAAGATTGTACATGCAAACCATAAAATCAGAAAAAGACAAGAGCTTTGCATGAAGATGTGAAAATAATATTATTCAGGAATTCATAATTACATGAGATGATATTTTTATAAAAGAGATGTATGCATAACCCTAATCTTATCTTGAGCAACAAGATAGCTCAGCAAGATAAGGATGACAATTATAACCTAGGAATTAAAATATTACCTAAGTAAACTTATGCAAGTGTAATAATTAATTAATTACACTAACATGAATAATTAATGATAAATTGGACCTAATGTTGCCTTGATCTAGTGTTGTGAGGTGTTTCACACATCCATATTAGGTCTTGGGCCCATTTTAAGCTAAATTAGCATAACTTTTCCCTAATGTAATATTATAAAATGTATTTATTTGCATCTTCACATTAAATTTGGAAGGCTTGTAAATTAAACTTGCCTTAATCTAGTGTTGTAATGCGTTTTACACATTCACATTGGATATTATGCCTTTCTAGGCTATGTGGACCTTATTTTAATGTTGTAGACTATATTTAATCACATTTTCACATTGAAATTTGTGTCCCTAGCCCAAATAACCCTTTATATCATCATTAATAGGCCCCATAAACCCTTTTTTTTGCATTTTGAGGCATATTTTGGCTAATATCCTAACAAAAACACTTTAAAATCCCAAAATGTTGAAGACCCGCCTCAAAAACCTCAAGGTGGGACTCATTCACCACCTTGGAAAAATGAGTCCCCTTAGGTGGGACCCATTCACCAAGTGTGGTGAATGAGTTCCTTTTGGGGAATTTTTCAAAATTGACTGGGAAAATTGCTATTCTAACTTGAATTTTGATAAATGTTAGCCTTGGGGATCAAAATAATGTCCATTTGAGTTCCTTGTCTATATAAATAAGCTTCCAAAACCTCATTTCATAACAAGAAACATAAGGTATGCATGTTCTCAAGTCAAGCAAGCAATAGTTAGGGATTTCAAGTCTTCACAAGGTCGTCAATATAGCTTTCAAGATCAATTCTAAGGTATTTAAGAGTAAGATTATTCATCCATTGTTGCAACAATTCAAGATCCATCATCATGGAAAGGTTCTAATTGAATTCCTTCATATTCATGTTTCATTATCTTGCTTCATCATTTTGGTTTAATTACCTAAAAGGGGCTTGACCAAGGAAAACACCTATTCCATAACAATCAACAAGTTTTTCTCTCTCTTTGTGTGATTGCAGATGTAGGAGCTTCGAAGGCTTGGAGATGATTCAAGATTAGGTTTCAAAATTGTTAGAGTCATCTCCCTATTTGTAAGGTCAGAATCTTCACAAAAAGTCACTTACAGTCTCAAAAATTGGGGTTTTGGATCTGAACACCTAGAGGTATAGATTGAGTAGATCGAGAGCTATAGATTCCACTTCTGAGTTTCTAGAAAATTCAAACTAGACTCATTCACCAAGAGTGGTGAATGAGTCATAGTATACCTATTTTTTAATTTTTTTGTGGATTTGGATACCCATTTCACTAAAATGGGATTCAATGTAGTTTTCCAAAATCAGGATTAATTCTCCTAGAATGGTGAATGAGTCTCACTAGGTTTAAAATCAACATTTTCAGAATTTCAAAGCTATTTCCAGTCTCTTCAAGGTTTCTAGGTGCACACCATTCACATCCTTAATTTTCTATTCTTTTGTTTTTACATTTCTAGGGCATTCTTTAGGTCATTTAGCATTTGTTTGCATATCACACTATGCTTTCAAACATTTTGTATTTTCCAAGTTTACACATGGTGGTGAACCCCTTTCTACTCTCAATCATCTCCAAGGATACCTTATAGTTAGATCTCTCATATCCTTCATTGGTTTGAGATCTCTAAGGTGTCCTTGATTGTGAATATTGTGAAATTAGATCCCTCACCTTGTATCCATTTTCTAAACAAGGAAGTGAAGCGCCCATTTCTACTGTCCACATTTTGGTGAACCTGCATATAGAGCATCATATTTTTTATTTGAAGTGCATTTACATCCTAGATTTATCTTGCATTAGCTTTGCATTAGGATTTGTTGGAAAAACAAGGACAGACAACTAAGAGGGGGGTGAATCAGTTTTAAACTTTTCTGATTTATCTTAACTTATTCTTAGATTTGATGAATGAAAAATAAACCATAAACAATCAACACACTAGAAAGATAGAGAACACCAAGTTTTTTTATGTGGAAACCTTGTTAGGGGAAAAACCACGGTGGATGTTAGTCCACAATATTATACCCTATTAAAAGTATAAAGATGAATAATGGGAATGTACCTACATTCAGGCACACTGCCTAGAGCTCATTGCTCAAATACAAGAGTGCTCACTGCCCAAAGAAGACACATTGTCTTACAAAAATTTGGATTAAATCCACAAGGTATGAACTAAGAAAATAGCTTCTACAAAATTTGATTACAATTCCAATTAAGCACAAAAACACATCTTCACACTTCACTCAAATTTCTTCACACTCTACTCTGCAATCAAATTAGAACACTATTCACAGATCTTCACTTTATCTGGAATACATTCACACTTATTCACACTTCACTTCACTCAAACAATCTCTCTTATATATCCGCAACATGAATTTTCATCAACTTTGTCAGCCAGAAGAAATATAAGAATATAAAACATTCCTAGAGTGTCAACCCAAATTTACAAATAAATTTTCAATGTGAATCAAACAAAGTTAGACAATATTATGTTGTGATCCAAAACAACATCCTCAGGCATGCTAAACATTCAAATTTTAATCTTCAAGGATCCACAACACATTACAACCATCATGTCGGAAAAGAACATAAAAACCTGAACACACAAGAGAAAAAATCATCGACCACAAGCACACTAATCAATGCAGACATGTAACAAGGATAGAGCACAATCTAGAAGCATCCAAAAGCATCAAGAAACAATAGAGAAACATCCACAATAACTGGAATTACTAGAATCACACCAACTTCAATTAGGAACATAAATTGAAACCATAGAAACACTATCGAAATGCAAACCTTCATAACTCGAACAAATCTTCATGCGAACCTCTAAAAATTTTGGTGGATAAACTAGATACACTTAGCAAAAAACCATTTAGTCCACAACAATTGATCTTCAACATACTGATCAAGACACCTTCATGACCTTCACTGTTCCACTGGCAACCTACAACTCTTTCTTTAACAATTTTCTCAATATCCTCAACATAGACAACCTTCAATACCTCAATTCTAATAGTGTTGAAATCAATGACAACCACATATCAGCAACACAACCACAACATCCAACAATCTCCCCCTTTGGAATTGATGGAAACACATTATATGAAAAATATAATCAACACTCAAAGTAAGATCATCATCTTTAGGATACCAAAGCCAAAATCAACTATCCCTTTCAGATACCTAAAAATTCTCTTTACAACAATTACACGAGATTCTTTTAGATCAACTTGATATCTAGCAGCCATACACACAACATTAATGATGTCAAGTCTAATCTAAGTTAAATAGATCAATCTGCCAATCATTGACCTATATATTGTTTGATTTTCCTTGGGAGAATCATCATTTTGTGTTAACTTGCATCTAGTTACCATGGGTGTACCAACATGCTTTGAGTCATCCACATGTGCCAAACTTCTTCAACAACTCTCACATATTTTGATTGTGATATGAAAATCTCATTGTCTAACTGAGTGACTTGTAATCCCAGAAAGAACTTCATCTCTCCAATCATACTCATTTCAAATTCACTCTTCATTTCATTAGTAAACTTCATGCATAGATCATCATCTCCTCCAAAAATAATGTCATCAACAAAGACTCCAGTAATCAATTATTTATCATGATCCAACTTAAAATATAAGTTGTTATCAGTAGTACCTTTATTGAATCCAAGCTTTAGTAAGTATTTATCCAATCTAGAATACCAAGCTTTGGGGCCTTGCTTAAGTCCATACAGATCTTTCTTTAATCGAAAATCCATGTCTTCCTTATCAGTTAGTTGAAATCCATTCAATTGTTCAAACTATACCTCTTCTTCTAGTTCACCATTCAGAAAAGCTAACTTCACATCCATTTGATAGACTTTATAGTTCTTATATCCAACATAAGCAAGAAACAATCTTACAGCTTCAATTTTGGCAACAAGGGAAAAAGTTTCTTCAAAATCAATACCTTCCATTTGTGAATACCCTTTACATACCAGTCTTGCTTTATTTCGAACCACTTCACCTTGTTCATTCAGCTTATTCTAAAAGACCCATTTAGCACCATTCACATTTTTATCTTTAGGTTTGGGAACAAGAATCCATGTATCATTCTCTTCAACCTGCAACAATTCTTCCTTCATAGCTTTCATCTAATGTTCATCATTACAAGCTTTATTGACATTGTTAGGATCAGTCTTGGAAATCAGACAATATTCTTCTACAATCCTTCTTCTAGTCTATACACCTTTATTCTTATCTCCTATAATTTGATTTTTAGAATGATTTAGCCTTACATACCTCCGAATTTTTAGGATTTTCTCACTTTTGGTTCTGTTGTTCTTTCTTCTGCACTACGACTTGTCTCTACTTCCTGGTTTTCTTGATTTATAGGAACAATTTGAATTTGATTTTGTGTCTGAGCATTCTTCCCTTGGTCTTACTATCTATCAGGTCATTTGAATAATATCCACAATATGTGGATGATCTAGCAGAGTCCTCATCAACTCTAAAATTTGTACTTTCAACCATTTTTCTCAATCTTCTCTTATAGCATCGGTAAGCCTTGCTTTTAGTAGAGTAAACTAGAAAGATTCCTATGTCTTCATCTCTCTTAATATAACACTTGCTTCCAAAGATCTTGAAATATTTAATAGTAGGCATATAACCAAGCCATAGCTCAAAAGGAGTCTTACCAGAAATACCATTGACATTTACCTAGTTTAGAGTGTACACATTGGTGTTTACAACTTCTCTCTAATAGATGTGAGGCACATTTCCTTCTAACATCATTGTTTGAGTAGTATCTAGAATTATTTTGTTCTTTATCTCTACAACTCCATTCTATTGATGGGTTCAGGGAGTAGATAAATATCTTCTGATTCCATGCTCTTCACAGAAAGAATTGAACCCTTGAGAAGTGAACTCACCACCTTTGTTTGACCTTAGGAATTTTATCCTCAAAACTGTCTCATTCTTTGCCATAGCTTTCAAACTTTTGAACTTCTCTAATGCTTCACATTTTTCTCTTAAGAAAGCAACCCATATCATCCTAGAGTAATCATCAATAAGTAGCATAAAGTACCTTTCTCCTTGTATACTTCTAACTCTGGAGGTGCCACACAAATCAATATGCACCAACTCTAGAGTCTAGTGCACCATTAGAATGATGTTGTTTACTTCAAAAAGAAACTCTAGTATTTTTTCCCATATGGCATTCCTTGCATATTGTGTTACTAGGCTTCACTAGCTTAGGTAGATCTCTTACTGCTTGAGTGGAGCTTACCTTGAAAATGTTATCAAAATTCACATGACATAACCTTCTATGCCATATCCAACTTTCATCTACTTGAGAAATTAAAAAACTTTCACTAGTAGCATTTAGGTGAAAGATATTACCTTTTGTTTGTGTACCTGATTCAATTACATTTCCAGAGCTTCCAAGTATCCTGCATCTTCCATTTTTGAACTAAAGATCATAACCCTTATCCACCATTTTTCCAACACTTAAAAGGTTATGTTTCAAGCCTTAAACTTAAAGGAAATCATCATTGTTATGTTTACCACCAAGACAAATAGGCCCTCTGCCACAAATCACACCAGAATTGTTATCTCCAAATATTACAACCCCACCATCATATTTCTCCATAGTTAAAAATCTTCTTTTATCACCAGTCATATGATGTGAGTTTTTGCTGTCAATAAACCACTCATCTTTTTCATCAATTCGGGTTGCAAGAGCTTTCTCAACCTTAGCATACTTAGTAGCCACCAAACCATTTTCCTTGATAGCAATCAAAACCCATTGATCTTCATTTCCACTTTCTTTATTAGATTCTTTATCAGTCACACCTTCTTCAACAAAATAGCATTTCTTTTGAAATTTAGGTTTGTAGTTATTAGACCTAGGAACTCTTTTGGGACACCTTGAGGCAAAATGACCTATTTTACTGTAAGAGAAACATTTAATAGAAAAATTCCCTTTATACTTACCTTGTCCTCTCCTTCTTTCTTCACAATCATTGCTTCCAATTCTTCTCCCTCTCTTTCTTCATCTTCAAGTTTTTTCATCTCTTCCTCATACTTGAATGTCTTTTTATAACTTTCTCCTAGATCATATATTTTCTTGTTTCTTTTGTATATAGTGGCCTTAAATGTTGATTCAGTCTTAGGGGTAGAATCACCAAATTCACTCAACTCAAATGTAGCAATCTTACCAATTAGCATATCTCTTGTTATAGTTGTTATTGTTCTAAGCTCTTCAATAGCATGAGCCTTAGATTTGTAGGAGGGAGGCAATAATCTAGGTATGTGCAAGATCATGATGGGCCAAAAAGTGGCAATATGATGGGTATATATAGGGTATGTGGCTGATGACTTTTCTTTTACCTAAAATTGATGAAACAAAAAAGATTTTTAAAGGATATTCTTATCTTTTCACCAATATAAATTATGATTTATTTTGAATTTAATAAATAATTATTATTTCTTTTCTATTTGAATTACGAATAAATTCTTGATTGATACGTTGATTGAAAAAAATATTCTATTCTTTGTATACTATAAGATTAAAAAAAAAATGAATTTCATGAAGTTTTGACCAAGTTAAGGTGGTCAGACATACGAGTTTTAATATTTTTAAAAATTTGAAATAAAAAATTGATAATTAATTATTTACTTAGAAAAAAATTACAAAAAAATATGCATCACATCGAGACATGAGTCCTCTACCTATATCTAAAATCTTATGATAAAATATTATCATTTTATTGTGGTTAAGGTGGTCAGAAAAACACCTACTTCTTATTTTTTCCCTGAAATTTAAGTACTACATTGAAATTTCAAATTTTCACCAAATAGATTTTCTTTTTCTTAAAATAAACCTAGTAGTTTAGAAACTACATTCAATTTTCTATAGATTCTATTCATACACATTTTTGAAATAATATAGATAACTTATTCAAATTTTTACATCAAGTTTCCTAACTCTAATTTTTCTGAATCTTTTGCCACTTAAGGGCCTATTTTTTCCATGATGATCCTGCACATGCCCATCTAAGCACTTTAGTTACAATTTCTTGTTCATCCAAGGTACCACCGACACATCTAATACCCATCACAAATTCATTTACTCCTTGCACAAAAGAAGAAATATTTTCATCTTCACCCATCTTCAAAGTTTCATACTTTCCTTTCAAACTTGTTAGCTTAGTGACCTTCACAAGTGCATCTCCTTCATACAAAGTCTCTAGCTTCTTCCAAATTTCATGAGTTGTCTTCAAATCCATCACATTTTTCATTTCCAAATCTATCAAAGCACTCAACAAAGCTTCAATAGCCCTGATGTTAATCTTAGCCTCTTTAATCTCATTAGGAGTGCAAGGACCATTCCGAGGAATAACATATTTGTTCTTTGTAATCTTGTAGAAGGGTTCACCAATACACCTCAAATGACAATCCATTCTAGTTTTCCATAGAGTGTAGTTTGTTCCATCGAATCTAGGACCGTCCTTCTTGTATGATTCCATCTTGGATCACCTCAATCTTTTAAACTTCTTCAGAGGAACCTGCTCGAATACTAATTGTTGGAAAAACAAGGACAAACAACTAAGAGGGGGGTGATCAATTTTCATAGAATATTTAAACTTTTCAGATTTATCTTAACTTAATCTTAGATCTGATGAATGAACAATAAACCATAAACAATTAACACATCAAAAACATAGAGAACACCAAGATGTTTTTACATGTAAACCCTATTAGGGGAAAAACCACGGTGGATGTCAGTCCATAATATTATACCCTATTAAAAGTATAAATATGAATAATGGGAATGCACATGCATTTAGGCACACTACCTAGAACTCACTACTCAAATACAAGAGGGATCACTACCCAAAGAAGACACACTATATTACAAAAAAATAGATTAGATCTGTAGGGTATGAACTAAGAAAATAACTTCTACAAAAGTCTGATTATAGTTCTAGTTAAGCACAAAAATACTCCACACTTCACTCAAACTTCTTCACACTCTACTCTACAATCAAATGATTAGAACACTATTTGCACATCTACACTTTCTTTAGCATACATTCAAACTTATGCACACTTCACTTCACTCAAAAAATCACTCTTATATATCTACAACATGAATTTTCATCAACAAATTCATTGGCCAGAAGAAATATAAGAATATAAAACATTCATGTAGTGTCGGCCCAAATTTACAAATAAATTTTCAATGCAAATAAAACACTGTCAGCCAATATTATGTTGTGACCCAAAAAAAAATCCTCGAGTGTGTTAAACATTCAAATTTTAATCTTCAAGGATCCACAACATGTTACAACCACCATGTTGGCCAAGAACACAAAAAACTGAACATACAAGAGAAAAAATCACCGACCACGAGCACACCGATCAATGCAAACATGCAACAAGGATAGAGCATGATATACAAGCATCCACGAGCATCAAGAAATAATAGAGAAACATCCGCAACAACTTTAGGTAGGAACATGAACTAAATCCACAAAAACACTGTCAGAACACAAATATTCACATGGACCTCTAAAAATTTTGGTGGATAAACTAGATACAGTCATCAAAAAACCCTTTAGTCCATAGTGACTAATCTTCAACGCACTGAGCAAGACACCTTCATGACCTTCACTATTCCACTGGCAACCTACAACTCTTTCTTTAACAATTTTCTCAATATCCTCGACATATACATCCTTCAATATATCAGTGCTAATAGTGTTGACATTAATGACAACCACATATCAGTAACACAACCACAACATCCAACCGGATTTGCATTGGTTAATTCGCATCTAGGGTTTCTAAATTTTTGCATTAGTGAAAGTGCATATAGGTTGCATTTTTGCCTCTCAAATCATTGAAAATCATCCAAAAAATGCATTTGCATTTAAGATACACATCATACAAACTAAAAAGCATAAAAATCAATTGCAAATTTCTAACTTTTTTGAAAAAAATCCCTATTGGGACTCATTTAACACCTTGGGTGAATCAGTCCCAGTGCACCCCTAAAACTACCTTTTACAACACTGAAAACCTTGTTTTTGTACTTATGTTTGCTGCCATTAACTATCTATATCAGTTGGTTGAGTTTCTATTACATTCATTTAATTAGATCTAGCTTAAATAATATCATTTCATGCATTTCTCAATTTCAAATTTTCATTTACAACATTTCATCTTTCAGGTTGTTGCATAATTTAATCAACAAATTACCTTGTGAAACATCTAAAAATTGCATTTAAACATTTCACTTTAGGTCATTGCATTGTAGTTTCTTTACTTTTTTCATGATAGCATGTTTTCTTTCAAGAGATGTGGCTTTGATATGGTTAAAAATGGATTACATAAGTATAAAATCCCTTCTTATGAGCTCAATTTAGATTACAACAATGTGGTCATTAAGAAACATGTTAGTCATCCTTCTACTATCTTTCATAATTACGAGAACATCCAAGAGCAATCAGAGCAAACCATTGACACAATCCTTAATATTACATTTCCAATTGGTGAGTATGGTAGTGTTGACAATCATAATAATCATACATGTTCTCCTGATACCTCTCCTATTAGTGACAAAGGTATCTTGGTGAAAGAAGATACAAGCATTGAGGGTCTCGATTGTCCCTCTCCTCCTTCCCCTTTGAAAGATATTGGAAAGAAAGAAGATGATATTATAGAAACATTTCTAAAATTCACTTTTCCTAATCTCCATGGATATGTGTAGGATCATCATGGAAAAACTAGGCCCCTATGTGGTGAAAAATTCAGAAAAATCAAAGTTAGGAGACTTGACGTAAAAATTTGAATAAGTTATCTATATTATTTCAAAAATATGTAAGAATAGAATTTTTATTAAATTGAATGTACTTTCTAAACTACTAGGTTTATTTTACAAAAATAAAAAATCTATTTGGTGAAAATTTGAAATTTTAATGTAGTGGTATTTAAATTTTAGGTAAAAAATAAGAAGTAGGTGTCTGTCTAACCACCCTAACCACAATAAAATGATAATATTTTTTAATAATATTTTAGATATAAGTAGAGGACTCATGTCTCGATGTGGTGTATATTTTTTTGTAATTTTTTTCTAAGTAAATAATTAATTATGATTTTTTTTATTACAAATTTAAAAAAATCTAAAAAACTTGTATGTCTAACCAACTTAACTTGGTTAAAACTTCATGAAATTCATTTTTTTTAATCTTATAGTATGCGAAGCCTAGAATGTGATGCATGTTTTGGATTCAAAAAATCTTATACTGTTTGAAAGCTATAGATGTTTTTCAATCAACCTATCAATCAGGACATGAGTCATAATTCAAATAGAAAATGAATAATAATTATTTATTAAATTCAATGTAAAGAATAATTTATATTGGTGGAAAGTTGAGAATCTCCTTTATAAATCCTTTTCATTTCATAAATTTTGGGTAAAAAAAAGTCTTCAGCAACATACCCTACACATGCCCATCATATTGCCACTTTTTGGCCCATCATGATCCTGCACATACCCCCATGCATCCCTTGCTTGTGAGAATGTTTTATCAAAAGAATATGATATCATAGATAGCCATGAAAGTAAAATTTTTATTTCTCCTAATATCCCTCCTCAATGCAAAGAGGATAGGTTGGTGTTAGAAGATAAACCTATTAAGAGTCATAAGAATCTTGCTCCTCCCTTTCCTAATGCTCCTACCATATGGGAAGATCTATTTGGTAAGCATGAAAATCATAGTTGTCATTCTCTTGATGCCTCCCCTACTTGTGATGAATTTTCTTTACAAAATCTAACCATGGATGAACATATTACAAGCTCTCCTACTAGGGTTAATAATATGGAACAAGAGAATGAGACCTTAGAGAAAAATTACAATAAAATAGAGCCTTCCCCTAATCTCACCACTATTGATAAACAAGAAAATCCAACCATTGATAACATCCTTGCATGTGATAAAGTTATTTTAGAAGTTCACCATCCTCTACATATCATGAACATCTAGTTTGTTGTTCCCCTAAAAAATATCCTTCTAGGGAGGATATCATGGTGCAACAAAAGGAAAGCATTGTCAATAATGATATTATTCCCTTAGATGGAAATGATGAAGTAACATTAGACTCTCATTCACTAAGGTACATTAATATTATTCAACATCAACTCATTCTTTACCCCCCTTCACACAAACCAAAAAATAAAAAAAAAATGAACTTATCCTTTACCCACCTAAGCATAATGTATCACAATAGTTGAGTCATGATATTGTTGCTCATATATGTAACACTAGGAACAATCTGCAACCATGAAAAACACCTTCAATGTCCGTCCCATTGCCTAATCCTATCCTACCTAACCCTATCTTACTACGTCATCCTCGAGGAAAGGAGTATGATCTTGTTGAACAACTTAAGAATACTCCTACTAAGATATCATTGTGGGACCTTATTCAAGCCTCCCCTTACTATCACAAAATGATTCAAAGTGTTTTACAAGTTCCTATCCCTTCTAATGTGAAACTAAATGACATTGTAGCCATGATCCAAGGAATAAATGTTGACGGGTATGTGCAAGATCATCATGGAAAAAGTAGGCCCTTAAGGGGAAAATAAAAATAAAAATTAGAGTTAGGCAACTTGACATAAAAATTTGAATAAGTTATCTATATTATTTCAGAAATATGTAAGAATAGAATCTATAGAAAATTGAATGTAGTTTCTAAACTACTAGGTTTATTTAAAAAAAAAAATCTATTTGGTGAAAATTTGAATTTCAATGTAGTAGTACTTTAATTTCAAGGAAAAAATAAGAAGTAGGTGTTTGTCTCACCACCCTAACCACAATAAAATGATAATATTTTTTAAATTTATTTTAGATATAAGTAGAGGACTCATGTCTTGATGTGATTCATATTTTTTATAATGTTTTTCTAAGTAAATAATTAATTATGAATTTTTATTAAATTTTTTAAAAATATAAAAAATTGTATGTCTAACCACATTAACTTGGTCAAAACTTCATGAAATTATTATTTTTTTCTTAATCCTATAGTATGCGAAACATAGAATGTGACACATGTTTTAGATTCAAAAAATGTGATATCATTTGAAAGCTATAAATGGTTTTTAATCAACTTATCAATCAGGACTTTAGTCATAATTCAAATAGAAAATGAATAATAATTATTTATTAAATTCAAAGTAAATCATAATTTATATTGGTGGAAAGATGAGAATCTCCTTTGAAAACCCTTTTCGTTTCATCAATTTTAGGTTAAAAAAAGTCGTTAGCCACATACCCTACACATACCCATCATATCGCCACTTTTTTGCCCATCATGATCCTGCACATACCCAACATTATTTTCCACCAAAGTGAACTCCACCCTTTGGAAGTGAAAAAAAAATGATTCTTTCATGGTCATAACTCAATAAAATAGGATAGGGATAAAGAAAACCCTTGTTGATATGGCTTAGCCCTTAATGTGTGTAGTGTAAACCTATTGGGTAGGCTTCGTATGGATAAATGATAAATTCAACTAGACTCCTTATCCATTAAGGTATTTAACAATGTAGGAAAACAACTGCTTGGTGTGATCACTTTACCTATTACAGTCGGGAAGGCCACATTGGAAACATCTATCCATGTTATGCCAAATGATCTCTCATATAATCTTCTCTTAAGCAAACCATGAATTCATGCAATGAATGAAGTGCCTTCTTGTGTCGTAGAAAAAAGTACCCTTTTCTTGACATGGGAATATTTCATGATAAATTGACTTAATGAAGCCTTGATTTAGGTGTTGTGAGGCATTTTATGCATCCACACTAGGTCTTGGACCCTTACAAATTGAATAACATGTTTTTAACAATGTCTTGTAAAGGAATTTCACACTTTTCTAGAATTAATGAACCTATTTCTCCCTAATTCAATATTATAAAATTTATTTAAATACATCCTCACATCAATCTAGAAGGTTTTTGAATTAAAATTAATGATAAATTAGTGTTGTAATGTATCCTGCACATTCACATTGGTTCTTGTGCCTTCCTAGGCTATGTGGACCTTATTTTAGTGTTGTAAAGTCTATTTAGTGACATTTTCACATTGATTTATGTGTCCCAAGCCCTAATTGACCTTTACATCATCACTAATAGGCCCCTATTAACCCACATTGTGCATCTCAAGGCTTAAATTGATCAAATTACTAACAAAGTTGTGTTCTAAACCTTATTTCCTTATCTCCTGGCTTCCTAGCTGTCAAATTGGCCCCTTTGGGATCCATTCTCCATGCATGGAAAATAAATCCCATCCAAGTGGGACCCATTCGCCATATGTGGTGAATGAGTCCCATTTGGCCCAATTTTGACCTTTGAGTGGGAATAAAAGTAAAATTTGAGTTTATTATTTCTTCATGTCGGCCTATGATGAGGTATTAATAGGTAAAATAGGTGAAATTCCTATAAATACAAGTATTTTAACTCTAAATCACATTCATTATTCATTATTCATCCACTAATCTTCTCTTTCAAGTCAAGCAACTTAGGGTTTTAACATCACAAATCATTCAAGCTCAATTTTTAGATTTTCAAGGGAAAATCTTCCATGTTTTTTTGCAAAATTTCCAGATAAAACATCATGGAAAGGTAATCAACTCCATTATTGCATGTTTCATTCTATTATTTCATCATTTTGGTTTAATTACCTAAAAGGGGTTTGACTTAGGCAAACCCCCATGCCCTAACATTCACCATTTTTCTCTCTTGTCTTGTGTATATGCAGATTTAGACATTTTGGAAGCTTGGAAATCATTAAGAATAAAGTTTCAAGGTCCTTCAAGTCTTCTTATCATTCAATAAGTCAAAATCTCAACAAAAATCCATTTTCAGACCCATAAATTAGAGTTTTGGAAGTGAACACCTGTAGGAAGTCAAAGTGTAGATCGAAAGCTTTGAATTCCACTTTAGAAAATCTAGAAATTCAAAATTGGACTCATTCACCATGAGTGGCGAATGAGTCCCACTTTGGGGTCAATTTTGAGTTTTCTACATTTTTAAGACCCCTTTTGTTAGAAACAAGTTCTAGTTTAGTTTTGCAGAATTGGGACTGATTCACCTAGAATGGCGAATGAGTCCCACCAGGCCTGAAAATCAGCATCAACAACATTTCAAATGGAATTTCTAGTCATCGTCCACATTCTAGGTGCACACTTTCATTTTGGTTCTTTTTTGTTTAGTTTTGCATTCATTTTTAAGTGTTCTTGCATTACATAATGTGCTTTCAAACATCATTTGCTTCTTAGGTTTTACATTTATAATCAATTAATTTCTTAGCTTATTTGCATTTAGATCATCTCATTTAACCTTAATAACATCATACACATCCTAATTTTAATGAACCTAGGTAGATTCTTTGGCCCTTCTTTCTCCTTTTAGGTGAAAAACCCTTAGAGATAGAAAGGATTAGGGTGAAAAAAATATATGGTTCATTTTGGTGAACCTACTTTTTGAATGCTTTGTTGACTGATTTGGAGTCCTTCATAATCATATATCTATCTTGCATTAGGTTTTTAATAATTCACTTGCATGCTAGCTTTCAAAATTTTCATTCATAAAAAGTGCATTTAGGTTGCATTGTTGGCATCTAAATTCATGTAAATTTTTGAAATTCTGCATTTTTCACTTAGGTTTGCATCATAGCACTCAGAAAATATAAAAATCACTCATTTGCTTTTGAAATTTTTGACAAAAGTCCATATTGGGACTCATTCGCCACCCTAGGTGAATCAGTCCCTTTTGACCCCTAAGAATACATTTTATAGAACTAAAAACTCTATTTTTAAGCTTATGTTTGGTGCCTTAACCTACCTATCTCAGTTACTATAATTTTTGTAATCTAAGTTTCATTAGATCTAGCTTCAAATTTCTCATTTCATACATTGTTTAATTTCACTTTTGATTTCACAACATTTCATTTTCAGATTGTTACATTGCGTAAACAGAAAATTAGCTTGCTTACACACTGAAAATTACATTTCCTTTTAAGTCATTGCATTGCAAATTCTTTCCTTTCTCCTCATAGAATTTTTTCTTTCAAACGATGTGGCTTTGATTTCATTAATAGTGGATTGTATAAGAACAAAATTCCCTCTTATGAGTTCAATTTTGATTACCACAACGAGGACTTTAAGAAACATGATCAAACCATTGGTACAATCCTTAATCTTACATTTCCCATTGGTGTGAATGGTAATGTAGACAATCATAACACACATACTTGTTCTTCTCTTGATACCTCTCCTATTAGTGGTGAAGGTATTGAGGGTCTTGATTTTCCATTTCCTCATTCCCATTTGGATGATGTTAGACAACAAGAGCATGAGATCATAGACACATTCCTACAAGTCACCTTACCTAATCTCCATGACAATCAATCTTTTCCATCTCCTAATATCCCTCCTCAAGGTAAAGAGGATAGGTTGGTGTTAGAAGATATCCCTATTACAAATCATGAAACCCTTGATCCTCCCTTCCCTAATGATCCTCCCATTTAGGAAAATATATTTGAACACCATAGTGGTCCTTCTCTTGATGCCTCCCCCACTTGTGATGAAGCTACTTTGCAAACCTCAAACTTGGATGAACACATTACAAGCTCTCCTAGTAGGGTAGATAATATGGTACAAAAGAATGAGACCTTAGAAAAAACCAATAATCAAATAGAATCTTCCCCTAATCTCATCACTATCAATTATCAAACACATTCAACCATTAATAACTCCCTTAGTTGTGATGAAGTTATTTCGAATGAACCAAGCCTTAATTGTCATGAACATGTGGTTTGTTGTTCTCCTTAGAAATCTCCTTCTAGGGAGGATATTATGACTCAAGAAAAAGATAACATTGGCACTAATGGTATTATGCCCTTCAAAGACAATCCATACTCTCACTGGTTAAGGGATGTTAACATTATTCAACCTCAACTCATTCTTTACCCACCATCACATAAACATTCGCCTAAACCTGAGTTTACTCTTTATCCATCTTCACACAAACAACATCAACATCAACTTGAATTCACCCTCTACCCACCTCAAACTAATGTGTTGCAACAACCGAGTTATAATATTGTTGCTCAAATACATATAACACTCAAAATAATCCGCAACCACCCCAACCAACCCCACCCTCCTTACCTTTACCCAATCCACCTAGCCCTCCTCATTACCTCCCACACACAAAGGAGTATGATCTTGTTGAACAATTAAAGAATACTCTTGCAAATATTTCCCTTTGGGATTTGCTTCAAAACTCACCAAATCACCACAATATTCTTCTTGAATAGCCTTAAAACAAATTACAGTTCCTCTTGTAGACACTTAAAAATGACCTAGGCCTATAAGCTCCATTTTACCACTTTCGTCCTAGCATAATTGTGACATTTAATTATGTCCTTGGTCCACATTCGACTATTAATTAGATAATTCATAATTATTTAATTAATTCATGTCCTTTTATTCCTCATGATTATTAAATAAATAAATTACATTTATTTATTCAATACGTCTTTTATTGTCTAAATCTTCCTGCAATTAAATAAATTTATTAATTTATTTAATTACCTTTATTCATTTAGGTCTTTTTGATTATTAAATAAATGAATTTTATTTGTTTAGTATGTCACTAATCTTCATAATTAAATGAATTTAATAATTTATTTAATTATTGGTCATAATCCTCTAAATTAAATAATTATCTTTAATTATTTAATTACCTAATTTAACATTTCTCTCATTTTAAATAAATGAAATTATTTAAAATGATTTCATTAACTATCACTTCATTTTAGTAAATAATCTGAAAAAGATTATTTATTGTCACACAAAATCCTTATTTCGAATTAATTTAATTCAAAAAGGTAATATTCTTCCAAAAATCAAGTAATTGAGAAAATTATTGATTTTTCCAAATCTTCTTTTCAGTTCAACCTTTATACTCTTGATTTTTTGAATCTTGCAAATCAGGTAATCTTTATCTTCTTGATTTTTGAAGATCTTTATCTTTTTGACTAATTATCACATTTATTCTCGACTGCTGATTTGATTTTATCAAATGACATATGGACCACTCATTTAATGATTTTTACCTAACCCTAATTAGGAATTGTCACATGAAATCTCGTCCACTTATTTTAGGCTTTGTCAGCTTTTAATCTTGGTCGTCCATCCAAAATTGCATTTTATATAAAATGCCAATTTTTCTCACATTTCAGACTTACACACACGACTTCGTTATTTTGACATTCATGCTTAGAATTTACATTGTAGTTGTTTTATTAAATTTGATTATTTGTCATAGTCATTTATCATAGGCATAGTCTTTTTTCATTTAAAATGCTTCAAACCTTGCTTTGGAAATTGTCTTTGTCATAGTCATTTGCTCACATACATAAATCTGAGGGCCACAATCACAATTTTTGCAAGCTATAAGGTGCTATGGAGGTGAATCATGGAAGCTTCAATGAGTAATAAGTATAATCATTCTCGTTTATTTCATTTACTTTCATTGTACTTGATAGCTTCTTTGGGTTTTCATTTATTGATCTAATCGGCTAACCTTACTTGAAAATACCCATCGTTACACCTCCTTGTACAATTTTGAATGATGTGGCAGATTTAACCCATCGAATGAATCAAACCAATTTAGACATCACTTTCCATCAACATGAGCTCCCTCCTTTAGAGTTGCAAAAACAAAACAAAGATTTCATGATCATTGCTCAATTCAATTGCATAGGCATCAAAAGAATCCTTATAGATAATGGTTATGCCCTTAATATTTATAGTGTGACTCTAACTCCCCCACTCCAATTGTTGCTTTTATTTATGTTATTTCAAAAGTAGCTACTTCAACTTTAGCCACTAGAATTTTTTATTTTATTTTTTATTTCTCATTGAATGAATGGCATCTTCTTTTGGAAATATTAGCTATTATTAGCATGATATTAGGGAATTTAATTGCTATTACTCAAACAAGCATAAAACGTATGCTTGCATGTTCATTGATAGGTCAAATTGGATATATCCTTATTGGAATAATTGATAGAGACTCAAATAATGTATATGTGAGTATCATAACTTATATGTTGCTCTATATTTTTATGAATTTAGGAACTTTTTCTTGTATTGTATTATTCAGTCTACGTATAGGAACAAAAAACATTTGGGGTTATGCAAGATTATATATGAAAGACCCTTTTTCATCTTTTTCTTTATCGTTATGTCTGCTATTTCTAGGAGGTATTCCTCCACTAGTAGGTTTTTTTGGAAAACTTTATCTATTCTGGTGTAGATGGCAAGCAGGCTCCTATTTATTGGTTTCGATAGGTTTCTTTATGAGTGTTATTTCAATATATTATTATCTAAAGATAATTAAGTTATTAATGACTGATTGAAAAAAAGAAATAACTCCCCATGTACAAAATTATAGATTATCTTCTTCAATCTCAAAAAATTATATCGAATTTAGTATGATTGTATGTGTAATAGCATCTAGTTTACTAGGGATAGTAATGAATCCAATTGTTGTAATTGCCCAAGATACATTATTTTAGAGTATTTATAGAAACCTTTTTCTTACTAACTGAAAAAACTAGGATTTTCCCTTATATTCTTAAAATGGCAGGGAATAGGCTAAAATTATAAGATGATCTACTATCTAAAATATCTTTGTGAATGAATAAATTGGGAGAAAAAGAAGAAAATTATAGTTCAATAGAAATTTTCAAAAACATAATGGAAGACAAAGCCATAGGTGACCTTTTGAATATGTTTTCTAGTTATGGTGTTAAGTATACTAATATGTAAATCTATTGTCCATAAATGATGTTCTTATTTTTAGGTATGGATATGGAGTAAGGGTCACAATGGGGTATTTCTATAGGTCTCTCCATGGTGTGTGGAGATCTGGATGTATTTGTGTGCTTTGAAGATTATTTCTTGGCCAACCATTGGTGTTGTGAACATGTTACGCTTGATCATGCATTGAAGAATGTGGAAGTGATTGTGAATTACTTGATCATGCTTAGAAAGAAGTGCTTTTGTCCCCTCTTTCTCTTGAAGTGGATCAATATTGATGTTGTGGTTTGGATTGTATGTTATTGCTTAAAACATTGTTTTGAAATGTATTTGTTCTATGTGGGTCGTATATTTTGGTTTGAGTGTTGTTGGAAAAGGTTGACCTGAATAAAATTATAATGATCTATCCTATATTTAAGAACATTTGTAAAGTTGGTTGTAGTATGTGAGTAGTGTACTAGTGATAGAGTGAGAGGAATATGATAAGGGGTGTTGTAGTGAAAGAAGTGCAAAGATGTGAATGTGAAAGGTAGATGTTGAATGATGTGTTGAGACTGTAGAAAAAGTGTATGTTGATCAAAGTAGATTAAGAGAGTTGGTGGACAAAAGAGTGTTAAGTTGATGAAAGCTACATTATCAAGAGATTTCTTCTTTTCAAGTTTATAGTTGTGCAAGTCTATATCTTGGTACTCAAGTAGTGAGCCTCTATATTCAGGTATGTGCAAGATCATGATGGGCCAAAAGTGGCGATATGATGGGTATGTGTAGGGTATGTGGCTGACGACTTTTTTAATACCCAAAATTGATGAAATGAAAAGGATTTTTAAAGGAGATTCTTAGCTTTCCACCAATTGATATAAATTATGCTTTAATTTGAATTTAATAAATAATAATTATTAATTTTCTGTTTGAGTTACAACTAAAGTCATGATTGATAGGCTAATTGAAAAAATTTTATAGCTTTTAAATGGTATCAAATTTTTTGAATCTGAAACATGTGTCACATTCTATGCTTCACATAATATAGGATGAAAAAAAATAAATTTGAATTTCATGAAGTTTTGACCAAGTTAAGGTGGTTAGATATACGAGTTTTTATATTTTTAAAGTTGTAATAAAAATTCACAATTAATTATTTACTTGGAAAAAATTACAAAAATATATGCATCACATTCGGACATGAGTCCTCTACTTATATCTAAAATATTATAAAAAAATCATTTTATTGTGGTTAGGGTGGTCAAACATACACCTACTTCTTATTTTTCCTTGAAATTTAAGTACTATTGCATTGAAATTTCAAATTTTCACCAAATAGATTTTTTTTTTAAATAAACTCAGTAGTTTAGAAACTACATTCAATTTTCTAAAAATTCTATTCTTACATATTTTTGAAAAAATATAGATAACTTATTCAAATTTTTGTGTCAAGTTTTCTAACATTGATTTTTTTGAATTTTTTGCCACTTGAGGGCCTATTTTTTCCATGATGATCCTGCACATACGGATTCAAGTATTTTTAGTGTACCTTGATATTCTGTCAATGAGCCTTTGTATTCAAGTTATTTTTGTATCTTGCTACTCTGGCAGTGAGCCTCAGTCTACAAGTCTAGAGTAGTGATCTCTCTATTGTAATTGAAAATTGTATATAGCGATTCTTTGTTGTGGGCCAGTGCTCACCATGGTTTTTCCTTGTTTTGGTTTTCCATGTACAAAATATTGGGTTTCATGTGTTATCTTTTTTTGCTTATGTTTATTGCATTAAGATTCATTAAGATAGATTAAAAGTAAGTTTTGGACTGATTCACCCCCCTCTTAGTCCTTGCTTAATTGGTATTAGGGCGAGGTTCCTCTTGAAGAAGCTTGACTACTTGAGGTAGATTTCAAGGCTCTGGTATTTGATGGCTCAAATTATTTGTAATGGAAGGAGAAGATGGAAGCTTATCTAGTGATACTGTTGAATGGGGTCTAGTATAGTATCCATAATGGTTATATTGCTCTGCAAAAATGGGCCTTCAACTTTGGATGAGGTAAAAATGCATGCATGATTCTAATGCTAAAGCTAGAGCTATAATTTTGAAAAGTTTATGTGATTCATATTTTGACAAAATTAAGGGCTTGAAGGAAGAAAAAGCTATATGGGATAAATCAAGCTTGACAAATGAAGGAAACAAGAGAACAAAGCAAGAAATACTGATGAATCTGAAAATGAAATATTAGTTCTAAAAATGGCAGAAGCTGAAGGTGTTGAGAACTATATACGCAAAGTAACAAATTTTTTTGATGGAATTAAGGCCTTTAGAGGAAACATAGATGAAGGAGATTTGGTATATAATATTCTGTTGGCTCTACCAGATTCATACAAACCTATGAGATGTGCAATAGAGGAAAAAAATGACTTGAGTTAATACTCAATTGAGCAACTGACTAGAACATTAGCTTCTTTTGAGATTGAAGAGGCTAGAAAGGGAAAAGGAGAAAGAAGAGAGGTTGCATTCAGAGCTAGAAGATATATTGAAGATGATCCAGAATCAAGTGAGATCATGGATGTAGTAGAAGCATACTATTCAAGAAGATTAAAGCGATCCATTGATAAGTATAATGCTAAGTTACCTCTGAAATGTTTTAATTGTGGTAAAATAGGACATCTTGCTGCTAGATGTGAATTTAGGAAAGACTACAAAATATTTGATGAATATGAGATTAGGAAAAGTAGATATAGAAAATAAGATTCCAAAAGGGGAATAGATCATAAAGGAAAAGATAAGAAGAGATTATGTTCTATAGAGGTAAATTTTTCAAAGGATGAGGATGAAAATAACTCTAATGAAGAAGCTTTGTTTATGGAAATCAAATTAAAGAAAAATGAATAGAAGACTATTACATGCCAAAGTAGAATAAAAAACATGGATCATAGACTCTGGATGCAACTCTAATCACATGACATGAGATAAAGAAAGATTCATCACTATGAAGAAATTTTTGGAAATAGGCTAGACAACTAAGAGCGGGGGTGAATCAGTTGTCAAAAAAACTTCAAACTGGATCTACACTTTATCCTTCACAAACAATTAAACATAGATTTGATGATAAACATGAAAGTAAAAACCAATAGTAGATAATTAGAAGCATCAAACACAACACACAACACCAGATTTTTATGTGGAAACCCGGTTAGGGGAAAAGCCACGGTGGGGGTTAACCCACAAAAGAAAATACTCTGTTAAAAGTATTACAAATGGGGAATGCACATGCATTCAGGCACACTACCTAGAGCTCACTACTTCAAGAGGCTCACTGCCTACAAATCAATTCACTGATTCACTTACAGTAACATGAACTGGTAAATAGCATTTGCACTATGCAAAGATCAATTCCATTGAAGCACATTACAATTTTTCTCTTCTTCTCTTCTTTCACCACATCTCACATGACCACATACAAGACTCTCTCTTACACAACTTCATTACATTTATTTATATGTGACATCAATCTTGGAATGATCATCAAGGTCAGCTACACAATCATCTATCTGGAACATTCTCCAAGATAGGCATTACAAAACAATTACATGTACAATATTACTCAACCCAATACAAAAAATTACATGCATACCCAAACAATGTCGTCCAAGCAATAGAAGGGACCCAAATCTTCATCTTCCACATGCTACACACATCCGCAACACACTAAGATAATATGCAACACATTACCAACATCTGGTCGGCCAAGACTGGATAGAACAACTACACATAAGGAAAAATCCTCTTCCACGAACTCAAACTTTAATATAGACCACCAAAATAGCAAGAACATGATCAAGAAACATCCACAAGCATGATGAATATGCCAGAACTAGCTGCATCAATACAAACAACTTGAATCTTTAGCATCTTCTCACTGAAACTCAAGAATAAACTTGGCAATGACTGTCAAACTAGAATAATAGCTTGCAGACCACCAAACCATGAACCAACTAAATTGAGGACACACATCAATGTTCCAAACATACCACCAAATCTACAAACAAGATATTACAATGTGGATCAATGCCAACCAAAATACTATCACACTATGACCTTTGAACAATTGAAAAACCAGTCTTGACACAAAAAGCCAAAGCTCACTCAAATCTTCATGTGGACCTCTACAAATTGAACTAAAACAACCTCTAACAATCATCTACACATCCTTCAAACTGCATACTCTTATCTTCAACGTAACACCTCAAATTCACACAAAAATTCACTACTACACTGTCTTTGATAGAGAGATATGTTGACATCAATGAAAACACCTCTCAAATATTCACTCAAACACATATTTAAAATAATATCCCCCTTTGGCATTGATGGGAACATATGATGTGAAAAACTAATGCAGCCAAAGGTACACAACTCCCCCTTTGATAGACAATTCTCCTTTCCAAGGTTTTTCACATGACCTCTCCCCCCCTTTGACATCAATGGGAAAGGAAACATATTTGCAACTTTACTCTTCCTCTACATCAAGACTTCTCTCCCTTGTAGGAATTCCCTCCTCCAAACACACACCTGACAACTCCCCTTGAGTAGGAACCACCTAATCATCAATCCAGATCACAAGATATGGCTGTGAAGTGAAAAAAATTGATGCATACCAATGCACCTTAGTTCTGACTAGGAGGGGAAATCACCCCTAACTTCTCTCTTAGATATTCAAAAGTATCCTTAGGAAACGACTTAGTAAAGATATCCGCAATCTGTTCCTTTCTAGGAATATACTCCAATTTGGCCTCATTCTCATTCACCTTCTCTCTCAAAAAGTGAAACTTAATAGATATATTCTTTGTCTCTGAATGTAATAATAGAATTTTAGAAATGTTAATAGCACTTGAATTATCACAAAAGATTGTAATAGGATCATCATACACAACTCTGATATCTCTCAACATTTGTTTCATCCACAACACTTGAGTACAACTACATGCAGCTGGAATATATTCTACCTCAGTAGTAGAAAAAGAAATAGCTTCCTACTTTTTGCTCAACCATGAAACCAATCTCTTCCCAAATAAGAATACACCACGACTAGTACTTTTCGTGTCATCCACATATCTTGCCCAATCAGCATCAGTATAAGCACTCAAAGTAAAATCACTATCTTTTGAATACCACAAACCATAATCAGATGTCCCTTTCAAATATCTAAATATTATTTTGACAACAAAAACATGAGATTCCTTCAGATCAACTTGAAATCTAGCAACAAGACATATTGCATTCATAATATTAGGTGTAGTCTGAGTCAGATAAAGCAATCCATCAATCATAGATATGTACCTTGTCTGATTTACCTTAGGGGAATCATCATCCTTACTCAACTTACATCTAGTTACCATAGGGGTATCAACAGGCTTTGAATCTTCCATACCAAACTTCTTCAATAATTCCTTCACATACTTAGATTGAGATATAAAAATAATTTTATCAAATTGTACGATTTACAGACCCAAAAAGAAATTTATTTCACCAATCATAGACATATCAAATTCATTTTGTATTTTATTAGGAAATTTCTTACATAATCTATCATTTCCACCAAAGATAATGTCATCAAATAAATACTTCAACAATCAAAATGTTATCATGATCAATCTTGAAATACAAATTACTATCAATAGTACCTTTGTTAAAACCTAGCTTTAACAAATACTTATCCAATCTAGCATACCAAGCTCTAGGGGCTTGTTTTTTTCCATACAAAGCTTTCTTCAACCTACAAACCATATCTCCTTGATCAAACAATTGAAATCCATCCAGTTGTTCAATAAACACCTCTTCTTCCAATTCTCCATTTAAGAATGTTGACTTGAAATCCATCTGATAGACCTTAAAATATTTATAAAAAACATAAGCAAGAAATAATCTAACAGCTTCAATCCTTGCAATAGGAGCAAAAGTCTCCTCAAAATCAATACCTTCAACTTGTGAATATCCCTTGTATACCAACCTTGCTTTGTTTCTAACCACTTCACCATTTTCATTTAGCTTGTTTGGGAAGACCTATTTAGTACCAATTACACTTTTGTGTTTAGGTCTAGGAACAAGTTCCCATGTGTTATTCTTTTCAATCTGCATCAATTCTTCTTTCATTGCATTCATCCAGTGTTCATCATTACAAGCTTCATTCATAGTTTTAGGTTGAATCTTAGAAATCAAACAATACTCTTGAAACTTGTTCTTCAACAATCTTTCTTCTTGTTTCAACACCTTTATTTTTATCCCCTATAATCTAATTTTCAAAATGATTCAACCTTATGTAGCATAGATTTTTAGGATTTTATTGAACTTCTTCTTGAACTTTTTCTTCACCACCAACACTTGTCTCTTCTTCTTGTGTCTCTGAACTTGCCAGAATGATCCGAACTTGATTTTTCTTTCCTTGATTTTTACTATCATTTTGATCATCTGAATCATATCCACAAGACCTGGATGGTCTTTCCTTGTATTCATCAACCTCGACATTAGCACTTTCAACTATCTTTCTCAATCTCTTATTATAACAATGGTAGGATTTTCTTTTGTTAGAACAACCAAGAAATGTTCCTTCATCACATGTAGTATCAAACTTTCCTAAATCTTCATCCCTTTTGATATAACATTTGCTTCCAAAAATTCTAAAATATTTAATAGTAGGAGCATTACCAAACCACACTTCATAAGGTGTCTTATCAGTATTACCTTTAATATGCACCCAGTTGAGAGTATAGACAACAATACTCATAGCTTCTCTCCAATATACATGTAGAACATTTCCTTCTATCATCATGGTTCTAGTAGCATCTAGAATTGTTTTGTTCTTCCTCTCCACAACTCCATTCTGCTGAGGAGTTCTAGGAGCAGACAACTTTGTCTTTACTCCATGTTCTTCACAAAAAGCATTAAACTCATCGGAAGTGAATTCTCCACCTCTATCAGATCTCAAACACTTTAGCTTTAGACCTATCTATGTCTCAATCATAGCTTTAAAAATCTTGAATTTCTTAAGAGCCTCAAATTTCTCTCTTAATAAAGTGACCCACATCATCCTAGAATAGTCATTAATCAAAAACATAAAATATCTATCACCCTGCAAATTTTTTACTCTAGAAGGACCACACAAATCAATATACACAAGATCTAACAATCCATTTGAATTTTGTTCTTTACTTTGGAAAGTAGCTCTAGTCTTCTTGTCCAATTAGCATTCTTTGCATAATGAGTTAGTAGGTTTTATCAATCTAGGAAGATCTCTCACTACTTTAGATGAACTTATCTTTACAATGTTATCAAAATTCATATGACACATTCTCCTATGCCATAACCAAGTTTCATCAAGTTGAACAATCAAACAAATTTTACTAGCACCATTCAAATGAAAGATATTACCTCTTGTCTTTGTACCTGATGCAATTTCAATTTCAGAACTCCCCAAGATTGTACATTTGCCATTTTTGAATCTAAGATCATAATCCTTATCAACTGTCTGTCCAACACATAAGATTATGCTCCATACCTTCTACATACAAGACATTATTAGTGTTATTCTTACCATCAAAAGAAATGGAACCTCTGCCATGGATTATGCCAGCCTTATTGTCACCAAACTTCACTATGCCACCATCATACTTCTCCAAGCTCACAAAATTACTCTTATCACCAATCATATGGTAAGAACATCCACTATAAATCACCCATTCATACTTATCCTCAATTTGAGCAACCAAAGCACTTTCCACATTCATGCAACTAGTAGAATCAATAGACACCGAACCACTTTGTTTCATAGAAATAAACACCCATTCATTTTTAGTAGCACTCCCATTATCAAATTCTTCATCTGTCACACCTTCATTAGCAACTTCACTAGCATAATAACATTTCTTCAGACCCTTATATTTCTTAGGTTTAAACTTAGGAACTATTTCCAGACACCTAGAGGCAAAATGTCATATCTTATTGCATGAAAAACATTTAAGAGGTAAGTTTCCTTCATTCTTATCAGATCCTCTGGTGAATCTTTTGGTAGGGATTCAAGTTCTTCCAGCTTATGCTCTTCTTCTTCAATCTTCTTTCTTTCTTGCTCATATATTGATACTCTTCTTGATGAACTTTCTCTTGGATCATATCTTTCTTTTCCTTTTTTGGAAACACTGGCTTTGAATGTAGATTCAGTCTTAGGAAGGGAATCACCAAACTCACTCATCTCAAAGGCTATAAGCTTTCCAATCAACATATCTCTTGTCACATCTGTCATAGTCTAGATCTCCTCTATACAAGCAACTTTATGTTTGTAAGATGTAGGCAAGGACCTAAGCACTTTAGCAACAATCTCATATTCTTCCAATGTTCCACCAGTGCACCGGATACTGCAAACAAGTTCATTCACTTTCTGCATATATAAGAAGTAATGTTTTCATCTTCACTCATTCTCAACATCTCATATTTTCCTTTCAAGCTCTATAACTTAGCAATCTTGACATAATCATCACCTTCATACAATGTCTCCAACTTCTTCTAGATCTGATGTGCAGTCTTCAACTCCATAACATTTTTCATCTCATAATCAGTTAGGGCACTTAACAAAGCTTCCTTAGCCTTAATATTGTATTCAACTTCTTTGATCTCATCTAGAGATGAAGGGCCATTCTGCGGAACATTATCCTGTGTCTTTGTTATCTTCCAGTAGGGTTCACCAATACATCTCAAATGACATTCCATGCGATGCTTCCAAAGAGAGTAGTTAGTGCCATCAAATCTCAGACTATCCTTCTTGTATGTCGACATCCTGGATCAACTCAAATGGTTAAGCTTTTCTTCTAATACAATAACAATGTTTAATAAGAAGGGATATGCAAATTATTTTGTCAAGTGACATCTGATTCCCTAAGGATGCATCTGATGATCTAATTTAATCCTCATTTAGTATTTATTATTGTTTCTTTCTCTTTTATTAAGGGTGAATCATTATATGTTATATTATTATTCATTCATATTTTTTTAACATTAATAGAACTCAAAATATTACCATAATTCCTTTATTTTTTCTCTTTTTCTTTTTGATAGGTGTTTAATTGCAAGTGACTTATGGGAGTTGTATGGTTAAGGGTTCAATTACAACAAACAAGATGTGAATTGAAAGTGTTTGACTAAATATGATAAGGTTCAGTTTAACCCAATTATTATTTATATAAACACCAAGGTTTTTTAATAAATCCAAGTTCAATTAAACTCCCTACTATATCATGGTGATAAATAGATTTATTTAATGTAGAGTCAATAGAACTCTATATCATGTATTTAAGCATGTATTACTTATGGCCTAATAGTGGGACCCCAAGGGTATCATTTGACAAGGAATATCATCATGTTAGTTAATAATCAAGTATTTGATATTAAGAAAAACATAGATAGATATATTGTTGAGTAAGAGGGTGCAACAAAGAATAATTATAAAGAGTTTAAGGGACTAGGGGTTGCTTTTAAAGAATAAAAAGTAGATTTAAAATTATGTGTATAAATTTATGTCTTTATTTTTAGCATTTATGAGGTTACAAAGAGGAATTAATCATGTCATTTACTTAAGGTTTTCATATATATTAATTTAGTTGTAAGTGGGTGAAATGGTGAAGGTGTTTGTAATAAAGGAGATACAAGTTAGACTCAAAAAGGATTATTTTATTTTTTACAATTTATAGAGCATTATATAAAGTAAATGAAAAAAGAAATTAGATCAAATAAATGCCTTAATTTTCAATGATAAGAGAAAAATCTTCATATTTTTAATTCTAAGTATTCTTTTGTAGAAATTAATAAATATCTTATTTAGACTATTACAACTTGAAAATAATAGAGGTAGATATTTTTTTGATAAAAATGAAATATATGAATAATTATATTTCTATTTTTTAATTTGCCCTATGTACAAGTATTACTTTATTCTCTCAATTAAACATATAAATAAAGTGAAGAAACACCACATATTCATAACAAATAATTACCTTTATTGTTTTCAATTATATTTTACAGGAGGTGATAGAATTAAAAATGTTGTCATGTCGAGTAATACATCAACACAAACATTCTGAAAATGTGAACAGAATTATTTTTAAGCTCTTAGACGATGCAATCCACATATCGTAAGTGACAAATGCTAGCATCGTACAAACGATTTGTTCGCCTTTAAAAGCAACAACCAAATTATTTTCCAGTATAACAAACAAAATCTATGCACAATACTCCAATCCATTAACGATAGTTTATTATTTTCATAGGGCACTATATGACAGTTCACTGCTTTTTTTTCTAATAAAGTCGGTGTCTCTTTCTTGACGTGCGTCTTTCTTTTTTAGTTGAGAAAAATCTGCAGGCTTTTCAATTCAATACGATTTCTTTTCCTACGCCCGCATCTTCCACGGCCTGCTTTCTTTCATTCTTCCAAGCTCGATGGATTATTTCAGGTATGAAATGATTTGAAAATGAGTCCAGCAAATAAGTCCAAAAATGAGTGCCTTCGGCTATTTGGAACGGCAACATTTATCACACTCTAGAAGGGGGAAGGATGACGAAGATTCCATGAATGACAATAATGGTTATTTAAAGGCGCATACAATCATGGTTAGCCAAGACTTGAATTATTGTATTCTAGAAATCAAGATCAAGAGTTTTTTCTAGTCAAAACTGTCAATTACACGGGGAATGCTTTCAGTCGTCACCTGAAGTCGCGGAAATAAGACAATAAGATTTTAATAGTAAATGATATTAGGTCGAATCTGAGGAGTTTAACGTGTGGGGAGAGGAGATTTTATAGTTACATCAAACGTCTAGTAAAGTAAATGATTTTAACTATTCAAATTGAAAATGAAGTCTTTGGGGATAGTAAAGAAACTATATATTTAAGTTAGGGTAATAAATACTTTCAATCATCATGTGAAGTTGAGGAAATAAGACAGCAAGATTTTAATAGTAAATGATATTAGGTCGAATCTGATATGGAGAGGAGTTTAATGTGTGGGGAAGAGGAGATTTTAATAGTTACATCAAAAGTCTAGTGAAATAAATGATTTTAACTACTCAAATTGAAAATGAACTCTTTGGGAATTGAAAAGAAACTATATTACTCATCGGGAAGTAGAACAATTTCACTATGACATCATGTTACAACTTGCTTCCTTGTGTTCTCAACTGAAGAAAGAGCATCATATTACAACTTGCTTCCTTGTGTTCTCAACTGAAGAAAGATGCTCTGTACAACAGACATTTGGAAGAGATCAAATACCAATTTTTGCACTTGCAGGATGGTGATGTTAGATTTTCTAGACAGATGCATAAGCTTCTAAGGTTTCATGTATAGGTTTTCTTCAGCTCTTTTAATTTCTTGTATGGTTTATGTTCAGCTGTAATAAACACTTTTAGGTCCATGTATATGGTTTGTTCAACTATTATTTACTTTTCTTATCTACTGGAACTTGGCTTAACCATGGTTAATGTTGTTCTATGATACCTATTTCTTTATATTTTATTTCTTATTTCTCTGCAGTTCCCTTTGAGCTGCCATTTATTTCTTTGTAATCAGCTTTGTTCAATATAAAAAAATTATATATTTAAGTTAGGGTTAATAAATATTTTGGAATCTAAATTTTGTCCGTTCTATTTTTAAAATGCTCTTTTTTTTAATGAGAGGAAGAGAACTAGTGATGGCTATAGTTCCAATATCGGTTCATTCTAGATCTTGCTAATTAGAAAAACCACTAAAAAATCACTAGTGGACCAATAGCCACTCTTTTTTTGCAAAAAAGTTAGTAATTAAATCAATTGTGTACGATTATTGGATAATTTTAGCACGATTACTGGGGCATTTGTGCATAAGTATTGAATCAGTTGTACAAATTTTATGGTTGTCTAAGCAAACAAGTACTGACATAATAGGGATCATGTATTGGGTGACACTTTGAAATTTTTACTTTTTGACCCTTGCATGCATAACGGATCCTAGAGCATGCATTGTTACAACCCAAAAGCCAAAACAATAGCTATAAGCAATTAAATCACATACGAAGACAACAAAAAAAATTGTCGAAATCTGATGTACCATTTAGGATATGTGGGTGCACAAAGTTAGCTATAACCGCTACTAGTATGCTTCCCCTATCGATGCATTTTATTATACTAAAATTTGTTATAAAAATTACTATTTTTTAAAGATATCATACATACATATTTAGAAAAGGTTATAAGATAAACATATTGTTTTATTTTATATTGGTTATAAAGTTTTTTTTTTTTTTCTATTATTTTTATTTAAGTTGAAAATATTTATTAATTTAGATTGGTTGTTATGTTATTAAATTTGTAATAATATATTCGATTTTTTTTTTGATAATATCATAATGCATTGTTTTAGTGATGCTCAAACAATTATCCAAATGTAAAATATAAAATATATTCAAAATTTGTCTTCCTATTATCAATTTAACATGTTTAATTACTATCAATATACCTAACCAAAACAAAATTACAGATATAGTTTACCAAATATTATGAATTTATTGTTCCATTGACATATTTCAAGATTCTTTTTTTGTTTGTAGATGTATAATGTTTGTTGTTTCCATGAACCTAGAGTTTAAATTCTCTACATACATTATGTCAAGCCTTGTAATTGTCAAATAGATCAAAGTTCTTATAATCTTTTATAGAATGTTGGATCTACATCATTCATGCTATCTTTTTTTATTTAATTTTTCTTCTATTGCAATTGGTTTTCCTATTGATTTACTACTAAACATTCATAATCTCTTCAAATCTCTATTTACATGTTTGATTTGACATATAAAAATATGATTATTTATTTAGTTCATTTTATGTTTTTTTCTTAATCTTTATATTACTACATACATATATTATATCTATATATTTTCAATCTATATAGAAAATAATTTATTTATATATATTTAATATGCATACAAGTAAAAAATCTAAATATTTATTTTTCTAAACAATTTTATATCTATCATATTATTTTTCTCTATAACACAATCATTTAATTATGTTGTAAATTTATATATTAATGTTGGATAATAAAATCATAAATAAAAATAAAAAACTAAGTATGGAAGGAAACCATTGTTTTAATACAAAACTAAGCACTTTATATCCCTTGTCAAATAAGGGAGAAGATTCACTTGTTGAGCATGTTCCAATAGTTGTTATAGGATTTGTTGACTTAATACTTAATATTTTAAATATTATAGCACTAGTGGTTGTGATTTTAAAGTCATTAGTGTTGGTCATGGGGTGATCCCACAATAGTGGTTTACAATTTTTGGCCAAACTGGACAGTGATATTTTTTTTTTTAACACAATCTCCACATTCGGGCACCTATAGCGATTAAACCGTAAAGAATTTGAAGATGATGCAAACTAGAGTCTTCTCATATTTTGTCTGTAGATTCTAAAAATATTTTTTTCAATTTTTTTGGAATCAGATTGCACTACTTTTTCCATCTCCCACAAAAATTGGTTTTTTTCAAAAAACAACATTTTTAAAAAGTGATGCACACCGTATAACGTATAACTTTTTTTCCATGAAGGATAAAATTCCAATTCTTTCAAATTTACATTTCTAACTTCGATATCTAGTGCTTCCACTTGATTAGATAGTTTTTTATTGAATATTTTTTCTTTAATCAAGTTTCAAAGTCAATCAAATGATAATTCAGACATAGCGCGACCGTATAACGCATAACTTTTATTATATGTATCAAAATTCTTCTCTTTTTTTTTTGTTGGATCAAGGACTTCAATATCTGGTGCACTCATATTTTTAAATTTTTTTTTTTATAATCTTCTATTTTTCCACTTGTGCAAAACAGAGATTTTTGTTTTTGATGAAAAACCTATATTTAATAAAGCTTAAAAAACAGATAGATAATAAAACCAAAACATACTAAAATTATATTCATTGGATAGCTCGTTCTGAAGGCTACTCGATTCCAAGTTTGGTTTCTAAATATTCCTCCATTTTCATCGTCAACCGGAGCTTGAAAGCATAAAATTTTAGGTTTTTGTGTGCACAAATTAAAAAATTAGGGAAAAAGGGGGTTAAGCTAGGGGTTCTAGCGAACCCCTAGGGGTTTTAGCTAACCAGGGTTCATTCAACCCCCACTAATATGCATTTTTCCTTTATTTTTTGGGCGGAAATGTGGGCCCAATAATTAATGGGTTCACTCGAACCCTAGTTCGGTCGAACCCCATTATGGTTCGGTCGAACATGTAGGTTCATGCGAACCCCTAAAACCAATTTTTTTGCCATGGGGTCATTTTTTCTCAATTTTCCTTCCTCCATCAAATTGTAAACCACTATTATGGCTTCACCCCATGAGTAATTATAATTGAATGAAATATATTCCTTAGATCTAAATAGTAACAAATGATGTGACACTTGAAATTAATTCGGCCCTGAATAAGCTCAAGCCTGAGGACATGGTGAGTATAGCGGAAAAAAGTACGGATGGCCTTTTCACTGTTCTCAAGTGGACCCAGAAAGAAGTCTATGATTTGAAAGGCCGTTTTACTGATCTCGGCAATAGGGTCACGGACTTGGAGTGGAAGATCAGTTGGAATCATAGAGATAATGAAGGATAGGAAACTCCTTTACCGAGGAAAAGATAGCAATCACAGAAGGATAGATTGACAAGTATCGAGTGCAGCATGTCCAAGATTGGCCAAAACATTAGGGCCATTGTTGCGAACAATCACAAAATCGCTAGGCATAACACTATTATCATCAATGCGATGGTGGAAAAGCTTGAAAAAAACCAAAAGGGTTCGCTGGTCGTGGATTTGGATGCGAACAGGGGAGGCAGCAGATCGGCTGGTGAAGGGATTTCGAGTCGTACCCGAGCTAACATTAAGAGAAAGACCCCGACTTCGTCACATACAGCTCAAATTCTCAAGCAGGGGTTATAGGACATGTAGGATGTTGAAAAGGAGGCTGAAGAGTTACTGAACACCTTGGAGTAGCGTGGTGGTGTTTGTTGCTAGTTTTTTTGGGCGGTCCTTTTTTGGGCCCTATTGTCTCTTGGTGCTGTTGTTTCTTTTTTGGGACAGCCGTTTGCTTGTTTGAACTTTTTTTGTTATCTTTAGTTGTTTAAACTCTGTGGTTTCAGGTCCCTGTAAAACCTATTTTTTCCTTTTCAAAAACAAATGATGTGACGCCACATCAATGCACCAATAAAACATGATTTAATCCACAACCATCTATCTAACTTTTTTTGTCATTTTAGACACCTAAACAAAGATGTGCCATCATATTTGATGATGTGGACTTGACTCAGTTATAAGAAGGGGACTTACCAAGTAAACTGCTGTAAAAACAATGAGAGTGATTTCTAATTGCCTTGTAAGATTTTTACAGGTGCAAAATTAGAATGCCCAACTATTAGATCCTTTCCCTTATACTTGCCAACTTCTTCTAAATCAGTAATAAATACAACAATAACATGAACCATAGATATGTTGATTTGCTTATTTTCCAGACAATTTTACTTTCATGAGATTAAAATAACTAAGCATAAGTGTCAGATTGGATTACAATAAGAAATATTGATCTAGCTATAGAACCAACGAATTCTAACCAAGTAAATGCTAACTTTAAAAAGCTATATTGAGCAATAATTATGTATATTCCAGACTAACAGGAAGGTTACCAGAGTAACAAGAAAGTAGAAACCACACAAAGATCGATCTTATACAGTGACACCGCCAAAAAGCTAGTTTGACTTGGAAATGGAAGCATCTGTGCTGCGACAGGAATATAGAAGAGAGTTCCAAGTACTCCTGACACATTGACACCACCAAAAAACGAGCTTGACCTGATTTCGCAGAGTCTATCGTGCGTCCAAAGACTTGGAAATGGTAGCATCTGTGAAGCAACTGGAATATGGAAGAGAGTTCCAAGTACTGCTGGGTATACTCGTATCCAAATAAAACGGAGAGTCAAAACTGGGTATTGGAGCTTCTTCTTCAAGTATTTGCACAACTTGTCTCATGCCAAGCCTTCCTTCTGGGTGAGGATTGGAACAGAGCAGCCCCAGTTTCAACACTCTCTCCATCTCACCTTCAACATATTGCCCACCAAGATTCGGGTCTGCTGCATCCATGAGACTGCCATTGGCATGAAGCTCTCTCACCCACTCCACCATGATTGACTGAGCAGGTTGGAGAGAGAGATCCACAGGTCTTCTTCCGCATGCAACCTCCAACATAAAAATACCAAAGCTGAACACATCTGTGGCGGGGCTGGCCTTTCCTCTCTGTACTAGCTCCGGTGCGATGTACCCCGGCGTTCCAACCACATGAGTAGTGTGTGGGTTTTTGTTATGCTCGTACAAACGGGCAAGCCCAAAATCCCCTAACTTCCCATTAAGCTCCGAGTCTAGCAAAACATTGCTGGACTTAATGTCTCTGTGTACTACGCATTGTTCCCACTCTTCCTGAAGATACAACAAACCTGCAGCGACATCTTTGACCACTCTGTACCTGTGATCCCAGTCGAGCATCTTCTTTGGGTTTCCAAATATCATCTTGTCCAGGCTCCCATTTGGCATGTATTCATAAACTATGAATAGCTGCTTCTCCCGCCTGCAGAAGCCTCTGATCTGCACAAGATTTCGATGTTGAAGGCGACCAAGACTAGAGATTTCTGCTATGAATTCCTTCACCCCATCATCAGTTTCTCTAACGATACATTTCACCGCTACTTGGAGGCCGTTTGTGGGAAGGACTCCTCTGTATACCCGACCGAAGCCTCCGGATCCCAAAAGCCGTTCATGTCGGAAGCCCTTTGTTGCAATATGTAGGTCTTTGTAGTTAAACCTATGAGGCCAATACTCCAGCTCCCATTCTTCGATAAGATCCGTGTGCTGCTTTCTCTTCAGCCGCACAAGTGATGCTGCCACCACTACCAGGAGGATGAGGACGACGCAAGATGTGCTTATAGCAGCTATCAGTTTGGATTTTGAGCTCTTGGATTTTATGTGTATAAAGGATAGAAGATTAGATGTATTCAGGGACGGGGCAGTTCCGTTTGTAGCAAAGCTCCAGGCCAGGATGTAATTCTCTTCATAAATGGTTGCCGTAGCTGCTGAGAAACCAACGTACATTTCTTCTTGTAAAATGTTGGATAGGGACATATTTTTCATATATAACAGTGGTTTTTGTGGGCGATCAAGACCAGCTTCCCCAATGGTGACTTTGAGCTCATTGTGAAGATTGTCATAATCAATCCAAGCTTGAATATTCTGTCCGCTTTGGAGATCCAATTCCTTAAATCGGCTGCTGTTTATCCAGTAGCCTGCAGGCGTAGAGTTTACAGACCAAAGGTCGTTGAGATCCACACCAACGTGATTGTTGTTGATGTCGTGAAATTCCAAGTTCTTTACTGTGTCGAACTCGACTGCAAATAGATGATTAGAGGCCTGACCCATACTTGATAAATTGCTAATCAAGCCATTAAACGGACTCGGGAAAAATCCCTCTAGAGATCTGTGGGGCGTCATCATAAACGCCAGTCCAAACGCAGGATGTGAAGGTGAAGAAGGAACAATGCTAAACACAAAAGTTGTGCTGAAAGAGAAAGTAGAATTCGGAGAGCTGCGATCTTTCATACGCACAGGATGTGGATAGAAAGCATGGCCCATACTGAATTGTAATCGACCATTAAGGGAGATGGCCTTGGACTGCACTGAAGCATTCCCATACAATTCGAGGGTCGACGCATTGAATTGGTTGAAGATAAAATTTGTATGGGCTTGGGCAATAAGCGAGGTGGGGAGGAGGAAAAGTACAAGGACCGCGCTCAAGCCTTCCACTGCCGAGCTCCAGCTCGACTTCGATACCCTGTTCGAACATAATGACCAACATATATCAAAATCCAAAAGAAAAACTCAAAGCAAATGGCTAACAGGTTGAAATAATTAAAATTGAAATTGAAATACAACTGAGAATAGGAAAATAAATTTGAGTAAGCCTAGCTCGCAAAATTGTACAGATTTACCTTTCCGTGTATTGCAAAGTTCCCATTAGTTTTGCGTGCTTTCCCTCCAGACGCCTCTAGCATAATATAAGAAAGCTCTCTGGTTATTGGAATATAAACATAGTGCAGAAAGGGCAACAAAAATAAAGCAGAACGAAAGATTAAAATATTGTTTTAGTGTTCACTGTTCAGAGGTAAACCTGAGGCCGTGTTCCCATGTACAATAAGTTAAAAGGCTATCTTTCCGAAAGATAAAAAAAAAGTTGCAACGAAGTTAGATTTTAACATAAAGGGTCTTTTTTCTGTTTATTTAATCAAAAATAAAAATAAAGCAAGAATGAAAGATTAATGTATTGTGAAAGTGTCCATCCGTTCAGAGGTAAACTTGAGTCTGTGTTTCTCGTGTAGAATAAGTTAAAAGATCATCTTTTCGAATGATAAAAAGGTAAAACTTGAAACCATGTCCCCCGTGTACAATAAGTTAAAAGACCATCTTTTCAAAAGATAAAAAAGGTTGCAACAGAGTTAAATTTTAACATAAAATTGAGTATCTAGTTAGTAGTTCTTCTTTATATTATTAAATTAATTAATTTTTTTTTAATTTTTATTTTCAAATATTAATAACTATTTTATATTCTTTTTATTATATATTAAAAAGTATTGGATAATAATGTTGAAGTCTTAATTTTATGTTTATAAAGATTAAAAATATTAATTATGACTTTTGTATAATATAATATGTGATATTAAAAAATACACTATCATAGATCTTAATAAAGAAAACAATTCAAAAAATTTAATGTGTAATTTTGAAATTGTTTAATTTAAATTCTCAACCATTTAAATTATACAAAATATAATTTTATTTTTTTAAATGTAAATGGAATTATTTAATTTCATGATTCTTATGAATATTTCAAAAGTTTATGTATTAAAGATGATGAAAATTTATTCCATAAATATTTAGATTCAATTTGTTAAAAAAATAGTTAATATTAACTTTTCTTTATAAATTGAGGAAATACTGATGTGGAGAAGGGTCAAATAGGAATTAAGATTCTTTTAAAAAATCATTCTCATATATGAAAGTGGTTTAATTAATTTTTTTTAAAAAATTATATGATATAAATTTAAATATTTTTGTTTGTTATATGTAACAATGTTATTGGTATGTGTTGCATCAACACAATGTTATCTTAGCATTTACATTATTTTTATGTCATTCGGATATTATATTAATCCATGAGCATTATTATGTGTTTTTGAATGTCTATTTTTATTAAAAAAATGAGCGTTATGTCTCATATATCCCAGTTTTGAGCTTCTTATAGATATTGGAAAGCTCTTTTTAAGCTCAATATCTTAGTAACCATTTTTAATTAGATTTGTTTGAAATTTTATCTTAAAAGTTCATTTTCTTATGTATTATAATCAAACTAATTGCTTAAGCATTATAGTTATTAGATAGTGTTTTTATGTATTGAGAATTTTGTATTCTATGAATTCATATCAAATTCCACTTTTAGGGGTCATCCCTATGATTTTATATTACTCTTATAGATTTGATATCATTTTTTAAATAGTTCATCATAAGTGGATCATTAAATATTCTCTTTTTCTTCTTTTGTCTATTTATATGAGGATAGATGTGAGGTTTAGTGAGATGGTTATATGCCTTCCTGTTGGGGGAAATATTGAATAGATCCAAGTACTAACTTGATAAAGCTCCTGCTAGAGTTACAATAAATGCAAGGTAGAGAAGGATCTAAAGTAGAGCGAACAATTTTGAACATGAAAGTTGTGTTTAATGAGAAAGAATCTCTCATGCAGACTATGGATACATATATGGTATGATCAAACATTCATGAGGATTCATTCGTATGGGAGATGAATTTGGTCTTAGAAGCATTTTAATAGAAAGTAATAACCAAATTTGAAGGAAATGATAGTATCATAATATAATCTATGTTGATATTTCTTTGATTAAAGTTAAATACTATAAAAATCATCTCATCTCTTATTTCATATCTTAATCTTCATCAATTATACTATTTTTTAAATAAAATATACCCATATATATATATATATATAGGGACCCATCGAGAAATATACACCTTACATCCTGGTCAAATAGACTTGCGGGTTTGTTGCCAAGTCAATGATATAAATTTTGAGTATTAAAGGAGCAAATAAAAACAAGAATTAGAAGTCACACAATATAACATAACAGCATAATACAAATTTTAACATGGTTCACCATAAATGGCTATGCCCACCAAAAAAGTAGGGAATAATCTTATATTAACCAATACAACACAATACATGAACCATACACATATTCTTATACACTCATGTTTAGCTATGAATTGAAGAGTTGAGAGGAGATGAAGGGTCAAATGACCGTTGGGCTTCACATCCCAACAATAACCAAACATGAACCAGAGATATGTCGATTCGCTAAAATAAAATAAAAAAATAAACATAAATTTTGTCTTGGATTACAATAAGAAATTATTCTATGAAAACGACGATTTCTCTGCCATTAAAAGCTATATACTTAAGTTGTAATTACGTATTGTATCCAAATATAACACTATCCATAAGTCTCAAACCAAAGGTGATTCCCTAACAAGAAGATCATACACACTAACAAGAAGGTTATAGCAGAAACAGAACACCATACAAAGATCCATCTTATACACATCGACAACATCTGGAAACGAGCTTGACCTGATTGCGCTGAGACTATCGTGCGTCCAAAGACTTGGAAATGGAAGCATCTGTGCTGCGACTAGAATATGGATGAGAGTTCCAAGTACTGCTGGGTGAGTTCAACTCCAAATAAAAAGGGGCATCAAAACCTGGAATTGGAGCTTCTTCTTCAAGTATTTGCACAACTTGTCTCATTCCAAGCCTACCTTCTGGCCGACGATTAGAAGAGAGCAGCCCCAGTTTGAGCACTCTCTCCATCTCACCTTCAACATATTGACCACCGAGATTCGGGTCTGCTGCATCCATGAGACTGCTTCTGGCATGGAGCTCTCTCACCCACTCCACCATAATTTCTTGCGCAGTTTGGAGGGAGCGATCGACAGGTCTCCTTCCGCATGCAACTTCCAACATAAAAATACCAAAGCTGAACACATCTGTGGCGGGGCTGGCCTTTCCTGTCTGTGCCAGCTCTGGTGCGATGTACCCCAGAGTTCCCACCACACGAGTAGTGTGTGAGTTTTCTTTATGCTGGTACAAACGGGCAAGCCCAAAATCCCCTAGCTTCCCATTCAGCTCCGAGTCTAGCAAAACATTGCTGGACTTAATGTCTCTGTGCACTACGCATTGCTCCCACTCTTCGTGAAGATACAACAAACCTGCAGCAACATCTCTGACCACTCTGTACCTGTGATCCCAGTCGAGCATCTTCTTTGGGTTTCCAAATATCATCTTGTCCAGGCTCCCATTTGGCATGTAGTCATAAACAATGAAAAGCTGCTTTTCCCGCCTGCAGAAGCCTCTGATCTGCACAAGATTTCGATGTTGAAGGCGACCAAGACTAGAGATTTCTGCTATGAATTCCTTCACCCCAGCATCGGTTTCTCTAAGGATACATTTCACCGCTACTTGGAGGCCGTTTGTGGGAAGGACTCCTCTGTATACCCGACCGTAGCCTCCGGATCCCAAAAGTTCTTCCTCTTGGAAGCCCTTGGTTGCAGTATGTAGCTCTTCATACTTAAACCTATGAGGCCAATACTCCATTTCCCATTCTTCGATAAGATCTTGGTACTTCTTTCTCTTCAAACGCACAACTGATGCTGCCACCACCAGGAGGATGACGACGACGCAAGCTGTGCTAATGCCAGCTATCAGTCCGGAGTTTGAGCTCTTGGATATTCTTTGTATAAAGGATGGAAGATTAGATGTATTCAGGGGCGGGGCTGTTCCGTTTGTAGTAAAGCTCCATGCCAGGATGTAATTCTCTTCAAAAACGACTCCCGCAGATGCTGAGAAACCAACGTAGATTTCTTCTTCTAGAATGTTGGAGAGGGAGATATTTTTCATATATAACAGTGGTTTTTGTGGGCGATCCAGACCAGCCTCCGCAATTGTGATTTTGAGCTCGTTGTGAAGATCTTCATAATCAATCCAAGCTTGAATATTCTGTGCGCTATTGAGATCCAAATCCTTGAATTGGCTGCTGTTAATCCAGTAGCCCGCAGCCGTAGACTCTACTGATATGATGTCGTTGAGATCCACACCCACGTGATTGTCGTTGATATCCATAATTTGCAAGTTCTTTACTGTGTCGAACTCGACTGCAAACAGATGGTTAGAGGCCTCTCCCCTGACTGATAAATTGCTAATCAACCCAAGATATGGACCTGGCATAAATCCATCTGGAGATCTGTAGGGCGTCATAATAAACGCCAATCCATGCCCAGTTTGTGAAGCTGAAGAAGGAACAATGCTAAACACAAAAGTTGTGCTGAAAGAGAAGGTCGAATTCAGAGAGCCACGATCTTTCATACGCACAGGATGTCGATAGAAAGCACGGCCCATACCGAATTCGAATCGACCATTAAGGGAGATGGCATTGGACTGCACCGAAGAATTCCCATATAATTCGAGAGTCGACGCATTGAATTGGTTGAAGATAAAATTTGTATGGGTTTGGGCAATAAGCGAGGTGGGGAGGAGATAAAATACAAGGACCACGCTCAAGCCTTCCACTGTGGAACTCCATCCCGACTTCGATTTGCTGTTCGAACTTAAAACATAATGAGCAACATATATCAAAATCCAAAATAAAAACTCAAGGCAGATGGCCAACAAGTTGCAATAATTATTTCCGTAGAAGCCAAAATTGAAATAGAAATACACCTATGAAAGGAAAAAAAATTGACTAAGCCAAGCTTACAATATGGTACAGATTTACCTTTTTGTGTATTGCGAAATTTCCATTTTATTTTTTTCTTGTTTTCGCTTCTAACGCGTCTAGCATAATATAAGAAAGCTCTCTGGTAATTCGAATCCCGAAAGCTCTCCGTTTATTCGAATATAAATACAGTGCAGCAAGGGATACCAAAGTAAAGCAAAAACGAAAGAACCATATATTGTGAAGTTTCCACGCGTTTAAATCAAAGCCCAGACAGTGTATCCGTGTATAATACGTCAAAGTGTCCACTGTAAGTCAGAGTTAGTTACAATATTTACGATGGACATGTGAGCTATGATGGTGTGAACTGCATGGACAGCTGAAGCGGTTTGAGGGGGCTACTGGTCTGTGAGCTATGATGGCGTGAACCGCATGTTTCTACATAGTGTTTGGTGAATAATTAATTTAGTCATTCTAAAAAATACACTAGTAATTTTGTAATGGTTTTGGGTTGTAACAATTTAATGGTTTTTATTTTTATTTTTTTGGTAGTCTTATGGTTGCCTAAATTGATGTAAATTTTTTGCATTGATTAAATATAAAAGAAACAAATACGTTAAAGTGCATCTTTCATGAAAAAATAAAAATATTGCAACGGAATTTGATTTTGACCAATATTGATATGGAGTTATTACCTAGTTCATAATTAATAATTATTGTTTATATTAGTAAATTAATTAAATTTTATTATATTAACATTTACTTTTTAATATTTTAATATTGAGTTTTTTAATTTAAAATTATATGATATATAATTAAATACTTTTATCTTTTATGTAATTATGTGTCATTGGTATTTGTTGAGTCAACACAATGGTATTTTTGTAGTTACATTACTTTAAAGTTATTTTGGTGTTATATTGGCATTAGAATATTATTATGTGTTTTGAGGTTTGTTTTTACAAAACAAATGTAACCTATCTCCTCAGACTTATTAGCTCTGGTATTAGAAAGCTCTTTCCAAATTTCATGTCTAGGGAGATGTTTTTTTAGATTTGTTTTAATTTGCATTTTAAACTCTTTCTTTTCTTATGCATTGCAATTAGAGTAAGATAATGTGCTAAAACATTGTACCTAGTAGTAAGGGTTTTCCATACTAAGCAGATTGTATTCTATGATTTAATATCAAGTTCTACTTTTGAAGGTTATTCCTATGGTTTTATATTGCTATGGTAGATTTTATTTTTATTTTTTGAAGGGTTTCTCATATGTAGGATGATTTTCTCATTTTTCTTCTCTTATCTACTTATATGGGCATAGCTATAAGGTTTCATGAGATAGGATCTTCAAACATTTTCATTCTAGAAAGAGTTATTACCCTAGCTTTATAGGTTTGAACCTAGTGATCATAAGTAGAAGGTGTTTCTATGTTTGTCATTGTGCCAAAAGATCGACCCATCAACGCCCGCTACAAACACCAAACTTACCCAGATCCACGAGAGGCGGTTAAGCCATGTTATGAATCCTGAAAGGGGATGCTAATGATTAGTCCAACAATCCACCCCTTAGTGTTACCCGAGGGGATTCGAACCCATGACCCAAGGCTCTAATACCAATTTTTGGCTATAAGGTTTCATGAGATAGGATCTTCAAGTTCATTTTCATTCTAGAAAGAGTTATTACCCTAGCTTTATAGGTTTGAACCCAGTGATCAAAAGTAGAAGGTGTTGGTATGTTTTTCATTGCGCTAAAAGATCAACCCATCAACACTCGCTACAAACACCAGACTTACCTAGATCCATGGGAGGCGGTTAAGGCATGTCATGAATCCCAAAGGAGGACGTTGATGATTAGTCCAACAATCCCCCCTTAGCGTTACCCAAGGGGATTCGAACCTGTGACCCAAGGCTCTAATACCAATTGTTGGTATGTTTGTCGTTGCACCAAAAGATTGACCCATTAATACCCGCTACAAACACCAAACTTACCTAGATGTCTATGTCTGCCTCCCCTCTAGTGAATATGGGTTCCTCTGAAACCCCTACTTAGTCTATAACTAGTGAGAGGAAGGAATCTAGGAGAAAAAAAAGGCTACAAGGAATCTAAAGGAGATCCAAAGATGAAGGTGGAAGAAGTATAAATTAGTAGCTTTGATCAGCAAGTCCAAAAAGGACAATTTTATATTCAGATAAGGACTAAGAGAATTAAGTATAAGAAGGAGAAGAAGAAGAAAAATAAGAAAAGGATATAATGCCTCTATCAAAAAGAAAGAGAACCTTGGTCTCTCTAGGAGAAACCCCTACTGAGAAGAAGAATGGAATGGAAAAGAAAGCATCAAAACCTAAAGGACAAAAGAAGAAGAAAATGTAAGAAGATCCGAATTATCAACCTATTAACTATGATAGCCTAGTATATGTGGTATGAGAACATGATTCTTTGGAGTACTATGCTAAGTTACATCTAGATGTGCCACAAGCTGATAAGGAAAAGATCGAGAAGGCTATAATCAAGTTTTTTATTACTTTTGATAAAATAGTTAGTGATATTAAAAGAAAATTACTTGAGTTAGATTTTTTTCTGAGAAGAGGAAGAATGTAATAATGAAAGAGTCAAACAAGAGAACAAAAGCTATTGATTTAGTAACCAGTCCACTATCTAAGGAAGACAAAAAAGAGTAAAGTAAGCCCTAAATACAAGATTCAAAAACAAAGAAAGGGTAAATATAATCTTGGGAGGTGATTTGGAGGATATAAAGAGAATGAAAAAAATAATAGAAGAAGAAGCTAAGAGAAAAATAGAATAGTTAAAGAGTACTTTGTATTCTCCTTCAAAGAAGAAAAACATAAGAACTGGCTTAGGAGAAACAAGTAGTTGTATAGCCATTTTGGAAGAAAAAAGAGAAGAATAGAAAGTAGAAATTATTTCGGTTGATCAAACATATGCAAGATAGAGTATATATAATGAAAAAATGGAGATTTTTGATGTTGCTAAAATGAAAATAGAGAAGGAGAAAGGTGAAGAAGGAAATGTAGATGATAGAACAGAGAAGGAGAATCCTGAGGAAAAGGAGGAAGAGAAGATAGAAGCAAGGGTGAAAGAAAAGGAGAAGTCAAAAAATAAGGAAGCTAGTCTAGATAAGGAAAAGGAGGAGAAAATAGAAATTGGAAGGATAAGAATTCCATTAGGTGAGTGTTTTGGTCTATTTGAAGATTCTAGATCAACAATTTTATAGCTACAAATAAATTTTGAACCAGTGGTAACATCATAAGTGTTACAAGTAACAATATCACAAGGGAAGTTAGATTTAGACAAATTATCACCCCTACATATGCTACATTTGAGTGATGTCCACCACACAAAAATGATGAAATATATTGTCTCTAAGGTGGAATGTACAAAGTTGATTGATAAGACTATGAAGTTTCTTCAAGAGAAACTTCTAGAAGTAAAAGTGGATGAGAGCTTGAGCAATGAGGAGCAACTATAGACTCTGCTAGGTGGTCTAAAAGACTACGCTTCTAACTTAGAATAAATAGACTTGGCAGATACTGAAAAGAAGTTTGAGGAGAAGAGATTGAGTGATTTGGGAAATATGTGTACAAATGCACACAACCCACTACAAGATGGTGTAGCAACTTTTGAGTAGAGCATAGACAGTGCACAATCAATATTTATAAGTTGTGTCACTAGTGGCCTAAGTCTACAAAGGAAATATAGAAATAGATAGAAATTTTTGAAGCATAGATTTAATAGATGTCTGAGACTATGGATTTGAAAGAAGATGAAGATGGAAAAGGGAGAATGCAAATAGAGAAGTTGTACACAAAGTTGAATCGGTTAGTAAATTAGAAAGAACAAATAAAGATTTTTTTTTGTAGACTCAGAGATATTGTTGATATGCACCTCACCAATATGGTGAAGATTCTAAAAGACTCTCAAATATTAAGTAAATCAATAACAGTTCTGGTGAGTTGTGAAGTGGTAGAAGATTTCATTTTGAAGATGAAAAGTCAACTAAACATTTTGATCTCTGCAAGAGTTGATTAGAGTATTGCTTGGGCTTAGTTAAAAGTAAATCATAAGGATATCATATTCCCTACCCAACAAGGTGCTTAGATGGATTTTGATAAGGTAATTTTGACCATGTATATATACATATGATTTAGTTTTGGTTTCAGTTTTGAGGATATGCTATAAATAGGGGGAGTTATTTAGAATATTCATTTTGTATTGACTAGGTGCCCTTTATCCTTGATGTCAAAGGGGGAAAAGTTTTCGAGAAGTATTAGAGAGATAAGTTTGGGATGGCACAAGTGTTTCCATCAATGAAAAAGGAGGAGATTGTTGTAAATATGAGTTTAGGTTGTCATTGATGTCAAACTTTTTGGTACAGATGTGTTACTTAGCAGCTCTTTGGTTCCAGATGTAGTTCAACGAAGTGCAATTGTATGACAATTCTTACAGATGTTTGATATGATAAATAATGAGGTATTGTGGTGTTTTCAGAGTTATGTTGCTAATTTGTCTGAACCAGTGTTGTGTTTCAATTAAGTGTGATTGTTCTAGTGAACTATTTGTCATGCTTTTTGGTCTGGTCTATAGTGGATATTTGTTAGATGTTCATGTAGTTGCAAAATGATGTTGGTGGATATATTGTCTCATCATATTTCATTTTTTAGATGGTTGGGTAATCTATAGTGAAAACTATTTTAGTCTAAGTTATAATTGGTGTAGTTACACTGTAGTGGTGTGGAGGAATGAATTGTATTCCTCGTATTTCAAATTGTTAGAGTGATGTGGATAGTTTACTTGGGTTCCCTAATGTTTTATGTTTCTTTTTTTGTTGTCTACAAGTATATTTTTTGGTCCACATTAAAGATTAAGTTTTGGTTTGGCATAAGTTAACTGTGTTATATTTTGGGGCTGACTTATGGTGTTTTGGTCTGTGTAGTTGTGGTGGTTTCTTAGGAGTTATCTTGGAAGGTGTGCCAAAATGGTGTGACCCCTCACACATTACATTTATCTTCCACTATTGCTGTAGAGATTTTTTTGGGGCTGAATGTTATTTTTATACACATTTCATCTAATTAGGCTAACATAAGGGTAAGTGCACAAAGTTGAGTCCACAAAACTTGGAAGTTTTTGCCTTAGCCAAAAAAATGAAATCGACATTGCAAAAACAATATCCCTATTTTTATAAACGGGATCCCGATTTTTAAAAATCAGGATCTCATTTAGCTTTGGGATCCTGAGCCTAAATGTCAAACAGGATCCCACTTTTTACAAATGGGGACCCCGTTTGTTAAAGGGTCCTGAACTGATAGACATGGAACATGATATCGATTAGTACGAAATGGGATCCCAATTTATAAAAATTGGGATCTCGTTTTGTAATGGTATTTATTTTTTAAAAATGTAGAAAACTTCATTTTCACTGCGCACAGGATCCTGAGTTTGTGGGTGACAACAAGAACAAAAAGCAACCTCTAGGTACATCTCCACCCCCATTTTTTTAGCATTTTTTCATTTTTTATTAAAATTGTCAATAGAAGAATTGATTTTGGGATTTTTTTAAATATATTGACGTTTTAAGCATTTTATTTATTGTAATAGTATAAATGAGGAACTATAGAAATAGATGAAAAAATGCAATGAAACCTAAAGATATTGAATAAAAATGAAAAAATGAACCTTGCATTGTATTTTAGAAACAAAATTTAGCTTTTGAAACCTAAATTTTTCAATCAAGCCAAAAAAATTGCATTTGAAAACCCTAATTGAAACGAAACAAAAAAAATTGCATTTCAAAACCCTAGATATATCAATGAAATAAAAAATTGCATTTGGAAACACTAATCAAGCTTTTTGAAACCCTGAATTCAAATCAAACAAAAAAAATTGGATTTGAAAAATCGTAGTTTGAAATGAAACAAAAAATTGCATTAAAAACCCTAGTTGCTTAGATTGAAACCCTAAATTGAATTGAAACAAAAAAATTTGCTAAAACCCTAAATTGAAATTGAACAAATCATTTTGATTTTGAAAACCCTAATTTTGAGCTCAAGAAAATTTATTTGGATTGCTTAAATGTTTTAAATTTCATTTGCATTGTATGGAGAAAACAATATGTTAAACTTTAGTTTCAATGTTAAATTATAATTAGATTAGAAAAAAATATGTTAAAGAATAGTTACAATTCATAAATTTTATCAATGTTTGTTTGCAAATTTAGTTAGCAAATTCATAAATCCAAGTGTGCAATCCAGTTCCAATTGTCACTTAATTAGATAATATTCAACATTCATTTCTATTTTATGTTTTGATCTCTCTTAGTCATGCCTTGTTTCCATTTCTTGTTTGCATGTGTTGTTTGTTGTCTTTTGAAAATCTTAACCCTTATTCTAGTCAATTACTTTTTAATTAGGCTTCTAGTTTAGTCTAAAATCTCAATTTTTGCACTAGTTACCTAGACACTAAAAGAATCTAAATATTTTTCTTTTCCTTCTTTTAGGTTCTTTCAATTCCAAACAATCAAAAATAAAATACTTGATTCAACATTAACTAATTTTATATTATACATTTTATATCATAAAATTCATTTAAGTGTGAAATATTAGTGAAAAAATGTTAAATAAAATAATCTTATATTCAATTAAAAAAATGTCCAGTTAAAATATACATCAAACTAATCTTAATAATACATAATTATGTGTTTCTATTACGGAAATAGTCAATCTATTCATAAAATAAAAAATATTCATAAACTAGGCACTAACTTGCAAGTCCATTATTCCAAGGGTCACCCAAACTTCACCCTAAGTTCGAATGCTAAACCCTAAACCCTTAACACTAAAGCATTCATTTTGTCCTAGGACCTTAAAATGAAATTTGGTTGCCTTAGGCAACTCCACCAAATTTTATTCCCTTAAGCCATGTCATTTTGTCATAGGACCTTACTACAAAGATCTGCTTAAGGAATCCTATTACCCTAAACCCTAAAATCTAAACTCTAAACCCTAAACCCTAAAGACATAATTTTTTCCTAGGCCCTGAATGAAATTTAGTTTCCTTGGACAATGTCACCAAATTTTATTCACTTGAGCCATGTCATTTTGTCCTAGGACCTCACTAGACATAGATCCCCTTAAGCCATCCTATCACCCTAAATCATAAATCGATGTCTTAAGGGGTTCTAATATGACATTTCTTAAGGGGATCAAAGAAGTTATCAAAATTTGGTGAAGTTTCCCAAGACAACCAAATTTAACAATAAGAAGATCGTGCAAGATTATAATATGAATGAGATAAATCATGATCTAGGTTGGTCAATTGAAACAAGAGCTATCTCAATCAATTGTTCTAGAAGAAAATGTTTTTCACTAACTTGAAAGTCCATTATATTCCAAGGGACACCAAAACTTCACCCTAAGTTCCCTAAACCCTAAACCCTGAACTCTAAAATATAAACCCTAAACATTAAAGAATTCATTTTGTCCTAGGACCTTAAAATGAAATTTGGTTGCCTTAGGCAACTCCACCAAATTTTATTCCCTTAATCCATGTAATTTTGTTGTAGGATCTTACTACATAGATCCCCTTAAGCTATCCTATTACCCTAAACCCTAAACTCTAAACTCTAAACCCTAAACCCTAAAGCCATCATTTTTTCTTAGGCTCTTAATGAAATTTGGTTGCCTTGGGCAACTTCACCAACTTTTATTCACTTGAGCCATGTCATTTTGTCCTAGGACCTCACTAGACATAGATCCCCTTAATCCATCCTATCACCCTAAATCATAAATCAATTTCTTAAGGGGTCTTAATATGACACTTCTTAAGGGGATCAAATAAGTTCTCAAAATTTGGTGAAGTCACCCAAGGCAACCAAATTTGACAATAATAAGATCATGCAAGATTATAATATGAATGAGATAAATCATGATCTAGTTTGATTAATTTATGGTTTAGGGTGATGGGATGGCTTAAGGGGATCTATGTCTAGTAAGTTCCTAGGACAAAATGACATGGCTCAAGTGAATAAAATTTGGTGAAGTTGCCTCAGACGTTAATAAAATTTGGTTGCCTTGGGCATCTTCACCAAATTTTATTCACTTAAAAGCCATGTCATTTTGTACTAGGACCTTACTACATAGATCCCCTTAAGCCATCCTATTACCCTAAAATAGTTAATTGTATTTTCATTCATATTTTGGGACATAAATGTCATATTTTATCATTTGTATTCAATTAGGCCATTTATATTGAATGGTTTAAGGGTATTTCCTAAACATGTATCTTACATTTTGAAATTAAAAATCTAATGTAGGTTCACTTATATCTTAGAGATCACATGGATTGATTCAATAATATTCGCAATCCACCTCCACACCATCCATCTCCACCACCTTCACCTCCACCTCCACCCACTCCACCTCATAACCCCCCACCTCCACCACCTGAAATAGATGGTGCTTGTTTGCAAGTACAAATCAATTCCAATGTTAGAACCATCCAAGATCAAATCAACATAATTCAAAATGAAGAATGTGTTGCACCACCTATGAGGATGATTGCATCTAGGATGCAAACCATTGTTGATGTTTTCAAGGCTATGGATGGGATCTTACATGAGCATCGAAAATGGCTAGAGGAGAGGAGAACTTCCGATTCTGAAAAGGAAAATGCAAAGAAATGAAGAGATGTAGTAGAGAGCCACAATAGTTTCTAAATTAAGACAATGGTCTTAAATAGTTATGAATTTATGAATTTTGGTTTGATGGATATTTTGTGTGATGAATTTATAAATTTTGTTGGATGGATATTTTTAGTGATGTGAATTGATGTTTTTGGTTCTAGATCGATATTTTTAGTGACATGAATTTATGAATTTGGTGGAATTTATGAACTTATAATGATGAATTTATAATAGTATATATGTTATGACTATCTACCAGATCATGATTTCTCCTATTGGAAAATTGTATTATATATATATATATATATAGGTATATATATATAAGTATATATACATATATATATGTATATATATATGTATATATATATATATATATATATATATATAGAAGTGTATATATATGAAGAAAGTATATATATATATATATATATATATATATATATATATATATGCTATATAAACAAATATTTTGTGAATGTTTCAGTTTATTTTTAGTATGTACACAAATAAATTGCATATAGTTCTTAAATTTTGAAATTTGTATGTATGTACATAGTTTAGTTTAATGATGTATGCATGCAAATTATGCATCATATTTTTTATTTTAAATGTATGTACATGTTAAATTTTGAATTTTGTATGCATGTGCTCAAGTTCAATCAATCCATATGTTTGTTTCAAATTTATATGATCTTAATATATGTATGCACATCCTATTTAAACAAATTTGCATGTGCATTTCAAATTTAACTATTTCTTGTACTTTTTAAAGTTTGTATGTTAATTTTGTATAATTTAATGCAAGTGCACACTTATATCTCATATCATGGATGATTTTAACATTGATGATATCATCAATCCACCACCTTAGCCACCTCCCCCTCCCCTTTCACCTAATATTCCACCTCCAGCACTTGTTGCATCTGATGAGGCTCGCTTGCAAGCACACATAAATGATCAAGTTACATCCATACATGATCAAATCAATGCTATGCAGAGTCAAGCATTGATTCCACCACATGTGAGACATTTAAATGTTGTGGATTCCATTAGGACCATTGATTCTGATCTAGATGGGCATCGACGAGACATAAAAAAATGAGACAATTTTATTTTGATGGTATCTCTTATAAACAAATTTTAGACCTTAAAATAATGAAAGCCCACCTAGCCCCCTACTTTTTCGACCCCATTACATAGCAATCCATTCCTCCCGATAAATCTAGAATATCCATGAGGTGGTGCATACATCCAAAAATGAGTGCACATTTTTGGGATCAATGGTATATGGTTTTTGATAGTCCACCACACACTATTTGGGAGTGCCCATTGTATTTTTTGAGGAAACTTTATGTAGAGTTTGTTTTGGGAAAAAATCCCAATTATAATTTTGATTTTAAATCATTTCTGGGTGTTGGTGGCGACATGCCACAATAGAGGTTAGGGGAAAGGGTTGATCCCCAATGCCCCGTGCATGCACAACCCCTTGTTGTTGCTCCTGGTCCTCCCATTCCCACACTTGTGCATCATCGAGCTCTGGTCTCGACATTATAATCCATTAATACACTTGCACGTGAGACCTTGATCAACATGCTTCTACGATAGTGGGTAGGGAGCATAAAGACAATGATGATGGAGGACTGTTTTATGGAGCTGGTCCAAGTACCAATCTAGGAGTGTCGAGGCCCGTCCCACATGTATGTACTAGTTGTCATCAAATATGTTATGGACCTAATTAGGCCACACCTAGATTGGGTGGACATGGAGATTCTAGTGGTTCATCTGGTCGCATCAATTCATTTGTAGAGTTTCTTACAACAGACCATCACCTTGAGGACACTACAACACAGGTATAAATATGCATCTACATGTTCATTTTATAAGAATTTTGATGAATGCATATATCAAAGAAAAGTTTGCAATACATTTTAGCAATCAAATTGTTTGGTGTATAGATGACACTAACAATGGGGAAATCATTCATTCCATGAGTACATACATTGACACCAGTTGTACTCAGCAACCCTTATGGGGTATTTTGATTTACTTTTTTGAAATTATAATATATGAAATGATTTTTAACTTGAGTTTTATATTTATAATTGAATCACATATATGTTTAAAATATTTATACTAGTTTAGGCGGGTCAATCAGCCTCCACATCAATTCCACCTGAGGAGTTGTTGAGCACTCCACTATCGGGCATCGTAGATCAGGGGTAGGTACATTTATATTGTAAATTGTTTAACTTACATTAGTATAGTTACAATTATGAATTTTGAATTCACTATTTATGAAATGTGCATGTACACTTGTAAATATTATAAGCGTTAAATATCTACATGTATGTCTAGGTTGATACCACAATGAGAATGGGAATCAGACAAACATTAGATGTTACGGCTACTTCTGAGGCCTCTGATTTTCAAGTTGTTTAAAAAAAAATTCTACACAAAATGTGCAAGCTTGAATATATATATATATATTAACCTAATTCAAGTATACATGCTTTAAATTTGATCTTGTAGGACTTTGTTAGTGTGACTTTCAGCCCTGACCCAAACATAGTTACACCTCTAGGAGGACATGCAGAGAAGGCTCCAAATCAAATGGAAATTTAAATTTTTTATTATATTTAAAGTCAATTATAAATTATATATATTATGAATATAACTTTAATTTCAAATTTCAAATTGAATATATATATAATATGAGCTAATACATGTTTTAAATTATTTTTCTTTTATAGCATGAGACACATCTTGCAGTTGAGCATGTACAAATAGGTCTTGGAGAAGAGGGTGCATAGCCTCATAATACAGTTGTAAATTAAAATATGATAAATTATAAATTAAATTGAATTAAATCATTTTTAATTGTAGACTTACATCTAATTTTAACTTTCTTTGTCTTATTTATGTAGATTGATTCGAAGAATTTAGAGGTTTCTTTAGGTGCACCAGAGCATCCAGACCCAACTATGATGGTAATTTAATTTTGTGATGAATTATAAATTAAATTGTCATTAAATCTTTTTTCATTGTCTTACATCTGATTTCATCTTTCTCTTGTACAAAATGTTTTAGGTCATCCACATAGTCCGCATGGTGTGAAGAGGTCTCTTGATTATAGAGACAATACATGAGCTAGAAACATGAATTTATGGCTTATATTTGTTTATTTCATGGACTACATTTCTGATTTCTCATGTACTCTGTTGGACTTTATATTTCATGGCTCAAGTACTTAGTTGGACTTTATTTCATGGGTTGTACTTTGATGGAATTTATTTCATGCGCTTAATATATTGGTTTCATGCACTTAATAGGTTACATAAATTATGGAATTTATAATTGTTTGAAATTTTAATTTACACATGTACATTTATGCATTTTATGTTCATAGTCAAGACATTAATATAGGACAGTAATGTGAAATTAAATATAAATATGAAATTAAAGTTGAAATTAATAGGACATTCAATAATTAATGTGAAATTAAATATAAATATGAAATTAAAGTTGAAATTAATAGTACATTCAATAATTAGCGATAATTAGTCAATGAACTTATTCAATTCACATCAATCAATAATTAGTCAAATCATAATTTACAAACAAAAACAATCCGTTTATATACTAGAAAGGATAGCATTTTAAGAAATAATCAATACCATACATATTAAGTGATATTAACAAGTATTATAAGTTTTAGGGCTAGTCATCATAACAAATGATACATTTAAGTATAATATTTAGGATATGTGCTAATATGACACATCTTAAGGGGTCCTAATATGACGTCTTAAGGGGTCATAATACAATGTATTAAGGGGATGTCTTAAGGGGTCATAATACAACAAACCTTAAAGATATAATTGATTTAACAATAATTTATGCGTGATATTTAGTGATTATACAGTCAAATATAAAGTTTCAAGGTAGGAAAACATGCACATTTAACAAACAAAATATATAGAATATCGATTTTGATACATAGAAGTACATAGAGTACATAATTGCGTATGTACATGTATTTGTAATTTTTACAAAATGTTTAATTGTGTAAGTATGTATGTACATATATGCCATCTCAAAAAAATGTTTACAAAATCTGGACATGCCATCTCAAGAACATCTCAAACTCGTGCCCAAAATGTAGTAGGTCTTCACACCACTTGATATCAAAAAGGTACAAGCAACATCAATGAAATCATCAAAACATATATATTTTAATTTATATAAAACTATCTATATGTACACAACTCAAGTATCTGCATTTAAAAGTATTCCACACGTGTGTGTAGGTTGAATCCAGACATCCTCTTCCTTTTGTTTCAAAGTATGAGATCAATGCAATGATAGCTTAAGGATACAAAAAAGGATAATAAATCAATTTTAACTATGAATGTACAAGCAATATCAAAATGTAATCAAAACATGTATTTAAATATAATTTAAATAATAATTACCTATTTTTACCAAGTATTCCATGTTGTCTAGGTTGAATCTGCATGGACTAGATCCTTTTTTTGATTATGGCTTAAGGATCTATAAAAGGACAATTTAAATCAATTTCAACTAATAACACACTTGACTAATATTGAAACATGTATTTAGTCTATTTTTATATTTGTTGCCACCACCAAATGTGAATAATGTATAATCTTTTTATGCATTTCATAATCTTCAAATGCAA